>CM065434.1:48080000-48680000 GCA_033030585.1 Hippophae rhamnoides
ATCATATTTTTAAACCTAATAAAAATCTTCTTATAAAAAATATACTTACAATTTCTTTTTTTCAATTTGTTTCTTAACGAAAACTAGTAATTAAAAAAAAACAAGTAAACATCTCTCCCCTCTTTTACTTGTGTAAATTATTTTTATTTTCCAAGACTTTGGTAAAGTTAGATCTAATATGTAAGCTAGATGATATAAAAATAGACAAAATAAGATAACATACATATATGTCTAGATATTTTTCACCACATTTTTAAACAGTTGGTTACAAATTTATTTGAAATATGTAACATATTTTATAACATATAAAAGAAAAAGTTTGGGAATTTTCTTTTTAAAATGAAATAAAAATATATAAATTGTGCATTCATAATACATATTACGAATATTTTAAGTTTATTTCGTAAATTACGTCAATTATATTTGCACATCAGTACTAATTTATATACGTGCAATAATAGAAGAAAAAAAATAATGTGTATGTTTGACACACGTAGTTTATATATATATATATATATATATATACTACACTCGTATATGAGTGATAGAGAGAAAAAGAAGTGTGAAAGAACATAAAGAAAATTAGAATAAAGTGTTTAAAAAGAATAGATAGTAACTTTATTAATAAAATTCAGAGAATAATATATTCGGTGATATTTATTTACAGTAAAAATCATATTTAAATTTTGTATTTATTTATTACGATAATTTAATCCTATTGTCATTAAAAAAATAATCATACAGTGATAATTTTTATTTTTATTTTTCAATTATATTACATAAATATTATTTTAATTTAAACAAATTATAATTAAAAAAATTGAAAAATAAATAAATAAATATAAAAATGATCAATTTTTTTTATAATATCACTTTTTAATAATAATATAATTAAAATTTCATAAAATATAACTACAAATCCATCAGTATTATTTTTAAAATAAATATGCATTCAAACTCCCTAAAAATTTGATGGGTAATTGTCTTAAAAATATTTAACCTTTAAACTTATACAAGGAGAGTGTGATCTTTCTTTTTTTTTTTTTTAAGTGCTGTTTTTATTTTTATTTTTTAAAATTCCTATAATATTTCACAGCATACTGATACATCACCTTGTTCTGGAGTGTGAACATTTTATAAATTAGTTTTATACCTAGTTGTGCATATTTAAACTGAAAGCCCTTTGTATTTTATAACGTACACTGGATTTTTATTTTATTTTATATATTTATATACGATTTTTCATAAGTACTAAGAGGGAGAGAAGAGGTGATCCTCCAACTCTTTTAAGGTAACTATATAGGTGGCTTCCTAAATGGGAGGAGAAATATCAAAGAAGATGGTAGTAGTCTTGGAGCTTTGAAAGTTTGGTATTTACACCACTTTCCTAGGAAATTTACTAGCTCATAACCAATTTTTTTTTTTTTTTGTATTATCCAAAATTATTGATATTATTATAATATAATTTTTTACTCGTCATTCAAGGTTTTTTCTTCCACCATTACACGCGGAGACTTGATAAAAACATCATTGCTTAAATTTGAACTCATAGATTAAATCTTAAATATTCGAGCTTATTTCCTCATATCTATTAATAATATTTTAAGTATAACTCGTATATTTTTACTTAAAAATAATCTTAACCTAAGAATTTCATTTTAAATATTGTCTATTTTAATGTTATTAAAATTAAAATAAAATTAATTAGATTCATTTAACCTAGAATTTTAATTAATTGGACCCATTTTTAATTAAATTTATTAAACGTAGAACTCAAATTAATTAGACTTGTTTAATATTAATGATGTATTATTTTTATTGTTATAAATTTTAAAATTATTATATATTTATATAATAAAAAAAATGAAGACATTTTAGTAAAACTAGACCTCGATGTTTCCATTTCTCAGTTAGTTCTGTCCATATAATTTTAGGGAAGTTGATTATATTCTTCGCAATCAGTCAATGCCTAATTTGGTTAAAACTAACCCCACGTTTGGTTGGAGGGAATGGAATGGAATGGAATCAGAATCGATTCCTTCCATTTTGTGTGTTTGGTTGGATGGAATGGAGGGCGGAATGGAATCTGATTACTAAAAGAAAAGGAATCACAATTCCTTCTTACACCTTTGGTAATCATTATTCCATTCTCATCTAAACATTTTTTTTCCAATTTTACCCTCACCTAAAATATAACCTTAAATTCAAATCCCAAATTCTCAAACCCAAAATTCCAAAACCCTAAACCCTAAACCCAAAATTTCAAAACCCTAAATCCAAATCCTAAAATCCTAAAACCCTAAACCTCAAAACCCTAAACCCTAAAACCCTAAATCTTAAAACATAAATCCCAAAACCCTAAACACATAAATCCCAAATCCCTAAACCTTAAAACCCAAATTCCAAATCCTAAAACCCTAAATCCTAAACTCCAAATCCCTAAACCCCAAATCCCCAAATCCTTAAACCCCAAATCCCTAAACCATAAACCCCAAATCCCAAATCCCTAAACCCTAAACCTTAAAACATAAATCCAAAAACCCTAAAACATAAATCCCTAAACCCTAAACCCTAAATTCCAAATCCTAAAACCCTAAACCCCAAATCCCTAAACCCTAAACGTTAAACCCTAAAACCCTAAACCCCAAATCTCCAAATCTCTAAACCCTAAACCCTAAACCCCAAAACATAAAACCCAAAACCCAAAACCCTAAAACATAAATCCCAAAACCCTAAACCCCAAATTCCAAATCCTAAAACCATAAACCCTAAACCTTAAACCTTAAAACCCTAAAACCCTAAACCCTAAATCCAAAATTCTAAAACCCTAAACTATTTTTAGAAAAATAATAATTTTAACCCTAAACCTTAACCTACAAATATAACCCCAAATCCTAAATCCCTAAACCCTAAATCACACATCCCAAACCTCAAAACCCTAAACCCTATTTAGAAAAATAATAATTTTAATAATATATTTCTTTTTAATTAAGTAATACTTATTTAGAAAAATAATGATTTCAATAATGTATTTTGTCTGACGAAAAAATAGTAATTAAATGATATTATTTGAACTTTACAACATGTAGGGGTATTAAGGTCATTTACAGATTTTTTCATTCTATTTCAGTGGTAAACCAAACACTATAATCCTGATTTTGAGCTTGATTCCAGTGGTCAAACCAAACAAAATTGTTTCCTTTCCATTCCATTCCATTTCGATTCTGATTCCATTCCACGAACCAAACGCCACATAAAGTAAAAATACAATCTATTGTTTTGCTTCTGAAATAAATAGTCCAACAGATATGTCTCAACTTCAACCTTTATGGACACGAGTCACGGACCAAATACTCGATCAAAATGCAGATCGATAATATTTATGGGGTTCCTTACAGGATGTTATTTATAATTGTTTAGCTAGTTATATATATATTTTTAACATGATTATAAAATAAATAATTTTTTTATTTATTACAAATTATAATATTATTAAGGATGAATAAATAATATAATAAATTTATTTAAATTAATAAATATTTTATAGTAAGATCGAATTCAGATTTGAAAGTATACAATCCATATCATAATTACATTAAATTGTTATTTTAGTTTAAAAATAAATATTAATATTAAATTTCTATAATAATTTAATAATCGCACAAATATAGTTATTATTATTTTGATTTTTTGGTTGATTGAAATGAAATAAAAACTAAATCAATTCTTTTCAATTTTATGTTTAGTTGGGTTAAAAAATGAGAATGAAATTGAATCAATTCTTAAAAGAGAAGAATCAAAATTCCTTTTCTCCCCTTAAATAATCGCGATTTTATTTTCATCTTAATTTTTTTCCAATTTTATCTCAACTCCAAATATAACCCTAAACCTTAAGTCTTAAATCTTAAACTCTAAACCCTAAATCCCAAAACCCAAAACACTATTTAAAAAATAATAATTTTAACAATAAAACTTAACCCACAAATATAATCTTAAACCTTAAACCCCAAATCCCTAAATCACAAATCACAAACCTCAAAATCATAAACCCTATTTAAAAAAAAATAATTTTAATAATATATTTTATTTTTAAATAATAATTATTTAGAAAAATAATGATTTCAATAATGTATTTTTCTGAAAAATAATAATAACTAAATAATATTATTTAAACTTTAATGAATATAAGGATATTAAGATAATATACAATATTTTTCATTCTATTTCAGTTGTAAACTAAATACTGTAATATTTATTCCTTCTTTGATAACAGTGATAAAATCAAACAAAAATGTTTCCTTTCTATTACATTTCATTTTTATTTTCATTTCGATTTCATTCCGTAAACCAAACAACAACTAAGAGTTAAGAATACAATCTTTGTTATTTGGATGGATGGGCATTTAGGTTTATTATAGGAGTGTTGTGCAATATTTTTTATTTTGATTGTTATGTATTTGTTTTAATTTTTTTGATGTTACAAGGCATTATTTTTTATTTGTATTTGTATTGGTTAAGTTAATAATATTATCTCTATTTTGATTTAAAAAAATAGGGTTATACGAATTTTAACAAAATAACTATCATTTAAATATTGTGTCAAAAGATATTTAAAAATTAATATTACGTTAAAATTTGTTAAAAACTTAAATTTGTACCAACAATCATGACTTGCTTTACTGTCACCAATAGAATCCTCGATTTTAATCAAGGGAAAATGATGAGGCAGTATATTCTTTAGTTTCCATTACATTGTAACTGCTAATATTATGTACATAATTAAGAAACTAATACATAGATAGTGACAATATAATATTTTTGATACATAAGCTCTTATATTTCTTAATATTATTTATTACATGGGCTAACTTGTTATGATTTATTCTAATATAAAAAAATCCAATGTATCTGGAAGAGTACACAAGTTGACAATTTTTAATTGTTCTGTGTCTGAATCTGAACCAGCGAAGACCTCCGCACAGTGATTTTATTTGGACTCATTTGGCATTATTATTACAAGGAATCTTCTTTTATATAAAACTAGCAGATTAATTATATAAATTTTCTAAACTTGTTTTTGATTAATGATTTTAAAAGGTTTAATTTCTATGTATATATATTAAGAAGCTGATGTTTCTGTTTGAAATATAAGTAATTTTAATTGTTATTAATTTGATTACAGTGAATAAACATGAAAAATTATAAATTGATATCGGATTAATTTTGATATGTTCATCCATGATTTAAAAATATAAATTTAAATGTAAAAAAAATGACAAAAATATAATCATTTTAAATATTCTCATTCTTTATTCCCTAATCGTGGCATGTTATTTAAATAGATTATATAATTAATCAATAATTTCTCGACATTGTTGTTGCTCCAAGCTTTTTATTTATTTATGTATTTATTGAGATCGGTTTTTGGTCTTATTAATAAATCATTCAATAGCACTAATTTGAGAAAAGTTGAAATATTTAATTAAATTTATTAAATTTAAAAATATTAAGAATTAAATTATATAAATTAAATGGTTAATAACTAAAGTATAATATTTTAAATATATTAGAGACGAAATGCTGAGAAAAAAAATTATTTTAATAAATTTTTTACTGAACTCGAAATCAGAATCTACATTATTTAGAGAAAATGTATAATGAATTTTTGTTATAAGAAAAAACTAGATTTATGTTGTTAATTCATTTGGAAAACTAAGTGTGCTTGCTAAATCAGTATCTAATTTTTAAATATTATGCTAAACTCTGACGTAAGATTAATTAAAATAATTGTTTTATCATATTTGCTTCCTCGAACCCAAAAGGCATCAACTTTATGGGAAGCAAATGGCCGTAAGTATGTGATCAATATGAGCAGCTGAAGTTAAATTATTATTATTTATAAAAAAAAAATGCATCTAATGATAGTGATGTAAATTTAGACACAGTTGGATCAAAACTCAAATGATACAACCAGATTCGATCCTATTTTAAGTTTAATTTATAAAATATATGTATCTTTAAAATTATATTTAATTATTTTATAACTTATTGCATCATTTTAAATTTAAATAAATTTAAAATTCAAACAAATCATGTCCCAATCTATCTAAATGCTTTGGAGTCGGGTTCGGAATATGTATTTAATTTAAAAACTTAATCTGATTTGATATAAAAATATACATGGTTTGATATTACTTAACCTAAGTTAAATACGAACTCGAAGTTTTCATATTTAAATAAGTCTAAATCACAATTTACATCTCTAAATCATTTGAAATATGTATTTAATAATCCTCTATAACAAATTTTCTAATCTAATAAGACTAAAGGTTCATTTCTTAATTTTATAAAGATAATTAAAAAGATTTATTTAAAGAGTATTAAAATGCCCCTTTCAAACAGACGAACGTGCACATTTTTCCTAACCAAGGAAGTACCCCAACCCGATTCCCCTCCTTATAGGAAGAGTCTGAAAAAAAAAATCTAGTTTTTTCCCCCTTATACATCGATCCATTTTTTTTATATATATATAATTTCAAAAATGCTCCTAAATCCACAATTGAAGCTTTAATTAGTTACGGATTAAGGATTTTAAATATACAAGAGATACCATATAAACATATAAACATGAAAATTTTGTATTATTTGTTTTAAGTTATTATGGAAAAAATATGTTATGTATATCTGATTTGAGTATAAATGTATCTAAATTATTAAGTTTGTAGTGTGTTTTTGAGTGATAAAATCTTAAAAATAAAAACATTTGTAGTGTTTAGTTTGTTGGAACAAAATGTGAGTAAAAATAAAATAAATTCAACAGAATAAAATAATAATATCAACAATTTAATGTAATTTACACTTTAATTTATGTTATATCCACGGTATAAACTCCGAAAAATATTTCTTCCACTAATAAAACTAATGGGTACAAAATGAGAGAATATAATAAATTGAGATAAATCCAAAAAAATGATACACAAATGTTTCTCAAATTTACTATTTTGTCACTCCCCTTTTAAAAAGATATACTAAATATTTTTCTAAAATATTTTCCCCCACTTTCTTACACACACAACACTATTTTTCATCAAAAAGAAATTATTTATTTGATTTTACTTTGCTTCTCTTCTTTGGTATGTTTCTCTAATGCAAAAATATTATATATTTATACGTAAAATTATATATCTTTTATGTGGTCAAAAATTGATCACATAATTAACCAAATTTTATTTACAAAAATATTTAATGTATTTGTTAAATGTGATTGCATCTAACATTTTTATTTTTTCCATTTTTCATGTTAACGAGACGTACATAGTTCAGCAAATGGTTTCCATAGGCTTTTACCAAATGGCGAACTCATTTATAGAATTTCTTAAGGTCCTACCCATGTGAGGGTATTTAAGGAATTTGAAAAATCAAATTAAAATGTTGTTGTTATTATTTGGATAAACGATGTATATGTCTTAACCAGATATATCTTAGCCAATCTGGTTGGGTACGACCTACAGATAAAAACAGTGTTATGTGATCTATTGAAGATAAGGTGTTATGCGACCTGTACGTTATGAATTTATAGGGTTGTTATATATATATATATATATATATATTACATTAAAAAGCATTATCTAGCCACTGTGGCCATAAACAATAAGATTACATCACAAACCATAATCCAGTTAACAACTACTATCGGATATCCAATGTACAAGCATTTAGCATCTTTCTTATTTTCTTATAAACATAAATTATATGTCAGTGATGTTGCCAGCTTCCAAATAGAAATAAACACCACTTGTTTAAAAATAAGTCCAAGGGGAATGATTGTAATAGTAGGCGAAGCATCACTTGTACATTAAAAAGTGTTAATTTATGACATTATTGCATACAATATGATTGAAATTCACAAACTAGTGTCTTTATTTTATCACAAAGAGGTATCATATCAATAACGAATCTTCATCAGTTAGGCAACTTTAGAAAAACCATTCTTTAGGCAACTTTAGAAAAACCATTCTTTCTTATTTTTTATGCAACACTTATTTATACAAGTGGTGTGACTTAAAAACAATAAGAAAATTTGATAAGGATTCGATACATTGTTGACCCTGCACTATAAGTGGAATTCATCTTGATTGAAATGTTTTTCTAATTCAACTTTTACTCCTATTAAAACAAATCTAATCGGGTTTATATGATTAACTCATTTTGAATTTTGATATTAATCCATCTTATTGTTTTTGAATCCTCTAACTTCAATACCTCCTTTTATTTGTAGAAAAGGTATACACATAATGACATTTTAAAGAATTATTATTTCAATTCCATGAAATATATATTTTATAAATTGATCAAATATAACAATTTATGCTTAATAATAAACTCTCGTCACAAAATTTTAAACATTCATATACTTATAAATTCACACGTATATTGATATTTTATCAATATAATACTTATTTATTTTTACTTCTTAACAAATATTTTAATACTCTTTTAATTACTTTCTTTTTCAAGCTACTTGCAATACTTTAGTCATTTTTTTTTTTGTTTTCAATATAAATCATATAAATTTTATATTAACTATTGTGAAAAATTAATTATAAAAATCAAAGAAATACAAAATAAAAAAAATTCTCATTGATTTTTATGTCATCAAAATCGACTTTTTTCCAGTCGAAAATTATTATTAATCTTATATTACACTCGAAAGTTAAGTTTTTATAGTTCAAATATTATTGATTTAACTAATACTTATGACTTGAATTAGGTGGAAGAATCAAACTAAATTACTTCACGTGGCTTACATATGACATTTTTTTTCAAATTTTCGTCCATGATAATTTTAAGATTTATGTGCTCCATCTTGAATAATTTAAAAAGACAAGAATGAAACTCTTACACTAATTATAAGTAGTAACAAAATTTCTTAAAGCTTTTCACGAGTTATGAATCAACAACATAAAGTTATTTGAGCATATAGATTGTTTGGGTTTGAGTTGATGAAATTAAAGATGCTAATGGAAAAATCGCTTCAAGTGATGATGATGGTGAAAATGCAATCGGGTCTGCGTTGTAGTACAGGATAGAAATGCATATATGCATGTTAGCAAGCCCTTAGCCAGTTGTGCTATAACAAACCATGTTACAAGCTACGAGAAAGTGGTCCGAAAGCTATGAATAAGCTAACTCAATAGATTTTGATTTTATTGTATTGCTTTTAGTAATGTAAATACATTGAGTTAGTTACAAGCTATTTCAAACTATTACTAAAATGTAAATCTATAAATAGATAATAGATTGTAACATAATCATTAAAGAATTACAAGACATTTATTCACTCACATGTATCTCTCTCAATTACATTCTCATTCTTGTCTCTCTCGGACTCTCTTGCTTCCATAGTTCTTAAAGAACTCTCTTGCTGCTCTTGCACTTCACGTATAGTATTGATGTTGTTGTTCGACCATTTCAACCAGATCTTCATCTTTTACTTTACTGTATGAATTACATTATGGTATCAGAGCACTGAAGCTACAAAGCTTCAAATCGTGGAGAAAGTTATGAACAAAGTTAAAGATGATCAAAGGTTTGGATCTACTATGGATCACGTTGACCACATTATATTATCAATTTCAACATCACATTTCTTTAATTAAGTTAGATCATTCTAATTTTGTAGTATGAAAGAAACAAGTGATCAAAATACTTTGTATCTTTGATTTAGAAAGATTCATCACAGATGGTCCACTAGACGAGCTTCTGCTATTGGTATCAACGAGATCAAATGATAGGAAGTTAGTTTATAAGATGTATACATCAAGAGGTCTTAAGGCACATCTCTAGTTTTAATGAAAGAAGCTTGGACATGTTTAGATAATTATTTTTTATCTAAATCTAAGTCAAAAATTATACAATTACTTAAGTTCAAAGATTATCCAAAGGAAATTTGAGTATCAATGACTAGGTACTTAAGTTGAGATAATTATTATATCAACTAGAGTCTTCTAATTATGCATGAATGAATAAGATAAAGTGTTGCATCTAATTGATAGTCTAGATAGACACTTTTAGTTAGCTGTGTCCATAATAATGCATAAGATGCAAAAAAACTTGTTAAAAAAATAGTGTTAAGGATGTCTCACATGTTGAAAATCAACACCAAAATAATAATTAAAGAGGTAGAGAAATAAATGAAATGGTTGAAGGTTGTAGAAATAAATGAAGTAATTGAAGGTTGTAGAAATAAATGAAGTAGTTGAAGGTTGTAGAAATAAATGAAGTGGTTGAAGATTGTAGAAAAGAGAAGTGTGTAGATAAGATTTGTATGGCTAGGATTATTTCTTACCTTTATATTTGTGTGGTGTAGATTGCATGGTAAGGACTATAAATAGCCTACCTTGCATTTTGGTTTCATCGTTCCATCAAAAACAAATAAGTCTTTGTATTCTTAGTTTGAGTGTGAGTTGAGAGCTTTCTATTTGAGTGTTTGTATTTCTCTTCAATTTGTGAGTTGCCTTTGAAAGGTGTTATAGTGAGTATAATACAAATAGTTTGTTTACTTGTTTGCATCTAATATTAGTAAATTTAGAGTTGTTTATTCTAAATTTTACTCAACATCACATTGGTCAAAAGTTTGGTTACACTGCTTATAAATTTGTGCAACACTCTAATTCAAAAATTGATTTTTGAGTTATAAATTAGACTTGGGTTTCTAACATGATATTAAAGCTGGGCTTTTGGCAATGTCAGGCACCCTTGAAACTTACTATTCTCGTCGGTACTAGGGCATGACTTCGACGCCTATTCGATGTAAGGGGGAGTGCTAAGGAAGGGAAGTTTCACATTGATTAAAAATTCGACAACAATATTACTTATAAATCTAAGTAACCCTTCTAAGGGGAAAATTAATTTTTGAATTATGAATTAGATCTAAGTTTCTAACAACTGACTTACTTCTCGGTCATCAACATTGACTTGAGTTAAGAAATTGCCTACATGATTATTTGTTTTGCTGAATAGGTTTTGAATTTGTTGCATTACTTTAGTAATGTAAATACATTGAGTTAGTTACAAGCTCTTACAAGTTATTACTAAAATGTAAGTCTATAAATATACAATAGATTATAACATAATCTTCAATGAACGTAAAGTCATTCCTTCACTCATCTCTCTCGATTACATTCTTAATCGAGCACTTTAACCTTATCTTCATCTTTTGCTTTCATGTATGAATCACATTATAAGTCATATTTACAGATGTGTAGTTATTAAAAGAAATGTTTTCGAAATTTTATGAATAACTAGTTAAAAACACGTGTTTTGTATCTAAATTATTAAATTTTTTAAGAGAATTTAAGACATTTAAATTTTATTTACTATAAAGATAATTAAATAAAAAATGAAAAAAACTATCATGAATTTTTAATCAATTAGAGATTCATTATTGTAAAAACTCATTAACCAAAGCATATATATGTATAGAAGAAAAAAAGATATAATAAGCATTGATTCTTTGAATTTTAAAATTATTTTTAATGTGTACATATATTTTTCGTTTTCTAATGTTTAATAAAAATAAAAAAAATACAAGTAAATTATCTATTAGAAAAATAATTCTCTTGATATTATGTGTTTTTCTCTTGAGTTCTTAGTACAATTTTTTTAAAATTTAAAAAAATATAAAAAATAAAATATATTATTATTTTTTTCTAAATCGAATAACGTTAATTCATACATTATTAAATACATTAAAAGAAGATGAAAGATAGGATTTGAAATTCATAAGAATTGAATCTTGCTTTTGAGGATTTAGAGTACAAAGCAGACCCGTGTTTGTCTTAACTATATCACGAAGCTTCAATTCAAATTAAAATAACAAATAAAATAAAAGTCCCTAATATTCTCTCTCTCCAACTTTTGGTTGAGAAGTCCACTCTCAAATTTCCAAGCAACCGGCGGAGTGTCTTACATAAAAAACTATGAAATAATTATCGATTTGTATTTACCCAACAAAAAAAAACAAAAATTATAAATAAAACAACTGCACTAGCCGCTAGGCATATATAAATATTCCCTTGATAGTATTTTGCCCAAGTCAAAGACGTTTTGCCATTATACAATATCATCTCTAAAAACTATTCATTGTTTATAAAATAAATGGTAATATAATATGCAAATTCAATAATATATTATGACTCGGTTTTGGTGTAAATACTCATAATGTATAAATTGACTTTTATATATATTGAGAAAAATTCATGCCCCCAAATGCCAATACATCATATTAATGAAGAGTAAGGGCTTTGGAGTTGCCTACTCTAATAATCCAACTATTCTCAAAAAGTGCTTTGGTACTACTGTTATATTCTAACTGCACACTTCTAATACTGTTATTCACACTTGGACACGGTTCATGCCAATGTCACCTTCCAAAATCCGAAGCACCTAAAAGAAATAATCAAAACACAAATCAACAAAAAATCATTGCTCTTAACATGTAGATATGCTAAATAGGAAGCATACGTAAGGAGGTTATGCAGTAATAAAACATATTTGAATTAAGTTAGAGGGAGGCAATTCTCTAACTGATCCTTCAATGCAATTCATTAACTGCCAACATGTTAATGAAAATTTTATCAGATGTGTGTTCTAAAGAAAAATATGAAGCAGTATCTTCATACCTGAGACATGCGAGGCCTAGAATCAGGATCCCGCCGAATGCATAATGAAGCACATTGCAGCATGTTACGGACTTCTTGCTTTGAGTAACAGTTCTTTAACCTGGGGTCTAGCAGTTCTTGAATGACAAAATTCTCTAGCAAAGGTCGTGCCTGCTCTAGATTTGAGTTTATGCAATGATCAATATTTCTATCTGAGAAACATCTAACATTACAAGAGAAACATGACAAACTATAACATACATGAAAAGCTACGAGTAGATATTTTGCAGGATACATTATACAGAAATTGCATAATCGGTGTTTCAGCAATGAAAGACTTGATGACATTTCATATGCTATTATATATAAAACTAAAGTGTCTAGTTCATACCCATTCCGTAAGGCATTGCTGCCCTCTGGGCCGGTTTATGTCAATAGCTTTTCTTCCGGTGACAAGCTCCACTAGTACAACACCAAACGAATACACGTCGGCCTTTTCTGTGATTTGTCCACATTGTGCATATTCTGGACCCAAGTACCTACATAAACGAGCATTTTTGGTTTCATGTCACTTTTGGAAGATACTTACCATGGAAATAGAGTTTTCTTCAATGCTTTTGAAATCATATTATCTTACCCAAAAGTTCCAAGGACTCTTGTTTCCACTTCCTTGCTTCCATCAGGCTGCCACCTTGCCAGTCCAAAATCTCCAACCTGAAACCCAAAAATGTTTATTAGCGAATCCATTTCTTCTGAAACCTAAATAGACAATAGGGATAATATTTGAATTTGAAGTAAGATGTAGAAGAGTGCTTACTAATGGTTCAAAATCATGGGTAAGAAGGATATTATTAGGTCTGATATCACGGTGGACAATGCAACCCACTCGACATTCTTCATGGAGGTATCTCAACCCTCGAGCTGCTCCAACAGCAATTTTTTGACGTGCAGACCACTCCAGTGGTTGTTGACCATGCCCTGTAGATTTGAAGTATTGCATTTAAACTGGTTCCCTTCCAATCAATAACAAATGAATAGGCTTCTAACAATAATTAGCACATGCATCACTCTGGTATAGAGTTTCAAAGGATTAAATGCATGAAACAAACTAACTTGATAATCAAAGTAATCAGAACTGGCTTAAAACAACAGAGCATTATTAAGACCACAGACAGGTTTGACACTTTGCATTACTCTGACTGAACCATGCCAAAACTTTTTCAGTGGGTAAAATAAAAGGAAGGGAACAATTTACCATAAAGATGTAAATCTAGAGATCCATTGCAGATGTATTCATAAACCAACAATCTTCTTCCATCCTCCACACAAAATCCAATCAGCATCACAACATTACGATGTTGTGCACAGCTTAAGACCTCAACTTCTGAGCAAAATTCTGGGTCACCTTGAGAACTCGCACACTTATGTTGCTTAACTGCAACTACCTGTCCGTCTGGTAAAACACCTCTGAATACAGAACCAAATCCACCTTCAGCTAGGAAATTTTCCCGTGAAAATCTACCTGTAGCAAGTTCTAGTTCAGAATAAGTGAACCATTTAGGAGGGTTACCAAATACAGGCGCCTTGTGCTGACATACAGAACACAATGGAGGATGACCAAGAGGCGCATTTTTAGATAATGAAATTGCTTCTCTCACACTTCTGCTTAAGTTCAGATCAAGCTTGTAATTTCTCCCACCAATATCAGGTTCCGGATTAAATTTAGAGAAATTCTCCAGCAAGGCTCCGTATGTAGACAACAATGCTTTATTATAGAGTCTTTCTGGACCTTCTGTCGTATTTTTTGAAACCTCCCCACTTGAACCGAGTCTATCTGTCATCCATGATTGAGAATTTGAACTTGTAAAATAAGAACTGTGCTTTTCACTCTTTGTATCGGAGTCAGATTCATCAAAAGTATGATTTCCTTCATGGGAAAAGGTATACTCTTTCTTCATGTTTCTGTGGATTCCTGGAAGCAAAAATGGTGATGATCCTACATCTGATGAACTCGATATTGATGATGTTCCAACATCAGTTCTAGTTAAATCTGACTCTTGCTCAGGACTACTTGCAGGAGTCACAGATAGCCCTCCTATCATCGTAGACTGTTCTAACTTGCTTTTTGAAAGCCTCGGTGAAGATTCTAGTTCGGGCATTAAAGAACAAACCCCTTCAGGTTCTCTCCTTAGATTATTAATAAAATTGAGCCGAACAACTTTTGGACCAGTCTTTTTCATAACCACAATGTTACATTGCAGCTCAGCCATGCAGCATTTCTTTTCATATTTCAATTGTCTGCCAACAAGTAAATAGAACAATGATGAAAAAAAATAATAATTAACTTACTTTGTAAGTAATAATATTGTACAAAAGATGCTGCACATACTTAAACATTTGTGAGCGTGTTATTCAAAATAAGAAGCCATGCCTAATATTTTCATATGCCAGAAAAAAAAATGTTATATATAATTACTTGTCCAGTATAACCCAGTTTGATTGTATTTTCTTGGCTTCAGCAACCACTACACCACCCGGCGAGCTGGAGACGATTTTTAACCTGACCTTTATCTGTGAAGAAAAACAAAGGGAGGAGATATCAATCTCAAACATAAAACTGAAGAACGCAAGAACCATAACGTTTAAGGGTGATGTTCTGACCTTCTCTGGATCATAAACATCACGTAATTGGAGAACCATCTGAGAGCATGAATCTACTACATCCTCTTTCTCATCTGCACTGGTTACAGGCAAAGATTTATGCCAACCAGTGGTGCAATCGCTGGCAAATCTCAAAAAATCGCATATCCTTTTACCTAAAACATATAATACTTCCATGAATATCAATGTTTACTTGCTCCCTATAAATGTGCATGTAAATTAGAAAAATAAATGAATAAAATGAAATAAAAGAAGACATGTTCTTATGTTTAGTCCATCTTTGGGAAGAGACACAAGCAAATAACAACCAACCTCTCATTGTTTTTGGCATTGAAGAAAATATCAAATGACTGTCATAATCAACTAAACTACCAATGAAATTAATACCAATCATCTGAAGCACAAAGTCCATTAATGCCACTCTATCATGCAGGTGAGGGGTGCAAGTCCATTAATGCCACTATATCACATAGGTTTTACTAAATGAGTGTTTTAGTACTATAGCTCTATTTAGTTATATAACTTTGAAAAAATGCAAGTTTTAATTCTAAAATTAAAAAATGAATAAAGTTAACCTTTTAAACTAGAGTGCACATTTTTTAAAGTTATGGAACTAAAAAGTTTATTTGGCCAAACCTAACTAGAGCTATCGTACTAAAACATCAAATGACTGTCATAATCAACTAAACTACCAATGAAATTAATACCAATCATCTGAAGCACAAAGTCCATTAATGCCACTATATCATGCAGGTGAGGGGCGCAAGTCCATTAATGCCACTATATCACATAGGTTTTACTAAATGAGTGTTTTAGTACTATAGCTCTATTTAGTTATATAACTTTGAAAAAATGTAAGTTTTAGTTCTAAAATTAAAAAAAATGAATAAAGTTAACCTTTTAAACTAGAGTGCACATTTTTTAAAGTTAAGTTATGGAACTAAAAAGTTTATTTGGCCAAACCTAACCGACCGGTAGTTCCCTTCTCTCAAATCATGCCAATGATTAAAGAAGTCTCTTTAAAACCAGACTACTAATTGGAAATTTTAATTGTAGAAGATGTTTAAATGAACCGAACAACAAAGAACACATCAAGCAGGACAATTGAAACAGAAGCATGAACTACATGTCCTATTAACTACATCAAATGATTTAAAATTCCAATAAAGCCACAAACACCAAACCAGAATGTATATTTGCACAAAATTTGTAATTAAAGAAACCACCTTTTGTCAATAAAATTAAGAGAGAGAGGATTACTTGAGGTGTGAGAAGGTATAACCACCAGCAACTTAATACAATCACCCGGTTGAACAACATGCGTCAAAGCCCACAAAAGAGGAACCTTCGTAATATCCTTTGAAGCTTTAACAGCAACCACAACTATTTTCCCAACCACGTATGAATCACTCCTATCTTTACAACCTTTCTGCTTCATACTCTTACCCACCTTCTCTAACACGATCCAAAATCAAAACCCATTTCAAATTTGACCATCAGAGTTCAAATAAACAGAAACTAAGAAAAGCAAGAAAGAAAAACAAGAGAAGAAGAAGAAGATGAAAAGCACTTCTTGAAGTTTTCTTGATTGTAACAAATCCTTTAGAGACAGACGATTTATGATCACTGTGACTAGAAACAAGCTATGGCATTTACACAAACCAATGTGCTTATTTTTCCTGAACTTGTCGGTATGAAAACTGAAAAGCACTGGAAACAAATAGAAGAAGACACGCACTGTCTTCAAGGTAATTGAATCAAGAAGACAATAAATAATTGAAAACCCGTTTCCCTGGTACTAAAGTTTTGGATTAAGAAAAAAAAAACAACAATTTTTTCAAAGAAAAAGCTGGTTTAATGGAAAATGAACCTATATTTTTCATGTGAAGTGTGTGAGCGAAGGTTGTATAATTCAACCAAATTTTAATGGGAAGAAATAAAGCAAAGCAGTGGCTTAAATTGGACTTATTTGTTGGCATATTCTTGCTTCGACTTGTGCATAATTGCCAGATAGATCCGGCAAACTAAACGACAAAAAAGAAACTGACAGCTTTTTAATTACTCGACATGAATTGCTGAGGAATTACGGTGTTTATGAATTGAATGAACTTGTTGATTGGTTCTTAATCTTTATTCCTGCTTCTTAAATCACCATATTTTATCTTCTTCTTTTTTATATTATAACTATAAACTCGTTTTATTCTTCTAATTTTTATATTTTTATATTATATAATTAATTTATTGGTCTCACTTTTAATTTAAAAATATATATTTTATGGGTTAAAAACGTGTACCGTAAATTGTTATATATTTTTACAAAAATTATATTTGTTTTAACTCTATATCATGTTTTAAATTTAGGTGTCACCATAACAAATAAATTAATTAATTATAAATTTTTATATGTATATCGAAAATTGATATATAAACATGGTTGATCGAATACTTATTTGTTTTATTTAAGATATTTAGTTTAACTTTTTAAAAGATTAAAATAATTTATAAAAAGATAATATATGTTATTATTTCAAATATAGGGATATTTTTGTTTAAGATTAATTTAAAGGTGATTTAATTTTTTATAAATAATATAAATAAAAATATATTTTATATTTTATATTTTTAAATTTATATATATATATTATAAAAAAAATAGTAGGGTATCCATTCATTACTTTTCTTATCCATTGATTGAAAAATTGTTACACAACTTTTAAAAAGTAAAAGGCACTGTATTTAGCCGCGATGACCCGCTCAAATTTTGTCAATTCAAGTTACGTAACTTTGAAATGTCTAATTTTTTTTTTTCATTTACTATTTACACGTATTCGATAAGCATACAATTCATCCTTCCTTATCTATGAAATTTATAATATAATTTAATCTTATATTTATACCCTTATATATTTTTATATTAAAATTATTTTTAAAATAAAAAATTATTATTATTTTTAATAATAATGATACATGAATAAAAAAAATTATAAAAATAAATATAAATTTGCGATTCTTTAACCTCCATCGTTTGCATATATACTCGAGACGTAGACGCAACGCAAGTGGCCGCAACTCCCTAGCCGTAAATGTATGATCCACTGACCACTAGATTCGAGACAAGTGTTGGTATTACAATAACTTTTATTCCACCAAAAACATTTTGCGCTTTTTTCTTTTTGGCTTTTTAGTTTTTAGAAGGTTGCACCCACGTGAATTAAATAAATCTGAACTTGCAATGGTGCATTTTTTTTTTAAGCCCAATAACCTAGCATTTATTTATGACTCAATCTTAATAATTATTCATTATTTTTATAATATATTATAAGTTGATATTTAAAGTAAATAAAATTTAAAATTAATATTAAAAAAAAAGATAAATATATAATAAAAAAATAGAGAGAAAAAATAATATAATTAATAAGAAATATAATTTAAGATAACCTAGTATCATTTGCCATTTTTGTATATAATATCGTTGCAAATGTGATCGATATTAAGTTTTCCCTGTTATTGATGGGCCTTCAAGAATTAGTGTAATGGCTCTACGTGCTCTTTCATTTTCTAGCGTTAAGTGAGAAATTGAAAAAGTGTTCACGTAGGGTTTTGGTAATTTTTGAATTATATTTTTTTAAGATCGTAATAAATCTTATCGTAATGAATAACAAAGATTTTTAGGTCATTGTTTTTTTAAATTATATTCATATCATTTTCTTTATTATTGATGATAAAGTACAACGTGATATACATAATTTAACTTTGAAGAGTTTGAATTATGTAAAATTGATATGAATTAACTAAAAAATCTACAAATTTGAATATGTATTCATTTATTATTGATAGATTATAAACTCTTTGAATATTTAAGTGAAAACACGTAAATTTATTCGAAGATACAATGTCAAAGAACATTTGATTTTTAGTATAAAATTTGTAATTAAATTAAATCAATATATATAAATGAGGTTCCTCATTTTCATGTAATTCAAATGATACTCTCGTATATAATTTGGTGGTTTATCTATGATTAATTGTTTTATGTGATCTAAACAATGTTCTTTGCTTAAAGAACTTCTTGGGTATATATATTTATAGCCATGTTAAATAGAATGCAATTGAGAGCTCAATCCAATGCGGATATTAGTAACCCTAGTTGTTTTATGAAGATAAAGTTGATAATTTATTGTTTTAAATTATTATTTTGTTAATATACTTAAATTAAATATACTATATTGTTGTAAATAATGTTAACTCGAACAATCTCTTTTGTGAAGGTTTTTTGAATTTTAAAGGCATATGTTAAACATATTATTTTATGCTCATATAATATGGATACTTTTTAGTGTATCATTCTTATTTAGTTCACGTAATAACATTAAATTTTTGAAACGTTTGGTATGTAATAAAATTATTCCTTATAAAATTTTATATATTCATAATTTACATCAAAATTAGTATATAATTTTTTCTAATGATATAATTATAAATTATAGAGAGATTACATCAAAATTATTAAATTAATAAGGTAAATTATATTCTCGATATATTCTTTTAGAAAATTTATAAACATCGATAAAATTTAAATTTGACAATTATTATAAAAGTTTTTATCTCTATGAATGAAAATTGTAATAGAAGCAGATCTTGATTATTGTACTTTGTGTTTATCGTAAATACTCATGGCACATATAAAATAATTGTTTGTTAGTTATTCTTGAGGTGATGCAATATGGTAATAATTAAGTTCACTCTTTTATGCGAAAACCTACCCAAACTTTATTTCATTAAAATGGAACGTTGATTCCATGTAATTAGATCATGTTCGCTAAATATCTAACATTTTGTCGATATGAAGAATTATATATAAAAGCTTAATAACTCAAAATGCTCAAGAAGAACGGATTCTAATGACAATTTGATACGGTCTTGATTTAATTGTTATAATGAACATAAATCTATATTCTTTATAAAAAAAAAATTCTCAATCGAACAATCTAATATTAAAATAATGCTATAGAAAAAAAATTAATTATATAAAATAAATTTTTTAAAATTTATAATAATAAAATAACACTTCAATAATATTAAATAAATTTAATTAGACGATAAATAACATAAAACGGATTTAAATGATTATAGTTCAACTTTAACGGTATCTAATTAAAGTGCATTAAATGTGAAATAATGAGTTGGATTGTTTTAATAAAAAAATATATGATTAGACATAAATGTGATAATATTAGTTATAAGTTTTAATATGTGTTATTTTTATTTTTTTCACTCTCTTTTTTTCTTCCTAAATATGCTATATAGAAAAATGGATGTAAGACCTTATATGTCTTATAATTATCTAAAATATAAAAATTTAGTACTAAAATTTGTGAATTTATCACAAGTCTCATAATTTATAAAAAAAAAATATGAAAAGTTAATCCTATTTTTGAAATCCAGTTAACTAATAATAAAGAACAAGTGATATTCTTCTCGAGAGGTATTTGTAATATTAAAAAATGTGTCATTCTTTCGATGTTTTTAAATAATTTTTCCCCTTATTTTTGTATAATTTGACTCTAAAATTTAAAATGAATTATATCATAAGTCAATTTCTTTATAAATTTTATATTTTCGTTAAAAATATCCTATTTTATAATTATGTTATTAAAATTAAAAAATATAATAAAATTAAATGGTAAAAAAATTGTAAGAAATTATAGTGAAAATATAATTGACAATAATATATCCTATTTTTGTTTTATTTAATATAGTAGTTAGTTATGATTATAAAAAAAATGACGTTAAAGAGTAAAAATACATAAAAATATTTTATTTAACTCACAATTTAATAATTCACGATATCATTGATATTATTACGGAATAAATTAAAATCGGATTAATTTTAATCATTAATTAAAGAAAATAATAAAACTCCTACCCATTTAGGCTTTCACCAATACAAAACCGTTTTAACTTAAAGATATTTGTCCTAAAAATATTCAAAATAAACGTGTAGCTCTTACTCCTCAATTATGTGAAGCCACCGATGAATCAAGTTTCTTTGTTTTTTTCTATTTTCATTTTAGGTTTTGTTAGGCGCATACTTTGTCAATTATTGTTCAACAAACCAATTGGTTTTTTCTTAGATAAATCAACGTTAATTGGTACACAAAAAAGCGAACATAGAAAAGTAAAAAAAAAAGCTTTTTTTGCATTTGATTTCATTGACTAAAAAAAAAAGCTAAAATAATTGTCAAAAAAGAAAAAAAAAGGCTTTTAGAGGTTGGATTCCACATCTTCAATAATTTGTTAGGTTTAAAAACAAAAAAAGGAGGGACATGCATGGTATATATACATACATATATATATATATATATATATATATATATATATATATAACTGTAGCTATATATATATATCACCATCCATAAAATTTCTTTATTGACTATGTGCCTACCAAGTAACATGCATGCATGTGATAAAGTGGCTTCATTTACCGAAGCTGAAAACCGTATTGTATGGAACTACTTATTTTTACTATGCCTTCACTAATTTTAGCATGCAATGAAATTATGTTTTTTCTTTCTTTTCAACTAATTTCGTTTTCTTTTATTTTAAATAAGTTTTTTTTATTAATAATATAATTCATTCGAATATGTAATTTAAAACAAAAACAATTAATATTATTTTTAAATAACATGATCACCGTTAATATTATTTGAGTTTGGTACTGATCAAGATGAAAAAGCTATTAGATAAAAAAAACTAAAAGCTGTTTGGCGTGTAAATTAGCTTTTTTGGACCGGAACAAGCAGGAAAGAGCCTTAATATGCTTTTATTCATTATTTATTTATTATCAATTGATAACACCAAGGGGCGAGGAAGCTTTTATCCTTTGCTTTTAGCTGGCAACAATAAAATCAAAGGATATCTTTTAACCATATTTATGTACATAATGAATATATGATTTTCTGGTGCATCAAGAGTTATATATATATCCTGAAAGGATCTACTATATAATAAAGAGAATTACAAAACACTGGTGAAGAAAAAGGATTAAAAAAAGCAACACATATTTGAGAGCTTTTCTTTTTTTCTTTTAAAAAAAAAACGCTTATAAAACCAAGCCGGTTTTAAAAAGGACATTAAGCTGCACTTTCTTTTTTTTTTTTCTTTCTTCTTTTTGGTTCAGAAAAGGACTACTTTAAAGCATTGCAATGATAAACAGAACACTGAATTTCAGAATTACGTACTTATGATAAAAGCTGGCTCTCTTTATTATTATTCAAACAAAAATAAGTTATAGTATTATTATTATATACTTTAATTTTAAAATTAATTTATTTATAAATTGATTTTTAATTATTTCTAAATAATTATAAATATGTAATTTATTATTTTATTTAATAGATAAATGATAAAATTATTTATTTGTTTCATTTTTAACTCTTTATTACAAAAAAAATATAAAAATAAACATAGAAGTTGAAAATAAAAATTATATATTTATATTTGAAAAAATTTACGTAATGCGATTAAATTTTTATTATGTTTAAAAAAATTTAATGATAAATTTACAAATGTTAGTTTTATTATTAGAACAATAATTATTATTAGAGAAAAGAGTCATAGATATCTTTCATTTAGGAAGTAGGGTTTGTTGATTACATTAGTTAAAAAAATGTGTTTTTAAGTTTTTTTTTTTAAAGGTTGGCAACAAGAAAAAAAATTAATTTTTTATCTAATTTTTTTTAAATATAATGAAATAACACATGTTAAACATACGTATTTTTATTTTTCAATAGACATATATCTAATGAAATAATTTTTAATTAAAAAATAAAAATTAATCAATTTTTTTAACAAATCTTTCGATTAAATTTAAATTAAATTCTCATTATCTAATACGTGATTTTGGATATTAGGCAATAAAAATTTTGTTTAAGATTTATTAATTTTTTTTTTACTTTTGAAAGAATTTTTTTTCTTAAAAAGTTGAAGTAATTTTTTAATTAAATATTATTTTTTTACATATATACTTATAAAAAAATATAAAACATGTGTACTATTTCGTTGTATTTAATAAAAAAATGAAATGAAAAGTTAATTTTATTCTTACTTAATATTTTTTTCATAAATAAAAGAAATTCAATGATATATTTTTTACAAATAAAATTATTATTTTAAAATATTTTTTTTAAATAAGGATTAAATAACACATTTGATGTAATTGTCAGTGACCTAATAACCTAAATTACATTAAAAAAACCTTATGATAAGATAAAAGTAGTATGTTCAAATCTTAATAATTTATTTAGTAAAAAATACATTTGATCTGAACAGAGTAATCATTTAATTACTTAATTATTATTATTATTATTAAAATAATAATAATTTTGATTTTTAAAAGTAATGGTTCCTACCAACAAGAAAAAAAAATCATTTCTCAACGTCGTAGACTTTTGCTTCAATTTTAGGTTTAAATGAGGTGTTACTTTTGCACAAAAGTCTTTAATTGAGCACTGGCTCGATGCTTTGATGACATTTGACACCGGTGACACTGCTACCTATGAATTTTTAAAAGCGAAAGGTTTAAATATGTATTGGTTTTGCCATTTCACAAGTAATCCAAGAAAATGACAGTGATATAGCCTTGACATTGCGAACAACTCAATCTTTCACCTTATTAGCCCCACGATTCACATGTTGAACTTGTACTTCATAAAAGTCTTGTAATCCTTTTTCTCAAATTTGGCACCAAAAGTGAAGTTCCCATGAAGCCTTAATTAATGTACTTGAGATAAGATCTATTGTTTGAGAGCTATCGTTCTGCAATATAAAGCGATGACACCCATGCCGTTTTGGAAGCTTCAAAGCATATTGTAATGCCCAACATTCCATTATTAGTGATGAATTAGCAGGTGCTCGATCATGTGTTCCAAATAAATTAAAGATCACTCTTACGGTCTCTGGCTACAACCCCAACCCTACCAAAGTGGACCTCCTCATTCCAAGCACCATATATAACAATTGAAAACTATCCATCTTGGGTGGGAAGCATCCAAATACTGACTGAGAATTTATGCATATCAACTAGGTTGTATTCAGAGGGATGTACCTGATCACTTGTCTTCACATGTAAAGCTTGGAATTCATAACAAGTGGCAATAACAAGCCTAGATACCTTAAACAGATATAGATGAGTTCCTTCAAAATGCCAAGCACACCTAGCCTTCCAAATGTACCATAAGTGATCAACCAAATTAGCTTGAAAATCAATAATAGAATTATACCCATTCAATTTATCAATCCAAAAAAAGCAACCATCCATGGATAGACATGACCACATTATGCATCTTGATAAATAAATAAAAAGAATGTTAAACCGGAAGGGACGAACCCATTGACAAGTAAGGAAGAGATGTTCCAAGGTTTCCCTCCCCATTTCACAACAAGGACAATTAAGGTTTGATGTAACATTCCTCTTGTATAAAAGATCCCCTGTAGCTAAGGCATTATTTAACAGCTTCCATAAAAAGACCTTAAGCTTAGGATGAGCTAACACCACCCATATCCAATGCCAAACTTTTTATCTTTCTCTAGGATTAAAGGTGTTTAATTCAACAAACAATGCAATACAATTCAACAATCACTGCAACACAATTCAACAAACACTGCACCGACGTCAAATATTTCTTCCAATATACACGGCGCCTACCAAGCAACTGTAAACCATGCAATTCAATCATGATAGTTGGTGAAATAGTAATTGATATTTGTCTATATAAACAATATAAATATCCGATACAAATTAAGAAAATATACTCAGAAAACATTGATTTTCTCTTCTGATTATTTCTTCAAATATTGATTTCTTCATGGTATGAGAGCCAAGTCGTTGCTTTATACAAATTTAAAACTCTTGTTCTCTAAAACAGAGATTTCTTTCTCTGAAAATCCTTCCTCTCGTGAAAAAAAATTCTCATTCAAACACCCATACAAATATTAATTACAAACATCATTTTTGAAGCAATATTTGTCCCACCTAATTTTACCAGATTACTCTAAACACAATTCTGAACATTTTGGTAAAATTAGAGTAGAAGAAAACCTCCACACACGCATTCACGCACCGCCTGAAGTAAAGGGTCCATTTTCCACGCGCTCCACGCGCCGTCTGGAGGTTGAAGATGATGACGTATCATTCAGCTCGGTTCGGCTTAGGTTGGTTCGGCCAGCGGTTCGGTTGAACCCGGTTTTCTCGATTTTTCACAATTTTCCTATTTTTGGCCGGTTCGGTCCATTTTAAAGGTCTGAACCCGGTTTTTTTCCCGGTTCTGGATTTCTAAAACCGTTTTGGTTCATTTTTTCAAGTTTTTAATCTAATTTTGAACCGGTTTACTGCTTTTTTATCCGGTTTAATATAAATATATATTAAAAAAACAGAAAAAAAAATTTAGTTCTAAAATTATTACACCATCTTCTAGTTTGTTTACCATAATATCATGACAGAGGGTATAATTTCATTACCTATGGAGCAATCAACTCTAATTGTTGTACAATCAGTTCAATCTGAAGGTGTGTTTAATGCTGGAATTGTTCTTGCTGAGACTAATTATGATGTTTGGTCTCAAATAATGGAAATGCATATTGCAGAAAGAGAAAAACTCTCTTATATTCATGACAAAATTTTGCAACCAGAAAAAAACATCAAACAATTATAATAAGTGGTATGCAGAAAATCAAAAAGTGAAGAGATGGATCCTTATGTCAATGAGTCCAGAAATCATGAAGCGATATTTACGCATACCTATTGCTCTTGAAATTTGGGGTGCTTTGGCAAAAACATTCTATGATGGAAGTGACGAATTATAGGTATTTGTCTTAAACCAAAAAGCATTTACTTTCAGACAAAATGGAAAATCACTTTCACAGTATTATGGAAAGTTGACTGAAATTTTCCAAGAGCTAGACCATCGTGATAAGGTGGTCATGAAAGGCCCTAATGATCTAATATCATATCAAGAGTATGTTGAAAGACTAAGGATACGTATTTTTCTTACTGGATTAGATGATGAATTTGAGCAGGTTCGTGGAGAAATTTTGCAAAAAGAAACTATACCAGATTTAGAAGGTTGTTATTCCTTGATTCGACAGGAGGTAGTACGTCGAATCTCATTGAAGGAAAAATATGGAGACGTTGACGCTTCCGCCATGATTTCTAAAAATCGTTCTTATTCCAATCAGCAAGAACGAAGGGTGACTGATAAATCATCATTTAAATGTACCCATTGTCATCAAAAGGGTCATACTAAAGAACAATGTTTTGAACTTGTGGGATATCCTGACTGGTGGGATCACAACCGTGACTCTCGGAAGAAAAATCCACAACAAATGTCTACTGCCACCATTGCTGAAACAACAAAAGATCAGGTTGCAAACTCCTCAGCAAATGTTGGTAAGATACTTAAAGCTTTTTCTCCTTTTTTTAATAATACATGGATAATTGATTCAGGTGCAACTGATCATATGACATTCGATTCTAGACAAATCTCAAAACCATCATCACATAAAACTTTTGCACTGCCAATGGTAACACAACCCCAGTCATTGGGGAAAGATATTTGTCCCTCACTAGTACTTTGAATTTAGACTCAGTACTAGTTGTTCCCTCTTTAGAGTATAACCTTATATCTATTTCTCAAATAACCACTGTTTTATCTTATTTTGTTATTTTTTGGCCTGACTTTTTTGTGTTCAAGGACATTCAAACAAAGCAAACGATTGGCCGTGGTGTTAGGCAATGAAACATGTATTATTTGGACTTGGATTCAACAAATCATGCATTGGTAGCAACTGGATCTAACAAGGATGAATCAAATATATTGCTATGGCATAGGAGATTGGGTCATGCTTCTTTTGGATATTTAAAGAAATTATTTCCAAGTTTATTTTTGAGCTTCGATCTTTCTACTTTAAAATGTGATGTCTGTGAACTAGCAAAAAGTCATCGTTCCTCATTTCCTATAACTTTAAATAAAAGTCCATTTCCGTTTATGGTTATACATTCTGATGTATGGGGTCCTTCCAAAGTCCCTACTTTGGGAGGATTACGTTGGTTTGTTACATTTATTGATGATTTTAGTAGAATGACTTGGGTCTGTTTAATGAAATCTAAAAGTGAGGTAAATGTATTATTTAGAAAATTTCATAAAATGGTTCGTACTCAATACAAAACACAGATTCAAGTCCTACAAAGTGACAATGGAGGAGAATATAAAAGTTATGAGCTTCAAGAATATCTTAAAACAGAAGGGATTATTCATCAAACTACTTGTGTTGATACACCTCAACAAAACGGAGTTGCAGAAAGAAAAAATCGACACTTGTTGGAAGTTGTCCGTGCCTCATTGATCGAAGCTAATATGTCATTATCTTATTGGGGAGAAGCAATTACTTCTGCTGCATATTTGATCAATCGGGTACCTTCGAGTCCCATTAACTTCCAAACACCACTACAAGCCATTACTGAAGCAATTGTTGCACCAAGTGTTCCCAATTTACCTCCTCATGTCTTTGGTTGTGTGGCATTTGTACACCTACATAAACAACAACGTAGCAAGTTGGATCCACGAGCAATACGTTGTGTTTTTATGGGATATGCCATACAATAAAAAGGGTATCGGTGTTATCATCCTTCTATAAAACAAATGATTACCACCATGGATGTTATTTTTCATGAAGATACAATGTATTTCTCATCTACACCTGAATTTCAGGGGGAGTACAACCATGCTGAAATTCAGACCCTTACATATAAATTGTTCCTTATGAAAAAAGACAAATTATATGTGAGGAAAATATAAATAACTTGAATTCAGATGGTAATAACTCTCAATATAGAAAAGACTCAAGGGAAATGGAATCAAGTCCTCATCAACTTCAAGATCATCAAGCAAGTTCCTTACTACCACAAAGTGAGTACGAGCCAGAAAAATACTTCAATCACGTCCTAACAGAGGTATTCCTAAAGCCATGTATGAACCTGAGATTTCTAGTAAAGTCAAATATCCCATGAGTAACTATATGTCTAAACATCGTTTGTCAAAATCAAATGTATCATTTGTGAATCAATTATCTACTGTATCTATTCCTAACAGTGTACAGGAAGCTTTAGCTGACCCAAAATGGAAAGATGCTATGAATGAAGAACTAAGATCCTTAGAAATAAATAGAACTTGGGAACTTGTCGATCGTCCACCAACAAAGAAAATTGTTGGATGTCGATGGATTTTTTCAGTAAAGTATCAAGCAGATGGTATGATTGAACGCTATAAAGCAAGATTGGTGGCAAAAGGATACACTCAAACATATGGGATCGACTATACAGAAACATTTGTACCTGTAACCAAAATTAACACTGTTCGAGTCTTGGTATCTCTAGCTACAAATTTAGATTGGCCATTATATCAGTTTGATGTAAAAAATGCCTTTCTACATGGAGATTTAATTGAAGAAGTCTACATGGATTTACCACCAGGAATCAAGAAATTCAAAATCCATGATGAAAAGGTGTGTAAATTAAAAAAATCACTGTATGGATTGAAACAATCCCCAAGAGCATGGTTTGGTAGGTTCACAAAATCAATGAAGGCATTTGGCTACAAGCAAAGCAATTCAGACCATACTTTATTTCTGAAAAAAGGTATGGTAAGATCACTGCACTTATTGTATATGTTGATGATATGATAGTAACAGGAAATTATCTTGAAGAAAGGAAAGCTCTCCAAAGTTATTTGTCCAAGGAATTTGAAATGAAAGACCTTGGTTCCTTAAAATATTTTCTTGGGATTGAGGTTTCTCGATCAAAAGAAGGAATCTTATTATCTCAAAGAAAGTATGCCTTAGATTTATTAAAAGAAACTGGTATGTCGGCATGTCAACCAGCTAATACACCAATAGAGGAAGGATTAAAGTTATGTATCAAGGTTGATCAAGTTCCAACAAATAAAGAAAGATACCAAAGGCTTGTTGGAAGGTTGATGTATTTGGCACATACAAGACCAGATCTTGCCTATGCTTTAAGTATTGTTAGCCAATTTATGCATAATCCTGGAGAACAACATATGAATGCAGTTATTCGTATTTTGAGGTATTTAAAGTCTGCTCCTGGAAAAGGAGTATTGTTTACTAAAAACTCAGAATTCCAAAGAATAGAAGTATATACTGATGTTGATTGGGTTGGATCAATAAATGATAGGCGATCTACATCAGGCTACTTCACTTTTGTAGGGGGAAACCTTGTAACATGGAGAAGTAAGAAACAACATGTTGTTGCCCGTTCAAGCGCAGAGGCTGAATACAGAGGCATGGCACTTGGGCTTTGTGAGGCCTTGTGGTTACAATCTCTCTTGAAAGATTTGGAATATCCTTCTAAAGAATCAATTAAGTTATTCTGTGATAATAAAGCATCATGTGATATTGCTCATAATCCAGTTCAACACGATCGTACAAAACATGTTGAAGTTGATCGGTTCTTTATTAAGGAAAAGTTAGAAGAAAATTCATTGGAATTGCCAAAAATTAAGTCAGAAGATCAATTGGCTGACATCCTCACTAAAGCAGTCTCATATCGAATATTCACAGAAGTTTCAGTCAAGTTGGGCATGAAAGGCATCTATGCACCAACTTGAGGGGGAGTGTTGAATTCAACAAACACTACAACACAATTCAACAATCACTGCAACACAATTCAACAAATACTGCACCGATGCCAAACATTTCTTCCAATATACACGGCGCCTACCAAGCAGCTGTAAACCATGCAATTCAATCATGGTGGTTGGTGAAATAGTAATTGATATTTGTCTATATAAACAATGTAAATATCCGATACAAATTAAGAAAATATACTCAGAAAACATTGATTTTCTCTTCTGATTATTTCTTCAAATATTGATTTCTTCAAAAGAGCCCAATAATACCCAATTCTAACTCCTGGACGTGATGCAGCCATTTGTAACAACTCTGAATAGAAAAAGATCCATGTTTGTTAGGAGACCATAAATACAATCATACATATCTTCAAAGCAAATAAGAATTGTTTTGATATGATTCACTATAGCTTGTGGGAAAAGAGAATGCAAGAGAACAATATTTCATCCCATACCAAGAATAATCAAATCTAAAACTGTAGTAACTGTGGCATTTTCATATGAAGCAAGAGTAATATGACTTGGAACCCATCTATCCTTCCAGATTCAAACTGTCTTCCCATCCCTATACTCCAAATAGAGTTGTCGTGCATCCCACAATGAACAATTATGATAATATAACCCTTTAAGGACCTGGGACCAAAATGCATTTGATGATTGAACGAGTCACCATGCTAACTTTGCAAAATAAGCAGAATTTAAGATGTCAATATTCTGAAGTTCAAGACCACTATGTTCCTTTTCTTTTGTCATCTGGAAATGTGAAACTCAAGTCATTCACTTGCTGTCCTCGGTTTTACTCCACCAAAATTGAGTAATTTTTGAAGTTAGTTGTTGACAAAAACCCAGCGGTAATCTAAAAAGGCTCGTTACATACAAAGGACATGCTTGGACCATATATTTAATAAGGATATCTTTTCCAATATTTGAATTAGAAACTCAGGCCTAACTCTAAACTTAAAAGTCAACTTGTGAATTAAAGGGTTGTTCAGACTTAAAAGTAACATTGTTACCTTACTCTTGGCCAATGTATAACTTAACATCCCCTTTCATATCGGCTAAAGTCTGGATTTATGACACTGTCTAGATTTACGGCACAAGGACTGATGGGGGGTGAAGAAGCCAAGAGCCTAACTTTGATACCAATTTAAAAACTCAAGCATAACTCTAAACCTAAAAGTCAACTTGTGAATTAAAGGGTTGTTTAGACTTAAAAGTAGCATTGTTGCCTTACTCTTGGCCAATGTAGGACTTAACATCCCCTCCATATCGGCTAAAATTTGGATTTACGACACAATCTAGATTTACGGCACAAGGATTGATGGGGGTGAAGAAACCAAAAGCCTAACTTTGATACCAATTTAGAAACTCATGCCTAACTCTAAACTCAAAAACCAAATTCTGAATTAAAGTGTTGCCCAGACTTATAAATAACATTATTGTCTTACTCTTAACTAATGTGGAACTTAACAGGTTGAAAGGAACTTAATCTTCCATCCTTCAAAATGAACATCAACGCTTTCAAGTATAGGTAAGTTGCAACCTTATTCACCAAATGGAATTTCCAACTCTTGTGATATTTGTTCTTTAACAAAGAATGGAGTATTAGCACTAAAGATTAAGGAGAACTTTGTGTAGTTTATCACCTGGCCTAATGCACCACAATAGCAAGCAATATTATTCATTGGCTTTCTATACTCCTTTGGTTTATCGATAATAAAAAACAGACTACCATTAGCAAACAAAAGATGCAACACGAGAGGCATAGTTCTACTCAAGTGTAGGCCACATAGAGATCCATGAAGCAAGGCATTATTTAAGGCTCTTGACAACAAGTCAACCACCATAATGAACAAGTACGTGGATAGGAGATCCCTTTGCCTCAATCCTCTGGTTGGAGTTAAAGTACATGATGAAGCCCCACTATAAAGAATTTGTATTCCACAACTATAACACATTGCATGATAAGTTGAATCCACTTGTTACTAAAGCCCATAGTAAACAAAATTGTCTCTAAGAAGTCCCATTCAATACAAACTTTTATCTATTTTCGCATGTTTATGATGTTATACTAATTTCACTAAACCAAAATTTCATTCCTTTAATAAGAATTTAGCTTTTAAGTATGACTCTATTATCGAGAAAATTACGAGAGATATTTGTTGAGTCCTATCATCTTTGATACTTTTCTTCTTTCATAATTTCTCATAATAATTTTGTAAAATTTATCACAATGTGACATGCATGACCAAGTAATAAAATAATTTCCAAAATCACAAAGGTTACCAATATATAAATTATGGTGTTAAAATAAAATATTTTAATAATACGAAACAAAGATATAAATGCATTAACTTTAGGGTACCAAACCCATATGTATGCATCAATTAATGTATTAATTATTTTATTGAATGGATACGAAGTCGAAGGCATGAAAGGATAAATTATCGATTAAGCCACTTGTTAATATGAGATAAATGAATTATGTCACGTCGATTTATGTAAAAAATATTTAAAATAAAAATTAAAATATAATTTTTAAAATTTATAAATAATAAAAGGTATCAACATCATCACAATTTAAATTGTTATTGGTATAATTATTTTTTATTAATGATAACTTTAAATAAGAATAGTGACACTATATTGTAATTAATTATAGAGCTGTGATATTAATAAAAGTAATTGTGACATCAACGACGAAAGATATAGAGGTTTAGGTGGGTTGAAATTCAATTTAAATTTTGGATAGTTTTTTTTACTATGTATATAGATTTAATATCTTTTAAACCTATAAAAAATAAACATATAAGTCTAATTAATTTTTTTTTAGAAAATTAGAAAAATGAGAGCTAGTTATACGGAAATCAAGATTAAACATACCTAAATTATTGAAATTTGAAATCCAATTAGATGAAGCTTAATGTAAAACTAAGGATAAATAAATAATCCAATCAATTCATTTAAATTAAAAAAATAGATTCAATCCATCAAATTTGGATTAAATTCAATCGACGAATTTTATAATTAGATTATATTCGAATTAAAAAATATACAATCTGTTCGGATTCGAATTAAAAAGTATATAATCCATTCGGATTCAGATTAACAGATTTTATAATTTACTACAATCTAATCCAGACCAAATTACTATTAAATTATAAATAAATGTATATTTTATTTTATAATATATTATATTCAAATATTATATATATTATAATCACATTAAATTACTATTTTTACTTAAAAATAAATATAAATATTGAATTTCTATAATAGTTTAATAATTGTGCAGGTAAACTTATTATTCCTTTTATTTTCTTCGCTTGTAACTTGAACTATAAATAATAAATTATGTTACACATACCGTATTTTTCATATGACAATAATTTAAAAATAAATTTTAATATCAAGATGATCTTATTAAATCCAAAAATAATTGATATAATAATTGATATGTTTAGATTTGTATTGGTTCAAAATGATTATATCATCAAATGAGATATTGATTGAAAATCTTTAAATTCAATTTGAATATGATCGAATTAAGATTGGTTAAAATAGGAAGTTTCAATATGTTATTCATCTATATGTAAAACGATGTGATGAAATTTTATTGAAAAATAATACTATTAAAATTTATAATAATAAAAATAACACCTAATAATATTGAATAAATCTAAAAGATTGTAATTTAGTTTGAATTACATCTAATTAATCGACGTTCTAAATAAAATAATATGTCATATTTTTTTAATAGTAAAAATATATAAAGTAGATATAAAAGGGTGTTCTTTTTATAATTATAAGTTTTAAATGTGTTATTTTTGTTATTTTTGTAATTTTATTTAATAGTAAATGTATATTAACTAAACATAAAATGTGGATTTTTTCGTAATAAGTTTTAAAGTATGTTTTTTTCACATATTTAAAGATACAAATAAAATGTTAAACATATTAAATCTAAATAAAAAATCTAAATCTAAATAATCAATAAATCTTACTTATTTTTTTCTGCTAATTTTTTACCTTATTTATTTATTTATTTATTTATTTTTATTAATTAATCTTATTTTTAAGATAAAAATAAAATGTTAAACATATTAAATCAAAGTAAAAAATATAAATCTAAATAATCAATAAATCTTACTTATTTTTTTCTGCTAATTTTTTACCTTTTTATTTATTTATTTATTTATTTTTATTAATCAATCTTATTTTTAAGATATTTTATTGTTATTTTAAGTTCTTATTATTAGTTGAAACTTTTATATGTATAATTGATTTACAAGTAAATTTGTTAATAATTTTTCATGATAAATTAATCTTATATTTTGAAGCATATATTTAGAGTATTTTTGTAACATTTTGTTGTACTTATACTATTTATATAATTTTGATATAATATATTTTATAATAAAAATTATGATATATATGAATTATTTTGTGTGTAATTTTTAATTTTATGATTAAAAAACTTTCTTACACAATCACGCATGTTTACAAAGTTTTATCTGGATCAACTTAATAATTACTTTCTGACTCTTCCACAAGTGACATGAACGAAGCCATTTATACTAATATGATTATCAAATGAGAAAAGATTTCAATAAATTAACCTTTTCATCTGAAGTGGATATAATGTTATTGAATTATTATAAAAAAAAACTTAAATTATTTATATTTATAATTAAGATTTAAATTTTTTTGCCTCAGTATACTTATTTTTTAAAAAACAAAATTTATTAAAAAAATTAAAATTATTATAAATAATTCCTAAATTTTATCCTTTTGAAACTACGCGTGTCAAAAATATTAATATATTAAATTATAAATGCTCGAGAGCCACATGGACACATAGTAGTCCCCGAGCCCTTCATCAAACACCATTCCTAGGAAACTCGCCCTTTCACAGCATTCCGTCAGCGTCAAACTCCCAATAAGAGATGCCAGCTGGCGAGATTGGATACTCTTCGCAGCCGGAGCTTTCATCGGAGGATGATGAGGCGTGGGTGTGGACTCAGATCAAAGCCGAGGCTCGAAGTGACGCCGATGCGGAGCCGGCTTTAGCTAGCTACCTATACTCAACAATACTCTCTCACTCGTCGCTAGGACGATCGATTTCGTTTCACCTGGGTAACAAGCTCTGCTCTTCAACGTTGCTTTCGACACTTCTCTATGATTTGTTCCTCAACGCTTTCTCCGATCGTTCTCTTCGCGCCGCCACTGTCGCCGATCTCCGAGCCGCTCGCCAGAGAGATCCTGCTTGCGTCTCCTTTTCTCACTGCCTTCTCAACTACAAGGGCTTCTTGGCCTGCCAGGTTCACATTTTCGTTTAGTTCTTGTTTCAGATACTTTACTTTGTTGCTAAAAGTACTGGTAGCTGTGCTATTCTTTTTCTTTTTGATTGTATTCAAAAAATTTAAAATATTTTTAAGAAATGCTGAATCAGAATCAACTCACAAATGTTCCCCCCCTGAAAAATAGTAAAGTATTGAGCTGGAAATCTTTTTTCAGGTGCTTCCTCTGTTTCTAATTATTTTCTATTTAATTTTCATGAGTATCCTAATTATTTTCTATTTAATTTTAATGATTATCCTAACATTTTAGCTATCACCTAATTCTCTTGTTTGTGTAGCTCAGCTTCAGACTTTGAATTAAAAAAACATTAAGTTCTGTCTGGTTAATTATGTTATAAGTTGATAGAAAACCAATTATTCCATTGTGATAAGCTTTTCCCAAAAAACTTTTAAGTTATTAGGAGGAGTTCGAACTATATTTTTATATATTTATCAAATTGGTGATGTTATATTAATGGAATTGAGTTAAATGAAAATAGATAAAATTGAAAACAAAATTTTGTGGTGTCTAAACGGAGCTAAATGTGAAAAATAAAAATTATTATGTTTAAAATGATGAAAAATTGGAGAAAAGTATATATAACAAAGTAAAAATGGTTAAAGTACGAAAAAATCTGGAATTAATTTGCATTTTTTGAAGAACATTAATACAGTTTCTAAACCAACAATGAAATTTGAATAAGCAGTTGTTGATCATTGCCTGATGGCTGAAGATTAGCTGATCATGCTAGAGAAACTTATGATTTTTTTTTAATTTACTCAGGAAATTCTTGTTACTATCGTTCATTTTTTGATCTATGTTCAGGCTCATCGGGTGGCACACAAGCTTTGGACCCAGTCAAGGAGGCCACTGGCTTTGGCACTCCATTCCAGAATTGCGGATGTTTTTGCAGTGGACATACACCCAGCAGCAAAGATCGGAAAAGGTATTCTCTTTGACCATGCAACCGGGGTAGTGGTGGGTGAGACAGCAGTGATAGGTAACAATGTCTCAATTCTTCACCATGTCACGCTCGGTGGGACTGGGAAGGCGGGTGGAGAGAGGCATCCCAAGATATGTGATGGAGTTTTGATTGGTGCTGGAGCTACCATCTTAGGGAATGTGAAGATTGGAGAAGGGGCTAAGATTGGAGCTGGGTCCGTTGTGCTTATCAATGTGCCGCCAAGGACGACAGCAGTGGGGAATCCAGCAAGGCTGATTGGTGGGAAGGAACGGCCATCTCAACATAAAGATGTGCCTGGAGAGTCTATGGATCATACTTCTTTTATTTCTGAATGGTCAGATTACATCATTTGATGAAGTTTTTTTGCGTTTTAACTGTATAATTGTCTAATAATTATAGGCTATGGGCTATAGCCGTATACCCTATAGAGCTGCCTCTGAAATTGTAGACAAACTTAATACATCTAATTATAGGCTATAGGCTATAGCCTATAGAAGCTGCCTCTGAAATTGCTTTAAGGACTGCTGATATGGCTTGTTCTTGCTTGCCTTTTATTGATTTGGTAATGTACTGCAATTACTGATTCAATAATATGGATGCCATATCTCTTTCTGGATACCATTTGCTCTTCAATTTTTTTTTTTAACCTAACGTGTGACGGTTTACACACCCAAAACGAACCAAATCTTGTTTGATGAGGTAAGGCCATTACCAAAGCAATTAACACAATAACTTCTAAGATTAATAGGAACAACAAAAAAACTCACAATAACCTATAAGAATAAGACCATAACTGTTTCAATTCAGCGAAAAAAAACTAGATCATAACCGTTTCAAGGATTGGAAAAACTAATATCAGAATTTCAGCTTATTCAACTATAAATATCAGATCCAAAATATTATTATTCCTTGTATAATTGTGAGGTTTCGACGTTTATAGACACCATGATTTATGGAATATGTATTCTCAGGAATCTCTAGCTAGTGACTTGTTAGGTGTAGACGCTGTCACACAGCTTCAAAGAATGAAAATTACATATTAAAAAGGACCCGAATGCTACAAGTCAAAACTATCTAGAGGGATGATTCTGCAGAACAGGGAATGTTATTGTGACTGAAGTGACGATGGTTGGGTGTTTCCTCTATTTTCTACTGCTTTGCTCACGGTTTCATCCCGTGAAGGAACTTGAAGGTATGCCTTCATCATGTCATAAACTGTGAATCCAATTGCCACAGAAGGTACAACCTGAATGAAACATGCAACAAATGTTATTACTGACCATAAGGCAATGTTCAATTAAAAAGAGATTAATTATTTTTTTATCACCTTCAAGTAATTGATGCTAAGTCCTGAAAATAATTGCTTCCATCCTTGGGTTTGTGCTATTTTAAAAAGAGTTTCTATTGTTCCTTTCACCTCTGCACTGTTTGATGCCACGACCCGTTGAACCTGTCAACAATTTAGCATGATTTTTCTTCATTATGGTGATATATACAACATTTGCATGCTAATATGAGACCCCTTGAAGCAATAAAATACCTGCATTTGTCTCCTGACAACATCAAGAGGGTATGTAAAGGTCTGACCCAATAAACCAGCAACCGAACCACACACGAGCTTCACCATTATATTTTTCTTCTGCTCCTCAGGGACATGGAGTTTCATCTCCTCATAGAAGTAAAACTTCAAACCGGCATACGGGAAGATACCATAAAGAGATGGAACTGACAATTGTGTTCATGTTAAATGGCAAAAGAATGCTGTCAAGCATGTCAGAAAATCACAAAACAACGTGAGAAGGCACTCATGAAAATAAGCAGTTTTGAAACCCATACCAACCCCACGATAAAGACCTCTGATTCTAGCCTCTTTGTAAGTGTTGGAGAAACAATCAAGAATTCCTTTATAAGCTTGTTCTGTATTTACCAACCCTTTAGCATTCAATTTTGATGAACCAACCACCTGCATTAACCATTTGTAAATCAATCACTGAACGGCATTCACAAATCTGCCAAACCCCAGGAATGTTTGGGACACAGGTTAGGGCTTTGAGAGTATAAGTGAAGAGAGAATCAAACCATCAAAACTATTTACTTGATAAGCCAACTTAGTACGAACTAAATCGAGAGGATAAGTGAATAGCACAGCTGTTCCTCCAGAAAATGATCCTGACACAAGATCTAGTGCAGGTCCCCTCCCAAAATCAGGGAACGCAAGGATAATCCATCTCCGGTATTGTTCGTAGGTCATATAGTGCAGCGCTGCATAAGGTACAATTCTTGCAACACTAGCTCCATTTCCTCTGCATAAAGGTAACAAAAATAACTACAATTGACAAAAAGTTTGTAGCTTACTCTTATAAATGAATGATTAAGGGTTGCCACCTGTAGAAACCCGCAATTCCTTCTGTCTTTGCAATCTTTTTAAACGATCCAAATAGCCCTATGCTCTTGAACTCTGCTCTTCTAGTCTGAGTACCATACATGAAAATCTCAACTTTTTGAATAGAATAATCCGCACATGCTAAATATGATAAAGAATGCTAAGTGTATGTTTTGTTTGTGCTTCTCTTAAAAGTAATTTCAGTCAAAAGCAGTTTAAAAAAAGTGCTTTAAAAAATCACCAACACAAAATGTGTTTTATGAGCACTTGAAAGTACACACTTACGTAGAATCTTAAAAGTAAAAATAGACTCGAAATTAACCCAAGTAACCTCATAGGCCATTTCCATTTTTATTTTATTTTTCAATCTGCTTGGTCTTATCACAATGCAATCAACCCACGATTGATTATGCAGTGATACCAAAAAGCAAAGGACTAGCAATGAACCAAAAATGTTCTTGAATTAAAACCCAACTACCCAACTTCGTTTATCAATCAAAAGACCTTACAGAGATCATCATTAGGGCCTTAAGAATCATGCTGAAACTTCAGTCAAAACAAGTCATCTTAAAGCATAATCATTCCAGATTTCAAGAATTACCTGTTGGGAAATAACGCAAATTCCTGATAAGCCAGATTTATGAGAAAGTAAGAATAGAAAAATAACACACAAAATTTGATAACTTGAGCTCACTAATCTTGCTTACGCCTCCTGACCACAAGTAGATCTTTTACCGAAGTTTTTGGGAGAAATTACACAAGGTGTTTACAACACTCACAACTCACAACCCAATTACACCCAAGAAAATTACTCTCAATTTTCTCTCACAAAAGCTTTTCTCTCTAAGCTTTTCTCTCAATTGGAATGAACACTTTTGATGATTAATTCATTACAATTACACATCTATTTATAGGAAAATTCACTCCTTGAATTACTCCTTAAATTAATGGTTCCTTGAATTGCTCCTTGAATTAAGCTCCATGTTTTACTCCTTGTTTTGTTCCATATTTTGCTCCATGTTTTACTCCTTGTTTTGTTCCATGTTTTGCTCCTTAAATTAAGGAGTTTTATAACAATAATCTCTAACAATTTTCCCACTTGAAGACCGATTTCAACTGCCTTCACACCTCGATCAATGCAAAGCAACTTTTCTAGTCTTTGTTACTTTAATAGACCAACCTAAGTCGAGCACAACTTCGCTCATTAATAATAGTCACCACCTTTGTTAACATATCCGCCGATTTTTGCTTCCTTGAATCTTCTCCAAGATAACACATCATCTTCCAATGTAGACCACGAAGTGATAACGAGTCCAATATGCTTTGCTCTAGAATGAAATGCCGAATTCTTTGCCAAGTGTATCGCACTTCGACTATCACTACGCAGTAACATTCTTCTCTCAATCCCACCAATTAACAAACCTCAAGCCATATCATCTCTTTCGCTAGCTTCCGCCATCGCTACATACTCACCTCCTCCAGAAGGATGAGTGACAATTTTCGTACCATTTGTGACATCCAACTAACAAACCGTAGTTCCAACAAAGAAATATATAACCCAGGCGGCTTCTTCTGCGGATCAACTTCACCTCCAAAGTCCGCGTCTACGCACCCTTGTACTTTTAACTCTCCTTTACTAAAGTACAAGCACTTTCTCTCGCGCCTCGCATACCTCAAAATCCACTGATCGCTTCCCAATGAGTTTTTCCCCGATTTGACATAAATCCGCTAACAACTCCCACCGTACGGCCAATGTCCTGGTCTCGTACGCACTACATTGCGTACATTAAACTTCCAATGGCCGAGGCATAAGGAACCTTAGCCATGAATTCTCTCTTCTTCGTCTCGAGGGACTGATCCGATAGGCGAAAATGACCGCTGCGGCGTGCTAACCGGCTTCGCATCGCCTACGTTGGAATCTTTGCAAAACACGATCACGTACTCGCTCGAGATAACCGCAAGGATCCTTTCTTCTTATTTCTCGTGATTTGCATTCCAAGAATCTTCTTTGTTGACCTAAGTCTTTCATGTCAAATTCCTTCGACAATTGTCGCCTAACCTTTTAATATCATCCATATCTCAACCTCGCTACTAACATATCATCAACATAAAGTAGTAAAATGATATAACTGACCTATATCTCTCAAGTAGCAACAATGATCAAGATTGCACTTCGAAACCTTCCTCAGGTACGGTTCGTCAAATTTTTTGTACCATTGTCTCGGCTTGCTTCGTGCCATACAAACTCTTCTTAAGTCTCGTACACCATGTTCTTTCTTCCCCCTTTCTCGAGAAACCTTCCTCAGAGTACGTAAATCTCTTCATCTAAATCTCCTAAGCGAATGCAAATTTCACATCCAACTGCTCAAGACGAAGATCTTCAACGCTACAATACTAATACCGATCCGATAGTATCGAGCTTCACAACGGAGCAAAAATGTCAAAGAAGTCAACTCCTTCCTTCCTCGTTGAAACCCTTGACAACTAGGCGTTTGTCAGATCTCTGAACCATCACGCCCTCTTTCACCCTAAGACACCCATTTGTTACGGTTGCCTTCTCTTCCCATAGGTAACTCCACTAGTTCCCACGTTCTGTCGAGATGAGAAATTTCATTTCTTCTTTCATAAAGAAGCTCCCACTGTTGAATCTCGAGTCCGACAAGCTTCATCATAGCATTCAGCTCCCTCCATCACCAAGAACATATAGTTCATGTATCTCCTATTAGGCACACGAGGTCGGTAAGACCTTCTCAATACGCGAGCCGGAGTAAGAGGTCATGGCGTGTGCTCCGAATGTCAGCATCGTTTGTCCAACAAGTTCCTCCGCCGAGGACTTGTTACAATTGGTTCTCATTAGTATCTCGGGACATCATCTCAGATTCAGCAAATACCGACTCATTCTCGCTCCGAGTCATCGGCGCCTATTTTACGCATGTCCTTATACATCACCCTTTCGTTGAAAATCACATCTCTGCCACGCGATAACTTTCTTCTTTTCGTCATCCCAAAACGCGGTAGCCAAACTCATCCTCACCATAGCCAACGAACGTGCATTTCGATCTTGGGATCAAGCTTATTCCCCGCTCGATCACCGATACGCACAAATGCTACACAACCGAAAACTTTTAGATGCGTGATAGTTTCCACCTCTTTTTCCGCTCCATACCTCCTCTCCGGTATTCTACGCTCCAAATGGAAATGTACTGCCTCGCTGATCAAGTCGCCGTGTCGATCGGCTTCGCCTGCACTGCTTCTAGACCCGACCGTATACGAATGCTTCGGCTCTTTCGTCAACGTTCTGGCTCATACGCCGCCTACACCATCAGGCCGAGGCGTGCCCGGCACAGCTTCTTTCCATTCTAATCCCGTGCTCATAGCGTAAATTTTTGAATCCGTGTCTTCATATTCACCACCATTATCTGCTCGAGCTTTTGATCTTTAAACCCGTCTCATTTTCCACCATAGCTTTCCATCTTCTCGAAAGCCTCAAATACTTCAGACTTACGCTTTAGAAAGTAAATCCATACCTTCCGAGAGCGATCATCGACGAAAGTCACGGCAGTAGTGTTTCCCACCAATAGATGACTACTCATTGCCGTCCCCAAACATCGCAGCTGAATAAGCTCTAGCCTTTCCTTCTTTCGGGATTCTCGCAACTTGTCCGAAAGCCGACTCTTTTGCTTTCCAAGTACGCAATCTTTCGCACACGTCTATCTCCGCACCGTAGACTGAAGTTTTCCTTTCGAAAGGCATAATCTTCATCCCTTCTCACTCATACGGCCTAGTCTCTGCCATAGATTTGGTGCTTTCATCGCTCACGTGAACCGTAATTGAACAACGTGTCTCTGCCGTCATGTAAAGAAGGCCACTTTCTCGCCTCGAGCAACCGTCATCGCACCTTTGAAATCTTCCAATCATCACCACGGGAAGATCAGAAGGTAGCCTTCCACCGGCCAACCGCCCCACCGAGATTAAGCTCCTTCCCGAGACGGAATACGCCCCGACATCCTTCGCTCCCAAACAGATCCGTTCAACTTAATCTTCACTACACCTTTGCCAATAATAGCACAATTGGTCGATCATCACCAAGATATACCCTTTCCAAGGTTTCCGGGACATATTTCTCGAAGAATTCTTTTCAGTGGAAGAAGCATGGAACGATGCTCCGCAGTCTAACACCCAAGATTCTTCTCTCCAGCAGCATATCAACGCATCGTCTCCTCCCGAGGGCGGAAGTAACATTTTGCCTCGCATTCACTGCTTGTCCTTCTGCACTCTTCGCACCGATTTTTTGTAATGCCCTAGCTTCTTCCACAATTCCAACACTCGATAGTCTTCGAGCTACGGAATTATTAGAATTCCCGGATTCGACCTCCGTCTTTCGATCTACCTCAGAGTCGGGCTCTACCACGTCCATTTCCTTTGGTTGAATTTCTTCCCTTTCGACTCAGAGTGCAAAACCGAAGAGGTCGACGATTCACTGCCTCTCTACGCTCTGATCTCTTCACCGAGAACCAAATCACGAACATCGTCACCCCCAACTTATCGTTTCCCGACGAGCCTACCACGTACCGTGACAAGAAGCATTCCAAATTTTCCGTGCAGAAGACAAAAGATCAACGCCGTACTTCTTCATCGAATTCATTTCCACCGAACTCAACCGGCCAGAATCGTGTCGAGTTCATCGAGATGTCGAGCTACCGATGCACCTTCACCATCCGCAACCGAACAAGCGCCTCATCAAGTGCACTTTGTTTCGAGGTCACGGCTTCTCATACATATCGAGAGAATGCCATAAGACCCGCCGTATCTTTTCCTTTTCGCTATGTTAAAAGCAACATTACGGATAACGCCAATCGAATAACTCCGGCGTCGTCTGCCTGTAAGATTCCACCTTCTTCCTTCATGTTCTCCGCTTCTTCCCCGAGATAGCTGATATAGATTTTTCGATACGTATAATCCTCTATCCGCATTTTCCAAAACCCGAACTGCGGCCATCAAATTTCTCGAGTTTCACCCTTCCTTCATCCGCGCCATCGCTCCCACTAAAATCTAACTTCCTCCTCGGATCGTTTCTCGATTATTTCTCGCGTAAAATCGACGTAAATCACTACCAATACTTCCGATACCAAATGGTAAATAACGCAAATTCCCGATGTCTAGATTTGCATGAGAAAGTTGTTAATAGTAAAAAATAAACACACAAAATTTGGATAACTTAGCCGGGCTTAATCTCGCTTACGCCTCCTGACCACAGATCTTTTTAACGAAAAGGAGAATTACATGCTGCTTACAACACTCACAACTCACAACCCAATTACACCCTAAGAAAATTACTCTCAATTTTCTCTCACAAAAGCCTTTTCTCTCTAAGCCTTTTCTCTCAATTCCACCTAACACTTTTCACGATTAATTCATTACAATTACACATCTATTTATGCGAAAATTCACCTCAATTACTTCCTTAAATTAATTGCCTTCAATCGCTTCCTCAATTGCTCTCCATGCTTTACTCCTCGCTTGCTCCATATTTTGCCTCCACGCTTTACTCCTTGCTTTGCTCCACGTTGCTTCCTTAAATTAGCGAGCTTTTTATAACAATAATCTCTAACATTTCCAGAAAAGAAATCAAACATACAAACAAAGGAACTATAAGAACCCCCCCCCCCCCCCAAAAAAAAAGAATCAAGCATCTTGAACAATCAAAGAATCAAAATTCACCTGAAACAAAATTTTGATACGCTCCAGTGGAGCAACAACGGTCTTTGCGATCCCACCAGCAACACCACCAGCTACGAGCTCCTTGGCAAAGACAGGCATGGTCTCTATAATCCCATCTAATAACACACCCCTTTCTCTTTCTTCTCTCTTCTTCGCCATTGAATAGAAAAAGGAATCAAATTGTAATTTTTATTATCTGGATTTTCAAAGAAGATTTAGTTGCCCAGAGAAATGGGAAAAAGAAGAATAAAATGTTTATGAGAGTCTGATGTGGGCAAAGGGCAAAGGTTGTGTTTTTGATATTTATGGGACAACTGATAACAAGTCATAGTTGGCCACGGTTCCTCGTGTCAGATTCTTTTACTCTACCTGTAAGGAAAGAAACTTCAGAATATTATTTGTTCCAGGGGTTTTATTACGGTACCTTCACTTCTATTGTACTTAATGCACTTGTGTTTGTTTTATCTTATAGAATGATTACCGATAAGAGTTGCAATCGGAACCGTTGAATTGGTGGAAGGAATTTAGTCAAGGACTTGAACAATACAGCACGGGGAGGTTAATGAATCTTGTAAAGAACGGATATTATTCGAGCATCCTACATGAAGAGGTTACTATAACTTTTATTAAACATAACATAAGAACAATAATTAGTATTTACACATTTATCATTTTAAGAAAGAAATGTCATCAATATGTAGGGAATTTTTTATAAATTTATATTAATTTAAAAAAGATATTAAATTTATAGAAAATGTTGCTAATAATTCAGTAATTTTGTAACAAATAAATGTTTCTATAATTTTTAACTAAAACACTTTAATTCCATAATTTAAAAAAAATCATTTTAGTTTCATACCTCTAATATAAAAGGTACATTTTAATCATATTTCTTGAAATTTTAAGACAAAAAATGATAATTTTCTCAAAATCATAAGATTAAAATTTCATTTAAAAGCTACTAAACTAAAACCCTCTTTCATAAAATCTGTAACACATCTCTCGCCCTCATCCTAGTTCTATCTACAAAAGATTCTTATAATCAGTGCCTTGTAAATGTGTAAATATAATAAATATATTTCAATCCAATCATATAGATAAACCGAGATAGATAGAGACATTCAGTTTTAATTGGCAAGTAATGCGGCATTTCTAGAATTTATGTTGAATTTTGTTGAAAAGTTCCATATTTGGGTGATGGTTGATAAAAGAATACGGGTGTCATGAGATAAAAGGGCAAAGTGGTGAATAAGAAGAGGTGGTTGGTTTAAATCTCAATATGGAAAAACATACTTGTAAATTTCTAACCTATTACAAAAAGAACTGAAAAAACGTGGATAAATATTCCAAAATCGAGCAACAAAAAAGTCAAAATTTTCTGGGATGAAAAGTTACAAGAATCCCAAAAAGTAAAAACAATAAATAAATAAAAATGCAAATGTTACAAACTACATTTTCAAGGAAGAACAAATCGGACAATAGATCCTTGAAAACGTTGATGTGTGCTGCGTTTGAGATGCACTATCGCATAATGTAATGTTGAGTCCTTGATGCCACGCAACGTCTGCCATTAAATGAATAATTGAGTAGTATATCAAGATCCCTGGGATTCTTTTTGTTTTGAGACACGCTCATGTTACCCACAATGGCCTCTCCCTCACATACTGTTAGCACATCTTCTAGATAAAGCACCGTCTGCTTCCAGTGTGTCCCCCTTGATTTTGGCCCTGAAATTATATTTAATGATTGTCATTTTACCAGGCAAATGACGGACAAAAGGGCAGTATAGGAATGCAACTCTTCAAACATTTAGAGGAGAAGGTTAAATAGAGGCTCTATGAAATCTACAACAACAGAAATCATGATTCTTTACATTTCAAGCCCATATACAAGATTAATCTTTAATTTAAGGTTGTGGGGGGAAAAAATACTAGGTAGATATCAAAGATAAATACCAGTGGAGAAGCCTTGTAATTTGTGACATTTGGTGAATGATACATCAAAGTAAGCTACAAGAGCATGAATGTAGTCATCGCGCTCAGCAATAATCTTGAAAGGGGCAGTGAAGGAGGCATCACCAGGAGTCATCTTTGAGATATCCATGGTCTGAATTTAACAAATTGATTCATCAGACAAAAGGCAAAGAGCAACATAAAATCATGTGCATTTAGGATTGGTGAAGCTTAAGTTTAAACAAATGGTTAATATCAAAAACACCCTCTATGTTCATGTCACAAACACCCTTTAGGTATGAAAATATCCATCCAATATAAAAGAATGGCCCAATTATAACATGTTTAATTAAAATCCATGACACTGTTTAATTAAAATGCATGACTGTCTTTGTATTTTATATTATTTTTACTTAAATTTAAAAAACCCTTAAAATGCAATAAAAATTGGGCAATTTTTAGAAATGCACAATTTAATCTCTGTAATAAATTTTGACATGTTGAGTTTAATGGTCTACATTTGAAAAATCAATCCCTTTCATATTTATAATTTTATTGAAATTTACTGAAAATTAAAATTAGAAAAAGAATATGCATACCCCTAGACAAGAAAGAGAAAACATATATGTGCATCTCTATGTGTGTTCATACCTTGAGCAACTGTGAATTGGTAACAATTTGTTTTTGGTCAACAGTATCCACAAGTGGCTCCATCATTGCTTGCCTCTTGATGCAACTCATGTTAAAACCGTATACATTATTCCAAACTGTATAGCACGAAAAAAAGAGCAAGAATCAAGACCTTGCGAAGACTTTGGAAACTAAGAATATTATTCTTACACTAGTATGCTTGGCAATTAGAATACGGGAAAAAAGGAGAGGCTCACATTCAATTTTGTCATCTTTGTATTCTGCATCCTCAATTGCAGTTACATGGAGGGAAGCTTTGTCAGGTAGCACAATTCCACCATCGACCTGAAGACAAAAAAAAAGATATATTATTAAACAGAAAAAAATGGCACATCTAAAGCATGCATCTTTCTGACTTTGCATCAATAACATAACCTAATCTTAATTCTTTAACATGAAAATGAGGATATTGACAGTTGATTAGTACTGACCAAAACAAGCAAGTTGAATTGGTGCTCAGACAATGTAAAATAATTATTTACTTACCATAACACTTTTTGAGCACTACTCGTTGAATGGGATTAAAAATTAAGCACGTTAAAATGCTAAAACATCAGCATACCTCAGGCATCGTGGGAAGAAAAGAATAAATAAACGATATACCAATGAAGCAAAAGAACTTAATTTCTAACTAAATCCACCATTATACCACATGAAGCTACAATAACAATTGCAGGAAGAACACTTGTGCTGAAGAAGTTTTATCTCAAGTAGTACAAGTCATAAATAGCCTGCATAAGGCCAAGTCTAATTTGATCCACCAACCAAAATAAGAAATAAACAAATGTGTAACTCAGAAGGCAACTTACCAGCCATTTGTCACGAGCATACAAAACTGTATTTAACATATTCTCGTATAACAAAAAGTATCCCATCCATTCTGAGATTATTATATCCACTTTAGAGACAGGAAGTTCAATTTCTTCAATCTTTCCCTTCAAAACTGTTATAACTGCAATTATGGATTAATCAATCAACAAATGTAGAATTTTGAGCTGCTTGAATGAACATGAAACAGACCAAAAAAACATGAACATGCAAAGCAAAATAATTACCATTTGAAAATCCATTCTCTTTAACAATTTCTTTGGCCATGTCAGCCATATCCGAGCACTCGACCTATAAAAAATTGAAATATCAACAACAAAGAAAATTGCACATACTTGGCGACATAATGTCTCAATAAATGGTAGATTTCCGTTCAAAAATCAAAACCAAAAAAAAAATTCTGAAAAACATACCGCATAAACATGTGCAGCTCCTGCTTTTGCACAGAACAGGGACAAAATTCCAGTCCCCGCTCCCACATCAAGAACAACCTTATCCTTGATTAAAAACATATTTTGATAAATAACATTTTGATATGTCTTGGTTCTCACAACGTCCTTCAACATTTCCTGTTAACATAAAATAACTTGTTCGTACTCAAGCAAATAAATCATCCCCAGAACCAGAAGGTAGCCACCAATCCAGAAAATCTAAATTCAGTGTCAAAAACTAAAAAAGTTGCTCTAAATCTAATTATAAGGAACCCGGTGACAGCAAAGAGGGCATTAACAAATATCTAATATTCCTCTTGAAAATATACTCAAAGTAAACTTCACTAAACAAGACTGCAAGAGGAATCTAAAACGATGGAACAAGTTTAACACTTTTACATGGAATTGCGAGAGAACTTACTTCATGAATACCTGAAAAGTCAAAAATAAAAATTTAAATATAACCATGAAGTACAGAAGAAAGAAATATAATTACATAATTACAGAAAAAGAAAAAAGAAATTAAGTTACCAAAGTGAGAGTAGGAGTCGAAATAATAGTCAGCGCTGGTTTTATCGCTGGCTTCGATAAACGAAACATCATCAGTGGATTTGTCGCAGCCAACAACAGAGCCATCGACGTCGCACATAGACAGGTCGAGATTTGAGTTGTCAGTGGCCTGGTCAAGAGCTTCGTCAACGTCATCGTCTGGGAAGCGAATCTTGGTGGCTTGCTGGTTGTGCATGTTGTTGTCGGAGTTCCGCGAGACCTGTTTATTGTTGTTGGCGTTATTTCGGCGACCCATTGGAGCTGTACATTAGGGTTTTGTAGAGTTTTTGTGAGGGCCTATTGATGGGTGATCGCACAACTTGAGCTCCTTGGATGCCAGTGCGTATTTGTTTATTTATAAAATAGTATTTATTTTATTTCAAAAAATAATTTCGTTCAAATAAAATAATAAACAAAAGAAGATATTTCAAAATAAACCAAAACCTAAGAAGATATTTCAAAATAAACCAAAAACTAAGAAGATATTTACTTGTTGGCTGTAGCCAGATGAAAATAATAAATAATAGAATAAAATGAATCCCCAAGATAGACAGTAGACTACTAGTTAATGTCGTCAATTAATCGCGTACAAAACCCCAAATTTTACGAAGAAAATTCAATGAAGAAAATGTTTGTATAGAGGAATTTCAATTAATCGCGTACAAAACCCCAAATTAAATCTTCGAATTCGACCTTTTTATAATTTTAATTTTTCAAAAAAAAAATATTTACTTATAAATTCAATTAATTTTAATTAAAAATAATTTTATTTAACTAAAATAATAATCAAACTTTTATTAAATTTAAATATAAATTTTTAAACTTTTAAAACATATAATTTTATCCCTAAATTTTTAAAACTTCACACCGAGGTCATAAATTCTTAAATCTTACGACTTAATTTTTTAAATTTTTAAATTTTACACTCTAATCTTTAATTTTTTAAAATTTCATGAATAAATATTAACTTAAGCACTAAAATACATATTTGTTAAAAAAATTATGATTTACGTGTAAAGTTTAAAAAATTTAAAAACTAAATCATATAATTAAAAAATTTAGAAAACTTTATGTATAGTATGTTTTACAAACTTAATAATCTATGCGTGAATTTAGTTAAAATTTAAAAATTAACAGTACATTTAAATTTTTATTTTTATTCGATAAATATTTCATTAATAAAATATAATAATATAATTAAAAATATATTTTATTTTAATTATTTAAAACCCATCAAAATAAAAGATATTGTTATATAATAATTATTTAACTAGTTATCATATATGCTAAACACGATTATAAATATTTTTTTAGTTTTAATATAAATTTTATTAGTTTAAAATATGAAATGTATAATTAAATATGTATTTTTCATTTTGTGAAAGATATTTGATGCCCATAAATTCTCGTAAACTTCAATGGAGTCCCAAACCGCCCACATAAACATTTAAAGTGTGGATGTGGATGTTAAACTCTCTCCGGCTTACCCATTGACAAAACTATTGGCATTTTTTTAGGAAAAAAAAAAGATTTTTATTACACATATAACAATTCAAATATTATAAATTAGTCTCACACTTTGGGAAAAAAAAATGTACGAGGGACTTGTATCATACCTAATTTGATAAAAATGTAATTTCACCCAAAAAAAATTATAATTTTTATAAAAAATCATATTAATACTCAAATTTTAATCTTATATTAGTTTAAAATATTTTAAACTTAAATTTTATATGTAAATTTAATTAGTTTTTAATTAAAATTTAATAAAAATTAAGAAAATTTTAGATTTTGATACGTATTTGTTCAAAAAAATTATTATTAAATTTTAAACTTTAATGTTTAATTTATAATTTTTTTCTCAAAAATTTATATTATTGAATATTTACCAATACTTGTCTAAAAGTAAGTCCTACATGTGACACCACTCACAATTACTTTAGCATTTTAAATTATACAATGACATATTAATCACTTTATTAAGAGGGTATTGTTTATTAAGTAATGCTATGGAATTTAGGAGGGAAAGTAAAAAAGTAAACTAAATATACAAATGAAAGGTAAAGATAGAATCATAACTACGCTACGACCCAAATGTTGTATTTACAAATATTTTCATTGTTTATTAAAAAAATGCCAGTTATATTTTACTACATGATTTGAAATTATTGCAATTTGGGATTAAAAAGTGTATTCAACGTCATTCACACGTTAAAATCATTACGAACACGGGTGGTATGGCATTAAGAAAATGTATGATACAAGTAATTATATAATATAAACACAATAGGATAATATAATAGTTTTTTCGTATTTTTGAAACTATTATTAATTTTTATAATTATAAATAAATAATACGAAAAACAAATTAACATATCAACTAACACGAAAATCCAACACAACAATGATCAAACATGATATGATTATCACCGTTGAATTGCCGTAAATAAACGTGGAAAAAGAATACATTTTTCTATCAAACCCTACGATAAGACAAGTGAAAACATTCTTTTTTAAAACACTATCCATAAATAAAACTTTTAATAAAATATAGATAAGGAAAAAGTATTGAACCTTAAAAATTTAATTTAATCTTTTTCAACAATAATGATAATAAACACTCATTTTTAACTATTTGAAGTGGGATAAAATGAAAGTTTTAATTTATTATTTTAATCATTTTTTATTTAATTAATTTTTTATTCTTATTTCCTCAACCAACAGTTGGCCAAACCAAACGAGGTAAAAGACAGTTGGAGGTGTTACGTTGGTATATATGGGAGCTCGTATCTCTGGCTGCTTCATATTCTCTATTATTTCTATTACATAGTATGGTAGCTGATTATGAGGCTGAGGAAGATGATAGGATCCTTGACTCCGACACCACAGGTCAAATGCTATCTCGTTTTCAACAATGGGATCATAATATAGAGAAAATAAGAATAAAAAATTAATTAAATCAAAAGAAATCAAAATTATTAACTAAAATTTTCATTTTATTACTACCCAAATAGTTATTAAAAATAAGGATTTATTTTACGTTCAAAATAATTAAACTAGAGCTTTTTGAAAATTATGATTATTAGATAAGAAGATTTTTTTATACAATGAGTATTAAAAAAAATCCTTTTAAAACAATATCAATTTATAAAACTTTTGATAAAACATAATTAGAAAAATACCAAACCCTACGAACACCAGCTAATGGGAGAAAATTCCCTCATTAAAATTAATCAAAAGATCTGTCAGTTATAAAACAAAAAAGGGACATGTTAATTAAAGATGTGCAATTTTCACTTGTCACCTTTGAAGATTATTTGGGTGGAGATGAGAATAATTTATATACAGCGGTAATATAGCTAAAGAGGCAAACACAATAGAAATTCAAGTAGGAGAGAAAAATGAAGAGAACTTCAAGTCTCTCTCACCTCTATACTACGGTAGGATTTAACAAAAAAAATGGGAGTCTGGTAGATAAGGGCCAATTCAATTCCAAATTTGATACTGCACAAGGACTGGTACTAAGTAATTGTTAAATTCTAGTGTTTCAAATAGAAAAAAAGAAGATGGATGAAAAATAGAATTTCCTCTCTAAATAAACTTGGAAAATTGGTGATGACTTTAGATGAAAGCAGCCAGTCAAATTTAACTCCAAACTATATTTCATCACTCTTTTCAAAATTTGGTTCCCTGCCATCTCATTTATTTTAATATTTAACTGTTTCTTTCACCTGCCGTTATAGATAAAGAGATGCATGAACAAATTTACAACTTCTCTACTTCAATAATACTGGCGTAATAAACCATTTCTTTCTTAGACAGAGCCCTTCTCTAGTGGCCACTGAGCACCAGCCATTACTGCTTCAATCTCTGGTATTTGACGGGGGCAATTCGTCATATTCTTGCACCCATCAGCAGTGACATGCTACAAACCAAATCAAAAAAGATTAAAAGAACAACAATGGTGTACATCTTATGAATGAAAATGAAGATATGCATGAAATCAGGGGAAGAGGGTAGTTCAAGGGAAAACAAAACAATCCTCTACGCATCCCCTTCCCTACAGGAATAGTACTCCATTTGAACACATTATACTAGTTATGTTAAGCATCTTCCACCATCCAGAAAAGTCAAGACTGACTACTACATAATTATTTTGAAGACTTTTATTTCAATTCAGAAATAATTATAATTTAATCAAATAGACTATAGAAGCTTCTTAATGAAGACACACCTAACCAACAATGATAGTTAGTGATCAAATGCAGTGGCTAAAGAGAGTCAAGCACTGTAAAGCCCCAATGATAAAAGTTGTAGACCCACACACAGTGGTGGATTCAGGATTTACATCTAAGAGGAACACCATATATATACATTAAAAAATAATACTAATTACTTTTTTAATTATTACTTATTTTTAATTGAAAAAAGATGTTATATGCATCTCATTGTAGTAAAAATATGTTCAAACTATTAAGTTTTGTTGATACATTGAGTGTTAAAAGCATAAAATTTAAAATTCAGATGAAAAAAAGTTCTATTTTATAAATTAATTTGTCTATAGTTTTATAAATATTACACTTAAAAATTTATTTGTCAAAAGTTGAGGTGGTACAAGTGTTCCTCCTTAGCAACATGTAGATTCGCCTCTGCCCATAGAGGAGGTTTTACTACATTCTTTTTTTAAAGGTATAAATAAAGAAAAGGGTAAATATCATACATTTCATGCACATAGCTTTTATTTAGATATAAAGATCGGGTAAGGAAAAACTACAAGTATGTTTAGTTAATGAGATGCTGAACTAGTCGTTACCACATCACTTTCAATTCGCACACCGCCGAAACCTTTAAATCTGCTAAGTACTCCACTGTTAAAGAACCTACTAGTTTTTGGACTTTCCATAGCAGGAGCCAGTAATGCATCAATGAAGTAGCAACCAGGCTCCACTGTTATTACCTGCAATAAAGAAACCAAGAGAAAGCATAAAATTTCGTACAAATATAACTAGCTGCAGTACAGATAAAACAGTAACTTGATCATTAAGTAACATGATTATCATCTAACAAATAAAATGTAAATGAATAAAAATCATGAAATAGAACAGCCACTACTACCATTCCATCTTGGAGCTCCCTTATTGTACGTAACGATTTCAATCCAGCTTCTTTTGGCCTCTCTAATCCCTGCAAATAATGCAATTTATGTCAAGTTCCACCAAATAGTTATCCACTTCAACTTAAGAGAGAAACTTTTAATAGATAATTTGGCATAGATACCTTTAAGTAGCCACCAGGATCATGAGTGTCAAGACCAAGGAAATGCCCCAAGCCATGAGGCATGAAAACAGCACCTAACCGCTCGACCATCATATCATCTACATTGCTTGAGCCAAAAAAAGAAGAAGAGGAATACACCGCCACCGACAGTATTAGCATAGATTGTTGGTTAATCCCAAAGACAAATTGGAGCAATTCATATAAAATAGATATAAAAAAAATAGACAAATCATTTTACCCAACAAGGATGCCACCTCTTATCAACGACTCAAGAACTATCTTTTCTGCTAATCTGCATTTAAAGAATACAAATGCTGAATGGAGTATAACAATACTTCAAATATTCAGGACAACAGTAAAACCATCTTAATTAAAAAACTATGCTCTCAGGAAACAAAAAACAATATCACAATTGTTAGAAGTTTGTTGAAAACCAACTCTCCCAAAAGCTTAATGTCACGACCTTAATCTTTCAAATATCGATCGTGCGGCACTTAGCACTGTCCGTTACACTAAGTCTGCCTTTGAATCCGAAATGTAACTCCAAAGAGAATAGAAAGAGTTTGCAAAGAATGCTTTGTATTGCTCTAGAGAGAGTTTATGTTACAAATGCTAAGAATTTCCAAGGATTGTTAGGAATTTCCAAGATGAATACAAATGAAGACCAATAGGTCTATTTATAGTGTGGCAACAAGCCTAGGAGTATGCCACATTTTTCTAGATCCTTCTAGCTCTAGAATATACAAGAGAGTTCTATGTGAAGATGCCACAAGGTTCTAGACCTTCTATCCAACTCTGTAGTCTTCTAGGTTTGTCTAGTTCCTTCACGTACACGTTCCGGATGTTCTGCTTCCGGAGAGGCTTCTACATCCTTCCCGAACCATCCGGCATGTTCTGTAATATTCACCATTCTAGCGCTCTCGGCGTGCTAACATTCTGGGTTTTCGAGCTTGAGTTGAGTCGAGTCCAGCTCTGGCCTCTGTACAAGCTCTGCAAGCCTACAGAACTTTCAGTGTGTCAGATCAGCGTGACATTTGGATTTTTAGTACGTATCAAGGGACGTGACACCACCCTCGAGTTCGCGACGCCACCGTCGCGCCTTCAAGCTGAAACCTCTCTATGGCATCTTTGAATTGCCATAAAGACTCCTCGGGTTCGCAGCTTATCTCTACATCTGGGGCGTTTTTCCATTTGACCAAGTATTCCCTATAACTTAGTACGCCCCTTCGTCGGATCAAGCGGTCCGCCAAAATTGAGTCCACTTCTTTGTTGAAGGAGGTTACTACTGCGGTAGGCACCCTCTTGGATTCTCCCCTACTTATGTCTTCCTTATCTCCATGAAAGGATTTTAGCATACTTACATGAAAGACCGGATAGATTTTAAGATTTGGAGGGAGTTGCAGTTTGTAAGACACCTTTTTGACTTTCTTGATGACAGGAAATGGTCCCTCATATTTCCACACCAACCCCTTATGAACCTTCTGCAAGGACTTGAATTGTTGGGGCAATAGTTTCACCAGGACCAAATCGTCTTCTTGAAATTCAACCATCCTTCTTTTCTTGTCAGCCCATTTCTTCATCTTCTTAGACGCCTTATGCAAATAGTCTCGGGCCAACTCCGCTTGTTCATGCCAGGCCTTGGCAAACTTGAGCAAGCGATGGCTCTTCCTTCATAACTCGTGGCAGCGCTGAGGAGTCAGCGGGTTCGTCGCCCACGACAATCTTAAAGGGACTCTTGCGGTGGACTCGCTGCTGCCGAATTATCTGGAAAATCGGCTACATCCAATGCGGCTTCGCCTAACTCGGCTTCACTCGTACCGGGCCTTGGCAAACTTGAAAGCAGTAGGGCTCTTCCCTTCATAACTCGTGGCCAAGGCATATGGAGTCATGGGTTGCTGCCCCATGACAATCTCAAAGGGACTCTTTGCGGTGGACTCGCTTCTCTGCAGATTATACGAAAATTGGGCTACATCCCGTTGATTGGCACTTACAAAGTGCCTGAGATACAACTCCAGCAATGCATTGGCATGCTCCGTCTGTCCGTTACTTTGGGGATGAAAACTGGTAGAGAAATTCAAGTTTGATCCCAACAACTTGAACAATTCCATCCAAAATTTCCATGTGAATCGTGGGTCTCGATCACTCACTATATTGGATGGAATCCCCAATGCTCTTCCTGACATGTTTAAGGAACAATAGCGCGTCTCATCTACCGTGCGGTCGTTGAGGCGGTATGAATGTTGCGTACTTCTTTGACGAACAAATCACCACAATAATGCCGCCAAAGCCTCTCGATTTTGGCAAGCAAGTGATGAAATCCATGAGACACTCTCTCGGTCCTCTACAAGAATGGGCGAGGCCTAGAACCTCCGAGCGTACGCATCTTTGCTTTGTCTTCCCTTTCGGCTCCATCGGTCACCATGCTTCACTTGTGACTATGATTTTCCACGACCGACCTCATTATTGGTGGTCTTGTGTCGAGCCCAACTCGACTTCACGGTTCAGCCTCGCCTGGAGGTAACCGTTTGGGTGAGGTCCACATCACCCGTGGGATTTATCTGGGTAGCTTACTTCCGTTGGCAAGCTTGACTTTTGGCGACGCGCCTCAAACATCACCTGGGACTTATCCGAGACAACTTGCACGTCCATCTACGTGCCTGGCTTGCGACTCCTCCGATGTACTTTTCGAGATGGTCGGGTAGCTCTTCGTCCCTCTTGAATCCCCTTTGATTTGAAGGCCTTGAGAGAGCTTCGGGGCGTTTGCGGTCTCCAGCGTCCTTCACCACACAAGCTCGAACCGACGTGATGACATGACGCAGTCAGTATGGCACCAAGAAAGCTCTTACCTGGTCAAAGAACTCCACGCCGAATACCATCGAAGTCATCTATCGGCGTCACCGATAAGTCCACTCGATCCACGCACCAAGACCGACCTTAACTCCTCGAGCGACTCCATGTAATGGTAGTCTTCTTGAGTTAACCGCTTTGAGAGAACCACTCCGTCGACACAACCTTTAAAGGCCGAGTCTCTTTGCTTCCTCGATGAAACAAAGTTATGAGATGCACTGTGCAGACGACCAATGCTTTGGTAACCTTCCCGTTAATGGTGGCATCCACGCACATCAAACCTTGTGAGTGCAGGCTACGTACCGCAGTGAGGCACAAAGAACCCATCTTCGCACCTGCATCCGACTCGCCTCCATCCTGCTCATGAGTGGAAGCAACCAAGGCACTCAAGGCCTTTCTCTTCGAACATTCGCGTGCCCAATGCGGTCCGTCGCAATCGACCTCTTGCCTCCTCCTCAGCATTTACGGGGAAGAATTGCGTTTTGAACTCCCTTTTGAAATCTTCAAAGGTGTCAATCAGGTAAAACCCTCGTGCGCATCTCGCGTCTCATCTCGCAATAACGTGGCGGTGTCGGTCAAGTACATGGCGGCGATTCGGATCTTGTTGGCATGGTCAGTTATGCCAAGAGTCTCAAAGTATTGTTCCAACCCCACATGGGAAGTTCTCTGCTTCCCAAGCATTCCTAACACCGTTAAAGGTCTTGGGTTTGGGAACATCCACCCTCTTAGCCTCATTACGGTGGTTGTGCTAGTTCCGCGCCATGCCGCTTTCCTGAAAGAGCTAGATCACCACCCATATCCTCAACTCTACAAGCAAGACATTTGCGAGTTATCTTGACGAGATCTCTTACCTTGGCAAGTTCTGGGTTTTCAACCCGTGATCTCTTGCCTTAGCCCACCATCTAGCTCGTTTGAGGGACATCTTAACCGCCGTACTGGTGGATCTCCACAGCGTCCTGCGCCTCGAGAAACCCGTTCTGTGACTCCTCTAAGTTGTCCACCCGATCGAATGTGCCTCACTGGGCTGCATGACTCCCAACACGTGCTTTCAAGCTAGAAAGTATGTCTTTCGACTTGGCTCGAGCCTTAACGATGGTTCCGGATTTCCTCACGTCCACGTTCCATAGGTGGAACATCAACGCTTGGTGTAGATGGAGCAACGTTCTTCATTATGCCAAGAGTAAGATTGCTTCAACCTAGAGCTCTGATACCAACTGTCACGACCTTAATCTTTCAAATATCGATCGTGCGGCACTTAGCACCGTCCGTTACACTAAGCCTGCCTTTGAATCCGAAATGTAACTCCAAAGAGAATAGAAAGAGTTTGCAAAGAATGCTTTGTATTGCTCTAGAGAGAGTTTATGTTACAAATGCTAAGAATTCCCAATGATTGTTAGGAATTTCCAAGATGAATACAAATGAAGACCAATAGGTCTATTTATAGTGTGGCAACAAGCCTAGGAGTATGCCACATTTTTCTAGATCCTTCTAGCTCTACAGAATATCTGAGAAGTTCTACATGTGCAGATGCCACAAGGTTACTAAGACATACTATCCAACTCTGTAGTCTTCAGGTTTGTCTGGTTCCTTCGTGCACGTTAGGGATGTTCGTAGCTTCCAACGGCTTCTACATCCTTCCCGAACCATCCCGGCATGTTCTAGAATATTCCAGCCCATTCTAGCACTCTCTAGCGTGCTCTAGAACATTCTAGGGTTTTCAAGCTTAAGTTGAGTCCGTCCAACTCCAGCCCTTTTTAGACTTCTCTAGGCAACTCTAGAACTTTCCATGTGTCTAGATCCTTTAGGCAGGCAACATTTGGATTTTTAGGGGCAGTTTGGGCGGGACGTGACATTAAGCTATTGAGAGGAGGGTTAATTATATTCTTATACATCTATCACTTTCTTACAAGTGTTGACACTATGTACCATGCAGGTCAAACACTTACAATTCAAAAATTGAGATTATTGGACCTTGAACATAGGACTTCCAACTCTAATATAATGTTAGAAGTTTATTGGAAAACCAACTCTCTCAAAAGCTTAAGCTATTGAGAGAATGGCCAATTAAACTTTTATAAATTTATCAACAATTACATACATTCACGCTATCTGTCCACTGATGACACTTTTCTGAAGCCAACACTTTAATAGCACAAAATATTCAGGATTGGAAGTAATTATGCTCTCATTGGGAAAAGCAATAAGTAAAGGAAGCAGAATCAAAATCGCAATTACATATAGTCACTATCTGTCCAGTGTCCACATTTCTGCAACATTTTTCCACACTCAATACTTCTATTCAGTAAAGCATGATAACTAGAACAAGCTACTACTGTATAGTGTGATATGGGATTATGGGTACTTAATACAAAATATCACCAATGTAGTAAACATTCAACTTTGTTTCCAAATGTAAATCAAGCTGGCACTAACCATTCAAATAGCGATGAAAAAAAGTCTATGAAAGGAGCAACCAAAAAGAAAAAATTACAGATAATATAGTCCTACTTGTGCATATCAATCCAGCAAACTCCAGGTCTCATTGCAAATATGACAGCATCATGAGCATCAAGGACAGCCTACAGAACATGATAATCATTAGCCAATAGGCACCAGTGGAGTATAATGTGTTAAACAAACCAACCATGAACAACTACCTACACTTGTAAGGGAAAGGATTTTTTTTTTTTGGAGGGGGGGAAGGAGAAGATGAAAAATAAGAAACTCAAAGGGATAAAGCATTTGAATCGATGGATGTGATCAATCATATAAAATGAGAGCACTTACATTATATACGAGTGATTGGTCAGGAGTGAATTTCCCATTGACCTGCAGATAGAGAGAAAAAAAAAGGAAAATAGAAGTTTAGGTGGAATAAAATAATTAAATAGTCATATCTCATTCAACATGGTTTTCACTGTGGGCAGTTCAGAAAAATATCTATCTAATAATTTGCTTATTAAATAATTGTTTCCTAAAAACCATCATTCTCAGAATCACCTTAAAAATTCCTAAAAATGTTATCCATTTATAGAGAAGAGTCCAAATTATTACTTCAAAAAGAGGACGTAGTAAAGAGAACAAATGAAGAAATTACAGCAACATATAATGCAACCATACTCATTCTTAATTAGCATAAAACTTGGATAGTTTAGGCTCATATTTAAAGAGTAACAGAGAGAAGTTTTAACCAATAAAATAAAAGGCAACTGCAAGCACAAAATTTCATGTACTCACAGGGAAGGAGCATGTGATGTCAGACCCATAAAAATGATATTCAGCTCCCATATCAAGCAAAGCCATGTCTCCATCTTCCAAGGTCTGCACAATTTAAAAATAATAATAATGAAAAATTTCATGACTAATATAATCGTTATAACAAATTTTCTCGCACCCTGTCATTTGGAGCTGCTGCATGCCCATAATGAAGAACAGCACTGTCATGTAAAACAATATGAATGTTAGCCAACATTCTAGGACATGAGGTTGAAACATTGATAACTTTGTTTAAAGAATCTAACACCAAAATTACAGCTAAAGCTCACTTTATCCTTTCTTCCACCCATTACAAAAACAAGACACTGTTTTACTCATAAAGAATGACAATTAAAATCTGTGGGAAGCAAATTTTGCCTATTTTCAATAGAGCTTAGAACCCATAATGGAAGGTTTTCTAAGATACATGTCAGGTTCTTAACAAAAGAATGGCTAAGAAATTTGACATCCTCACATAAGAAATTACATGATACTCATGAAATTTCTCAGGTCTTATTCCAAATTTACTTTGATAGAAAGTGATGATAAAAGTTAAAGAGCAAGTAGAAGAAACCAATTCTAATTTCTGGAAAACTATAGGCAACTAATTCCAGCTTTACAGACTTGGAAGGAGTATCGACCAATAATTTATTAACGAGTAATTATATAAATGAATAGATAGTGTTACTGACTTATATACCCTATTTGGCAATGTCACTTTTTTCACATATGCCCACTTTAGACCAAATTATACAGTTTTACAATAAATTATACAATTGAGTATATGAGTAGGCAAAAGAAAGGTAAATAAGCTTAAATTACATAGTTAAACAACAACTAATTCAAATAAAAAAGAATAATTAATGTCCACTATTTGACAGATAAATAGGTTAAATTGCATAAAATATTCCATGATTTCATCCATCAGTTCGAAATTGAGATTAAGCTTCATTATTAGGTTGGGTAAAACTAGAGTACCATAATTATGAAATAATTGAAATATCTAAAAGAGTAAAAACTTTACCCGTTTTCACCAGTAGCACAAATGCATGTGTACGAGCAATGCCTGCAGCCACCATACATGTAAGTGTGATGAAGGAAGATGCTTTCCAGCTGATACTCCTTCATGCCTGCACTCACTTTTCTCATCACCTGGTCAAAGATGCACTTCAATTAATTACATCTTAAGTTCTGAAAATCTTAATGAAGAGACTAACGGAAATTTAAATAGTGAAGACTTCCAGAGATCCAAGAAATTTGGAACTTTTTTGAGCTTTAGTTCTTCATTCACCAACATGCTACTTTTGAGTCCCTACCCCTTAACCCAAAAGAGAGCTCCAAAATAAATATAAAATAAAGGTGTCTCCACCCATATAATTCAAAGCAAGCAGAAGAGTATATTAAGTTGTCTTTCAATAATCAAACTTGAACATACAAGGAAAAATTATGAGCCAACAAATTCAGATAATATAACATTCTCACATAGGATTACCTCAACATGAGCTTCAGAGCTTATATCATTAGCAAACTGGATAACAGCAAGCTCCAGCTTTGATTTTATTACACGACATTCAGTCAAAATAGGATGCAAAGTGGTCAAATCAGTTTCAAAATTATCAATTCCCTGAGAAGAAATTAAAACAAATCTTAAACACAAGGCTTAATTAAAGAATGAAGGTTTCATATGTATGCATTAAAACTGGACACATCACTTGTTTGGCCAAGTGTGATTTCTCCACTGACTTGTTGCACTAAGAACATAAATATTGCAAATTCAGTTTGAGATTAGTACAGCGTCAGGAAATATTGACTAAAAGTCTAAAGCAGATAAAATGGTACTTATTATCTAATATTGTTTGGTATTACTAATTCCAATGCTATCATCCCCAACCCCCGCCTTCATCTCAACCACAACTATAATTCAATGTCTCATATTGTAAAGGAAACAGACAAAACAATATATTTGTTAACAGGGTCACCTAAAGTATGAACATGACAGACCTGAAATTCTGCTGGTTTTGCAAAGTTATCACTGTCAGTGTTCAGTCCATGCAATAGATATAGTAAAGGTATACCGGATCCTTGGTAGACATTTTGTAAAACTTTAGCAATCTCATCCACATAATATACCTTGCTAACCATGTATCTTTCCTGAAAGCAAGAAACATTGACATGAACAAGCAAATGGACCTTCTTAGTCCATAGTAAAATTGTTTCTGACCACTCATTTACCTGGAAGTAATCTGGAGGCTTTATCTCTCCCAGCCACACGGCATACTCAGAAGGTAACCTAGGTGCAAATAGAATAGATTTTCCAGATGCAATGTCCTTCACAAAATTTTAAAATTTATTCAAATGTCAGTAATTTCCATAAATCTAGTACCATGTAATCACCATGAATTTTTTTTTGGAAACTCAAGACACCAAGCCCCCAGCAAGCTAGCAGCACCACAGTACCAAATACCGAAAAGGAAAGACAAGAAAATTTGAATCAACAAAATGGCATTAGACCTCATCAGCAAACAGGCTACAAACTAATCATTCTATGTTCAGATACAGTTGACTACATTGAGAACGTACAGTATAATCTATAAAATAACCAATAAAAAAAACTTATACCAATAACATAAGAGAGACTTTTCGAAAATATACTTACGATGGCTCCATAGAAACCAGGCTCCGTAACTCCAAATAAGTAAGCAAAGTAACTCTCCTGCCTACAGCATTAAATTCGCTTTGTACCATCAGAAGCAGTTTAGCATAGAGTCAAAACCAAACAATTGACACGAAAATCACTTGAAGGTAAATCAATTGACAATTAGGAACTAAAGCTTGCAACCATAGATAAGAAATGCAAATAAATAAATAAAATAATAAGTATCCCATCAATGTTCTCGTTTTGTTCCAACGCCGATGAAAGGATCCCAATCAATCCTATACTACACTTATTAAGACTCTTCTAAAGATCAGCGATAAATAAACATCGAAAAAAATCAAGTCGGAAATTTGAGTAGGAACCTGAAGAGTTCGAGGTGATCGGTGTCATAGCGTGTTTGCTCCTCTCCACCCTAACATCAACAATAACAATACGTGATGAAAGATAAAAAAAATGTTAATCTAACAAAAAAAAACTAGTTCAGTATTTGTTATGTGCGAATAGACTCGGATGGAGAAGTTTACTTGAAGCAATACGAAGCCATGAAGAGGACGAGAGGACTGGGACAGGTATTGACGAAGCGAGTCTATGAGATTTTCCCTGTTGGTGACATGAAGCTCCCTTGGCACCTGAGGAGGAGAGAGACGCGAAGGAGGCGACGAAGCCATGGAAATGGCATCTATCGGTTTCGCCATGGACGTACTGGGTCACTGACAGCAACTCAGCAAGAAAGCTTCCTTTTCACGAATGGATCTGTTGAATCCACTACACGACATCGTTTTGTATATTTTTGATTGAAAATATTATCACAATAATTTTTATTACTAATATGATAAAAATACATAAAATAAATATTCATCGGATTAAATGGCTCTTCTTTTACGTGGCTACAATAATTTAAATATCTCGTATTTAATCTTATTGTTATTTTTCAATGACTAACAAAAATAAGGATAAAAATTTACAATTTACTGTTAATATTAAATTATATTTTATTAAATTTTCCTGTAAGCCTAAAATATCAACCCAATCTAAATTTCCAACCCCATTCTCTCTATTTCATTCCTCCCGTTCCGACCAGCTATTAGAGATTTCACAAAAATTTCGATCAACTATCAAGATTTCATTGAAACTTCAATAAGATAAATCACGATCTTGTTAAAAATAATATAATATATTATATATAAAGAAAAAAATATATATAACATATTATATACAATTATATAAAAATGATATTGAAAATATAATCTTTAAAATAAACTAAACAGATATTGAAGCAATATTAAAGCGAGAAAAATAATAACACCAAAAATTTAACGAGGTTCGATATAAATGTTACCTGCCCTCAAGGCGTTGTTGACTACTTTCCATTTATCTCAAAATGAATGAGCTTGAAATTACAACTGTTAATTGGGCAAAATTGAAATTGTCAAATTACCCACTTCTGAAAAGTAGAAGATTTACAAATTTTTGGATGTTCTAATGGTGAAGGAGGTTATTTATAGCACAGCCAAACCAGCATTCTTAGATCTGTCGATGTGAGAACTTTTCTAATTTTTACCATTTGGGAAGCGATATATAACAAATCTCTACCCTTAGCGACTTAGTGGTTTAAATGATTTCTTCAATTCTTTAGATCAATGCCTTGGTGTGACAATTCGGATCTATGGGATGTTAATCGAAGTCAGAACAATGTTTGAACTTGATTCTCTTACCACAGTAAATGCATCTCACCGGGTTCTCTATCGTACTAATCTTCCGAACTAGTACTCCACCTTTAACTGATAATCTTTCGCCTGAAAATGATAACGAACGTCAATATGCTTTGTACTTGCGTGGTATACTTGGTTCTTTGCTAAATGAATAGACTACTTTTTCCTATCATAAAACACCTTAATATGTTTTTGACTAACTCCCAAGTCTTCAAGCAAACCTCGTAACCAAATACCTTCGCTTCACAACCTCTGTAAGCGCCGTATACTCTACTCTGTAGTAAAATAGAAACAAGCGTAATCGCAAGGTGAACTTCAGCGTATTCTGTGCAGCAGAGTAAACCACGTAACCGATGGTTGGCCAAGACTTATCTAAATCTCTACATGGTCGAATCACAATATCCAGAGCACACGTTGACCAATGGTATTACCTATTTGAAATACTAAACCAACATCTACGGTATTTATAATATATCGTAGAATTCATTTCGCCCAATGCAATGTCCTTTACCAGGATCATCGTATGCATACAACACCAATGGCCGTACGTGTGAAATGTCGGGTCTTGTACACGCATTGCATACGTACAGCTGCATTTGCATTTGCATGGTACCTTTGCCATATATTCTCGTTTGCATCGTTCTTAGGAGATAATTGAGCACTAAGCTTAAATTGAGGAACTAGCAGAGTACTTACAGGTTTTGTACGTTCATTCATACAAAAACGTTGTAGTATCCGACTTCAAATATTGACTCTGGAATTGAACCAAGCTCCCTTCTTCCTGCATGCTATCTCCATCACGTCTGAGAATCTTCTTAGCAGCTCTCCAAAATCTTTCATCTCGAACTCCTAACTTAGTTGAGCCTTGACTTTTCAATTTCTCCTTGGCTCTTCGATGCTGATCAACGTATCATCATGTCTGATAGGAGATAGACGAAAGACTTCGTTTTGTAGCTTGAAAATACACCTGATGATCATGTGTGCTTACGGTATACTTTTGTTTGCAACATAAAGTAGTCAAATCGTTTGTACCACTACCTTGGAGATTGCTTCAATCCATACAATGATTTGTTCGACTTACGAACCCAATTCTTTTTACCTATGACGATAAACCGCCGGTGAGTCGTATAGATCTCTCTTCTAAGTCACCGTAGCAGAAACACGATTTTCACATCAAGTTGAACTAGTTCCAAATCGAATTGTGCTACCAAGGCCAACAAAATTCTAATGCAAGAATGTTTTACAACTTGAGAAAATACCTCATTAAAATCAATTCCTCCTTCCACGGCGTGAGGCCAGCCACCAACCTTGCCTTGTAGCGAATACCATCTTTGTTAGAAATCCATATTTCTACGTCACCCGTTTGCATCCAATTGCCTTCTTGCCATTAGGTAGTTGTGTCAAGCTTCCATGTTTATTTTTTAAAGGGACGAAGTTCTTCATCCGTAGCTTCCTTCCATCTTTCAACTTCGGGCTTCGATTGCATCTTTATATATGGAAGGAACATCATCATTACCTGTTGAAAGTGCGCAGCAGTATTCTTAAATTGAAGCCAGGTAGGTCTTCAAAATCCTTGTATCGAAGCGGTACCTTGACATTTTGTCATCGTGGCCTATCAAATGCGTTTCTTCTTGTTCTTTGTAGAGGTTCTTGGGTTAAAACCTCTTCATCGATTCATCTTATCCAATGGAGGATTAACCTGTCTTATCTTCGCTAACCGGATTAACAATTTTGCTTTTCAAACTCCACTTGTTTTGAATTTGCTCACGCTGCTCTAAAGTGCCATCAATCTTCTTGGTTACCTTTCTTAACAATGCATTCATCAAAGATAACATCTCCTAGAGATTATCTTTTTTCATTTCAAGGCACCATAGTCGATATCCCTTAGAACCGGAAGGGATCCCAAAAAATGGCTTTCTTGGCTCTTGGTCCAACTTTGATTAATACGTAGTAGTATGCAATTGAACCAAACACATGTAAGAAATCGTAATCTCATGAGGTTTTCCATACCATACCTCCATAGGCGTTTTGCCTTCAAGAAGCAGACGATGGTAGGCGGTTGTGAGATGGCATGCATATGTTACGGCCTCGACGATATTGCTTGCCTAAACCGGCATTTGACAACATACGTGAACCTTCTCCTGAGAGTACGGTTACATGCGTTACAACTCCGTTTTGTTGTGGTGTTTTTCAAATGCGTGAAGTGTCGCACTATCCCTTCTTCTTCCACAAACTTTCATAAATGGATCGTTTTGTGTACCAGTCTTGATTATATTACCTCGAGATGCTTGATCTTTTTACCGGTCTGAGTCTCGATCATCTTCTTCCCAGAAAAAAATCCCTGACACTTCATCCTTTTTCTTCATGAGATACACCCAAACTCTTACGGAGAAGTCATCAACGAAAGTGACATAATAATGTTTGCCACCATGGATGAGTTCTTGTTGGCCCAGTACATTAGTATGGATGTAATCGAAAATTCCACTTTGTATTATGAAGAAGCGATGCCAAACACTCTTTTGCCTCCCCCGATACACAATGCTCACAGAAATTCCAACTTACTTAGGTTCTCGCACCTTTTATCGAGGGCCTTGTTTTACTAGAATGCGTAGCTTTTCATCGCGTGTTCCAAACGCATATGCCGTAACTTGGTAGTTTCTAAATCTCTTTCTTCATCCGACTGGCTGTGATGCTATCCCAATAACCGTACTACCAAGGTAGTAAGTACAAGTTATTCTTAGAACACCTTTCATCGCCACCGATTACTCAAGGAAGTAACCTTCGATGCCCCATTTTGTATGGTCACAACGAAGCCTTTTGATTCTAAGACTACACCAATGAGATTCTTATATCTCGTATACGGAACATAATGAACATCGTCAAGACCAGTTGAACCATCTTGATTCTTCAAAGCAATTGTCTGGAATTCCTAAAACTTTGCATGGATAATCATTACCCCATGAAAACAACTTCACCGTCCCCAGTTCTTCAAAGTTAAAGAACCAGCTCCTTGTTAGGGAGACATATGGAAAAGTACATCTTGGAATCAAAATCCAATCACCGGGATGAGATCTTTGTTGACGAACCAACCAATGCAAAATTTGAATTTGAATTGTTTTCATACACGTACATCAGTTACTGACTTTTTCCTTTCTTTTTGCCTTCGGACAACTTTTCTTCCAATGGCCTTTCTCATGACAAAAGGCACGTTCATCTTTACCAAGTCTTCCTTTTGATAGATCTACCTCTCCTTCCTTTATGTTGTGTTTGCGGACGTCTCTTCTGAGACAATGCCTCTACCGCTTCATTCATGCTTTCTCTTTTATCTTTTTCTAATTTCATAACTATACAAAGCGATTACAAACTTCCTCAAAAGACTTTATCCTTCCCAATGAGTAAGCTCGTAATAAGATGATCAAACTCATCAGGAAAGGAGGCTAACAACATCAAGGCTAAATCTTCATCTTTCAAAGTTTCATCCATATTTAACAAATCTACTACTAATTGATTAAAAGCAGTAATGTGGTCGTTTATTGTAGTACTTGGAAGGTATTCAAACCGGAACAGCTTCTTCTTCAAATAGAGCCGATTTTGTCCACTCTTCTTCATGAACTTGTTCTCCAATGCCTTCCACAACTTACTTGCGGATGTCTCCTTCATGAACGTGTACTTTTGTTCTCTTGAGAGACACGAACTGGGATATATTAACGGAAGAAAAAAAATTTTAGATCTCATGACGGAATCAAGAGATTTAACCACCAATTTCATTTTGGAAGATTTGACGGCGAAAATGACGGAAGTTCTAACCAGAGCTTCAGTACCATGACCTCCGCTAAGCCCAGATAGTCATTTGCTCTGTCATTAGTATCAAGTTGGGAGGAATCCAAGTATGCCTTATGGTCAGGGGTGGTGGAGATGTATATCTACGGCAAAGACAATGGGATATATTAATGGAGATTTTCCTCAACCTCTTTGACGACCCTCGCATTTAGGAGATGGTGTCTTGAAAATGCCATTGTCGAAAGGATGGTTAATCAATTCGATGGACCTCCTTACGATTGCAAATTTTATCCAGATTTCCAAGCTGCGAAACGAGGTTTGGGATTATCCTGCCCACTTACTATGATGGGACGGACACGTCTCAGTATATGAGTCGCCACGAGAGTTACTCGTACGAAGCAAGCGGGTGGATCAATTGAAAAATACTATAATGACGCCGGGTTATGGCGTGAAATTGATTTCCGCCGTCTAATCAATGGAGTGTGCGAATGATATACAAAAATACAACTCCGTCATACGAGGAAGATCAGTGTATACCTTTCTTGATGGACTTGATGATAGATTGGATAAAACTCGAGTGATGTGCTTCGGTCAAACCATTCCCTACGGTGGAACAAACTGTGGATTCATCCACGGGAAGAAGTCGAACGAGCAGTAATGATCACAGTGAGATACTACAGGAGCGATTGCTTACAAAGGGATCGAGGACACCATGTAATCCGATGCTACCAAAAACCGGGAACCTTTTTTGGGTAGCAAGAAATCCACGAGGAAATACATCGTCTGTGCATGAAATGTGGTCATTGTGGAAACTCTAAACACACCCGTGGCCTTCAAACTACGTGGGTATCGAGAATGGTGGAATGATCTTGAACAAAGAAAAAGAGGGAAAGCCGGGAAAGGCTGTGGCCTACCAATACCTACATCATTATCCCTTATTCCTCGGACCAGAATCTTCCCGAGATCCGGTATTTCAAGTAAAGCATTTCATACTCGTAGTGATAATGAGGATTGGATTTTAGACTACGGAGCCTACGGATCATATGACATTTGACCCAAACGATCTCTCCCAAAACAACCCAACCAAAGACGGAATCGTGTTGCCAATGCAAATGGGTCCGCACCCGATTCTGGGAGGCGGAACGGTGACACTTATCTCCTTCATTATCATTATCTAATACTTTGCTTGTACCTCTGCATCACAAACCGACTAATGTGTAAGTCGTCACCGGATCTTAAGCGCGTAGTACTAATGTATTCTACTTTTTTCCTTCTGCAGGGATATTACTTAGGAGATCATTGGGCGTGGTACTAGGCGAGGAGGGTTATATTACGTAGATGACCTCGGCTGCGGAAGAGCCAATCATATGCTAAAACATTGTTGGTAACAAGGAACAATGATTTGGCTATGTCGTAGATTTGGGCATCCATCTTTCGGGTATTTAAAGCACTTTCTCCCTGAGTTTATTTTTCAAATATCACACATTCGATTTCAAATGTGATACTTGTATCCAGCAAAAGTCATAGGCGTCTTATCCTACGAGCGTGAATAAAAGTGTGACTCGCTTTTGCTTTAGTACATTCGATGTTTGGGGACCTTCCCCGGTCATTAATCATCCCGGTCATCGTTGGTTTGTTATTTTTGTTGATGATTGTCTGCACGAATGACATGGCTTTACCTTTCTCAAACATAAAGATGAAGTATTTGCTACATTTCACTTGTTTCACGCCATGGTTGAGACACAATTTTCGAAAAAATTAAGATACTTGTCCCGATAATGGAGGAGTATGTTAATCAACAATTTAGGACGTCTTAGACAACCGTGGTATTCTCAGCAATGAACCTACCGTGTTCACAAACCCCATGAGAATGGGGATCGGAGAAGGAAGAATCGGCATATTTTAGAAAGCTTTCCGGGCACACTAATCGGTGCACGTATGCCTAATAAATGCGGAGTGATGCCATTACTACGGCGGTGTATCTCTTGAATCGTATGCCCACAAAAACCTTACAATTTCGACTCCATTAAAGGTGTTATCGATCATCTTCCTTGCCCCTATTTTGATGCTTTAGCCCGAATTTTTGGATGTGTTACTTTTGTTCACCTCGCATAAAAATCAACGAACTAAGTTGGATCCATGTCTTTGTCCATTTGTGTATTCTTGGGGTATGGTGTACAAAAAAGAGGGTTATCGATCTTTATGATCCAATTACTAAAAGAACCTATATTACCGTGGATGTCACTTTCCTCGAATCCGAATATTTTTTCCCGTCCATAGGTCTCGATTCCAGCTTTCTTGGGAGAGTTATGGTGAAGAACGAAATTGGCTTGATGTTGAAATATTAGATACTAGTCCAACATACTCGGATCGTGCCAATAATATGGAGGAGATAGTATATCCCAGACCCGAGCTTGAACTTCCAAGCTAAGCGAAGTAATGATTGAACCTTGAGGAAGATGAAGTGATTGATGTACCCGTCAACTCTCCCGATGATCCTCACTGTGAGAATACTCCGAGGTAAGTCATCCTATCACACCTTTACACACTAATGCTATAGATACATTTGGTTATGTTTTACCTTTCGAGACACGATCGAGGCAAACTCCAAGTCGATACTCCCCGGAAAGAGAAGAACGACGATCCAGTATCCAATAGCAAATTATGTATCTCTCAAAGGTTATCGGAACCTATCGGGGCATTTACACAAACACTCTCCTCAGGCCAAATTCCAAGTAGCATTGAAGAAGCCTTATACGATCCAAAATGGGCTCACGTTTATAAAAGAGGAATTTGAGGCATTGCGAGAAGAACAACGCATGGGTGTTAAGCGAGTTGCCTGGCGGAAGGCGGTAGGATGCAAGTGGATTTTCTCCATTAAGTATAAAGCGAGATGGGTTAGTTGATCGATACAAGGCGAGACTTGTAGCAAAAGGATATAGGCAAAAAACACGGGATAGATTATCAAGAAACCTTCTCACCCGTGGCTAAACTAAAAACCATCGAGTGAGTCTTGTTATCTCTTGCAGCAAATTTAGATTGGCCGTTGCACCCGACTTGACGTAAAAAATGCCTTCCTTACTGGTGATCTTGAAGAAGAGATTTATATGGATATCCCCTTGGGATATCTTGTTACATCAGAAAAGAAAGCGCATGTAGATTACAACGAGCATTGTATGGGCTAAAACAATCACCTAGAGCGTGGTTTGGTAGGTTGAGTTCGAATGAAGAAATATGGGTTCCAACAAAGCAACTCCGATCATACTCTTTCTAAAACATCGATTGGGGAAGATAACGGTACTTATAGTCTATGTGAGACGACATGATCATTACGGGGGATGATAAAGAAGAAATCTCTAAGCTTGAGAAAAACTATCAAAGGAGTTTGAAATGAAGGATTTGGGGGAGCTCAAGTACTTAGCTTAGGTATTGAGACTGGGAATCAAGCAAGGCGTATGCCTTTCCAAAGGAAATACACTGCTGGACCCTGGCGAGGGACTACTAGATTGTAAACCTGTCGATATTCAATGGTTCAAAAATCATAAACTCGGGAATATGTGGACCCAAGTACCAGATAAACGAGATATCAACGGTTAGTAGGTAAACTAAACATATTTATCTAAATTTTCGACGATATTGCTTATCTTTGTGAGTGTCGTAAGTCGATTCGTGCCGCAGTGAAGACCATATGGATGCGGTCGTACGAATACTTCGTTACTTAAAATCCTCTCTAGGAAAGGACTTATGTTTTCAAGAATGGTCGATTGGAAGTCCTTGGATATCTGATTCAGAGCGGGGAATGTGAAGGATAGGAAATCTGCTGAGTACTTTACTTTTGTGGGGGGAAATCTTGTTACATGGAGAAGCAAGAAGCAAAGGTAGTTGCCACTATCCAGTCTTGGTGAATTTCGAGGAATGGTCGAGGAATATGTGAGCTCCTTTGGTTGAAAAAACTTAGCGAGATTGGTGTAGCCACACCTTTGAAATGAACTTATTTTGTGATAAGCGGCCATTGCCATCTCTACGTAATCCGGTTCAACATGATCGCACGAAGCACGTTGAAGTGGATCGAAAACTTTATCAAACGGAATCTTGAAGAAAAGATTATTAAGAGCTTTTTGTTAAATCGGAAGATCGGTGGGCGATATACTCACAAAATGCGTATGCAACGAGGAACTTACACAACAACCAAAGTTGGGCGTAAAGAGACGTATATGCACCTAACTTGAGGAGGAATGTTGGCGTGTGCGATGGAAGTGGAAGACATGAGGATTAGTGGAGTTAGGAAATGGCAGACAATGTTGTTGGTGAACCATAAATTAGGGAAGTAGAACAGCTGGTAGGGTTAGAATTATATTCTGTTTTCTTAGTATACATAGGAAGAGTTATTTGTACAAGAAATACAGAAACTATTACAATTAACACCAATAGTTGACAATTTTATCGTGCAAAGACGATGACCATTACATGATTAAAAAATTCACTTGGGTCGAAAAGAGCCCTATACAAAAAGCATTACCAACGAATGTTAATGATAAAATGTGCTAGGTAGATAGGATTATAATATTTTTGAACGTATATATTTAAAATATTATAATTTTTTAATTTATACTATTTAGTTTTTAATATTTTTAAATTTAATAAATTTTAGTTTAAAGTTTATTTTTTTGTTAAATTGATTTAACGCTGTTAAATATTGTCAAACTTGATTTTTTAATTCATTTAATCCCCAAATTATTTAAAAAACCTAATTTAATTTTTAATTTATGATAAAATTTATAATTTAATCATTAATTTTTTTAATTATATGATTGTTAAGTATAATGTTATTAAATCAATTTGATATAAATTAAAATTTTGGATTAAATTTGTAATATTTAAAAAATTAATAATTAGAGATAATTATTAATATATTATATAAATTAAGGATCTCTTTTAATTAAATTATATTTAATATAATTTGAATTTATAATTTAAAAAATAATAATAAATATTATCGAGCTAAACCATTAGATGAACCGTCAACCGACTACATAGAAACTCGTTTCCTCCTACCTCTGAAGAAAAAGAACAAAAGTAAATATAAAAAATAAAAATATGAACACAGGGGTAGTATCAGATTTCTCTCCAAATATCGAGTTATAATACAACTTATGACCAACCCACAAATAGACCAAGGACATTCGATGATGAATATTATTTTCTGTTTTAATAGTTTTTATTTATTATTAATAAGGTGTATTTGATAATATTTGTTAATAGTGGTACTTATTTTTTAATTAAATAGTCACTGATGAATCTAATATGATTAGATACTCTTCAAAAATAAACTTTTGATGGATTTTTCAAGTATTTTATTTTTCTTTATTTTAAGGTAATATTTTTTGAAAAATAAATGAAATCCAATGGAGAAATATTTAAAAAATAATACTAAATACTAAATTCTATAAATAGTACTAATAAAATCTTAACTTTTAGGTTTTATTATTTTAAATGAAAACTGTAAAAGCAAAAAAATCATGACCAATTATTTTATAAGTGATTTTTTTTCTCTCTTTTCAAAAGACTAGTTATAGTTTCAAACACATTCTTTCTTCTAAAAAATCTTAATTTATAAAATCAATTATTTAATTACAATAAAAATCATAAATTATGATAATTTTTAAACATGGCCTAAATACTATACAATGTATATACTTCTATTATACTACAAGCAATAATTAATTAATTAATTATGAAAATTGTAGTTTGATAAATAAGACTTTCATGAGCCACTTCACACATTTCTAAGCCACCCCAATAAGTTCCATTAAAAAAAAAAAATTGGCTCAATTCCGCATAGTTATTCTAATTAATGTTGTAATCACGTGTATAACTTATTTGAAAAATAATAATGTTAGTCTTAATTGGAGGTTGTTAGATGAATTACTTGAGTATGCATACGAATTACATTATGTATAAATATATATGAATAGAAAATATAGCATAAGTTATTTTATTTATACTGGTAGTTTAATATTTTTGTTTGAACATGTAGCATGATAACTAATATCAGAGTTATAATTAAATTTATATTATATGTACATCAAAATGTATCTTCAATGTAAAAATGTACTCTTATACTAATGTATATAGAGGTGTTAATTATTATAACTCTTATAATATATTTACCAAAAATCAAATTAATTTTTATCTTTGTTTTTTATCGGTTATTTTTTTTTTAAGTTTTACTAACGAAAGGTGCCCCATTTGAAGTTCAATGGTAAATTTCTAGACTTATATGAGCTCAAAAGGTACGGTAAAGTTGGCCTAAATTATTGAACTCTTCCTTCTGATCAATCTAATTAAGATAAATATCTATTGCCAGTAATTTTACACACATCAATAGTTGCACACTAACTGAAACAATTATTTAAAAAAAATGGAGATTATAAATTCATCTTACATGCCATATAATTAATATGTATGCAAAATTATGTACAACTATGTTTGCAATTAGCACTCATTATCTACCAAATATAGAGTTAAGTTTTCCTGATTTTAAATAGTACAATAATTATTAGTAGAATAACGATAAGATCGGGTAAATTTATATTTATAATAATTGTGGTATGATATGTAATTAAATAATTTTAGTAATGATAAAAGTTATTTATCTTTTATGAAAATTTTATCACTTTTTACACCATGATTAACAAAAGTATAAATTTATTTTACATTAACATTCTTGTTATTAACATATGTAAAGATTCATCGATAAGCGTATAGCTTTAAACAAATTAGAATATTGCGATACAATAGGTAAAAATAAAATAAATTTAACAGAATAAAATAATAATATCGATAATTTAACGTGGATTATCTTTTAATTTGGACTACGATCACGTGACAAATTCTAAAAAATATTTCTTCCGCTAAAATAATTAATGGGTAAAAAGTGAGAATTAATACAACAAATTGAAATAAACTCAAAATAGTGACACTCAAAGGTTTCCCAAACTCATTATTTTGTTACTCCCCTTTAGAAAAATATTCTAAAATATTCTCTCACACTCTCACACACACAACACCATTTTTCATCAAATGAAATTGTTCCTTTGATTTTACTTTGCTTCTCTTCTTTTGGTGTATCTCTCTAATGCAAAAACATTACTTATTTATAGGCAAAATTATCTATCTCTTATGTGGCTAGAAATTAGCCACGTAGTTGACCAAATTTAGCCACAAAAATATTTTTTTATTTGATAAATTTTTTAAATGTGGTTGCACTTAAATTTTTTATTATTTTTCCTTTCCACGTAGGAGGGACCTACAAATATCCTCCTCTCGACTATATGGAGGGCCTCACCAATTCAACAGCTAACTGATAGTATTCAAAATTATGTCTTAAAAGAATTTTCATCAACATATATGATCCATTTTACTCTGTATGGATCTTCTCAGGATATAATGGCTTCTTCTCCATTGCATTCATAATCTAGTGATATCTCACATCAATGTGTTTTAATCTCGTATGAAATGAGGCATTATTTCTAAGATAGATAACACTTTGACTATCACAAAATAATTGGTAACTCTCTTGCTACAATCCAAGTTCTTTCAAGAACTTTTTCATCCATAGCAACTTTTTACATGCTTTCGTTGCTACTATAAACTATGATTTTGTAATGGATAGTGTAACACATTCTTGAAACTTTGACTGTCATGACATAGCTTCCCTTGCAAATGTAATTAGGTAATCTGAAATGGATTTTCTAGAATCTACATCGCCATCCATATCTGCATCTATGTATCCAACTAACACAGGTTTATCATTTTCAAAACATAGGCATATTTTGGAAGAACCTTGAAGATACTTGAAAATCTATTTCATTACAACCCAATGTTCTTTTCCTGGATTTAAAAAGAATCTACTCACAACTCCAACTATATGAGTGATATTTGGTCATGTACAAACCATGGCATACATCAAACTTCCAACTACTAAAGCAAATGGAACATTTTTCATCTATTCCTCATCTTTGTCGGCTCTCCTTAGAACTTAGCTTAAAGTGATTAACAAGAGGATAACTAATCAATTTAACCTTGTCCATATGAAATCTATGAAATACTTTCTCAATGTACTTCTCATATAACAACCATACTTTATTGGTGCATCTGTCTCTAATAATACTCATGTCAAGAATATGTTTTCCTAGCCCCAATTCTTTCATGGAAAAAGACTTACTCAATTGTTTTTTCAAGTTGTTAATTCTGGAAATATTTCGGCTAATAATCAACATATCATCCACATAGAGCAAAATAATAATGAAATCATCATCACAGAATTTTTGCACAAAAACACAATAGTGTGAAGTAGTCTTAATATAGCCTTGTTCCCCCAAAACATACTCAAACTTATTGTACCATTGTCTCGGTGTCTGTTTTAAACCGTATAGGTTTTTCTTCAATTTGTAAACATAATCCTCTTTTCTCTTTTTCTTGAAACCCTCTGACTACTCTATGTATATATTTTCTTCAAAAACACCATGTAAGAAGGCAATTTTGACATCTATTTGCTCAACCTCTAGATCAAGACTTGTTGTTAACTCTAGCACAGTATGGATGAGTGTCATTTTCATAACTGGTAAGAAAATCTCATCAAGTTCAACTCCATTTCTTTGGTTAAATCTCTTGATAACTAGTCTAGCTTTGTATTGCGGACTGGAACTATGTTCTTCATGCTTTACCCTTGTAAGAACTATGAGTATTGGTTATTTTTATGGACAAAATATTTATCTATAAATTTGTTTTTAGGTCTACTATCAAGTCTATCAAGAAAAGCCAAACAAATGCTCGAGTTCTAGATAATTGTACTTCATGTATATCTTTGATACCTACAACATATAGGATTATATTTATGCATTTAATAGCACATACTTATAAATCTAAAATTATTTTTAGTGCTAAAATATGAAATAAGATATGCTAAAAGATATTAAATAATATATACTCTAAAATAAGATATGTTAAAAGATATTAGATAAGATATACTCTAAAATAAGATATGCTAAAAGATATTAGATAAGATATACTCTAAAATAAGATATGCTAAAAGATATTAGATAATATATACTTTAAATTATATTTGAAATCCTTATCATAAAAGATAGTATAAAATCTATTTTTAAAAGATATTAGATAAGATATACTTTAAATTATAGTTGAAATCTTTAGCATAAAAGATGACATAAAATTTAATTTAAAAGATATTAGATAGAATATATTTTAAATTATAACTTAAATCTTTACTATAAAAGATAACATAAAATTTATTTTTAAAAAAATCTATTTTAAATGAAAATTATCTTAATTGATGAGAATTACTAATCATATTTGTAATAGAAAAGATATTGATCAATTATATAGGATTAATGGTTTTAATTTTTCCTATAAATAAAACTCATTGCTCATTGTTTCAATTAACCACACAAGAGCATTATTCTATTCTTATTAATTTCTCTCTCTTATTTTACAAATATAAGATCATAATTCTTTAGGCTTGTTTATTTAGTTAATTTATCAAATATTGGTGGTTATGTTTGATTGATTAATAAGGCTAATTATTTTATTTTGATAATATATTCTTATAGCTTCTTCTTTATTTTTGTTCTTAATTAGATCAAATAATTGTTTTTATCATATCATAATTATTTAATTTGATTATTAAATTTTAAAGAAGTTATTTTTATTGAACTTGTGCTTAATCTTTTTGTTCTAGGATTTGCTAGTTGATTTAATTTAAATGACATATGTTTTGAATCATCTAGTTAGGATTATTCATTATTAAATCCGTTCTAGAACACACATAGACACTTGTCTTTTTGTACTAACTATTTTGCAGTTATTTTGGGAATGTATCTGATTGGCGGGAAACTTATTGGAACGTTGGTCTAGAAACCGCTCATACTAATATTGGAAACCGTGAAAATAGAGCAGGGGCTCATAAGTAAAGTACATTGAGGCAATATCCTAGGGAGGGTAGCATAAGACCGAGTTTGTACTTGAACATTTGATTTTCATAATGGAAAGTTAGGTGGTCCGGTGGACCGGTGGTTTTTCTCTTAGATCATAGTTGTGGCCTAGGTTGTTTCCACCTAAAAATATCATGTGTTATTATTTTATTTTTGCACTTATTTTTACACATGATTGCATGCCTGCTTACTTTGTTTAGGTTATTAAATTATAAATTGATAAAAATTAAAAGTAACCTATTCACCCCCTCTAGATTAATTAGGTCCATAATTTATAAACTTTCAACCATTAACACCCATTTATTTTTCAAATCCTTCTCCCCTTTGGGTAGCTTTATCAACTCAAAATTTTTGTTCTCATACAAGGACTTCATCTCATCTTGCATGGATTCAATCCATTTTTGTTTGAATTCATCATCCATGGCTTCTTCATAACTCTCAAGTTCTCTCACATCAGTGAAAATTACATACTCATTTGAAGGATATATGATAGAGGATCGTCTCAGTCTAGCACTTCTTCTCAGTGGAATAGGAGAAGGCGTAGGTGTTAGTACTGGATAATGAACATCATCATCTTTCTCGTCTTTAGAACCAACTTTTATGAGAGCATCATCTTCATCAAGTGGATAAACTTGGTATTCATCTCCAACTTGTATTGGCACTGATATTGGAGGAATTAATTCCAAATATGATGAGTCATCATTAGAATTAGGAACATCTTTCTTCATTTTGAAAATATCTTCAACGATCTCATCTTTAACAAATACAACATCATGGCTCTTGACAAGTCTCTTTGCAACCGAATCATAAAATTTATAGCCAAATTGATATTGACCATAGCCAATAAAATTACATTGTCTTGTCTTGGCATCAAGTTTGGATCTCTCATCCATAGGGATATGATTGTAGGAAACATCCAAACACCCGCACATGATCGTAGAAAACATCATTTCCTGACCATACTTTATTTGGAACATCCGCCTTGAGAGGAGTACAAGGTGAAAGATTCAACACATGTGCCATAAGGAGAAATTATTATTGCCGTTAAATTAAATTTCTCAATGTCTACCTTCTAACTTGACATTTTTTCAATGTGTTTCTTTTTTCTGCAAATAAATACAATCTAGACCTAATAAAATTTTTCATGGATGTGATAGGTTAAGTCCATATCAATCTATACTGCAACCACAGAGCATACTAAGAATTTTACTAGACCACCTCTGATACTAGTTGTTGCGACACAACGGGTAAAAATAAAATAAATTTAATAGAATAAAATAAAATAATGATATTGACAGTTTAACGTGATTCACCATTTAATTTGGGTTATATTCACGGGATAAACTCTGAAAATTATTTGTTCTACTAATAAAATTAATGGATAAAAAGTGAGATTAAATATAATAAATTAAGATAAACCTAAAATATTAATATACAAGTATTTCTCAAACTCGCTATTTTGTCACTTCAATTTTAGAAAATATTTTATCACATACATAAACACTAGTTTTTATCAAAAAAAAATTATTTTTTTGGCTTTTTTTTGTTTATCTTTTTTTTTTATGTTTCTATAAGATAAAACACTACTTATTTATAGGCAAAATTATCTATTTTTTATGTGGTTAGAAATTATGATAAAATTTTAAACACAAAAATATTTTTTTTGTTTGTTAAATTTATTAAACATGATTACACCTAAAATATTCTTTTTATTGAATGTGTCAGGAGCTACAGAGATCTCAGTGAAGCTCTGCAAAAAGCCCTATTAAGTCAAATTAATCTTTGGATATATCTCTAGATTGATCTTTCATTTGTGATACTTAAAAACACTTTAAAAACACTTTCTGCAGAAACTGCATTTATTAGGTTATATAAGCAGTTAGAAGTACAGTTGAAGCACTGAAAATAAGGAGGTAATGTGTATATATAAATAAATTAAGGTCCCATTTGCATGATAACATTTGTAGTTGTAACCTGTAGCTTGCAATATTTTTGACAAAGTTGTGGAATTAGCAATGCTAAAATATTAGTGCTATGTTATGATTCTTTGTTGTAGGAACCAATCAAATCAAAGGTATAGTATTATTTTAATTTTTAAATAGTAGAGAAAGTGCAAGGCATGTGCTTGAATTTATGAGGGCTTGTCTTATTTATAAGAGAAAAACATTTGAAAATCATGCAATTTTACGAGTTTCCATAAATTCTATTAAATATTATGTATAGATGATTAATGATTATAATGCAGCTTCTCGTGCGTGGTGGCCTGGTTGGCGAGTAGCTGTATTTTGAACTTTATATTCCAACTGTTAGATATTATTTCATATGTCTCCTTAATTTGGGCCGAAAGCAAAACATAACAAAATAAGGAAAGAAACACGAAAGAAAAACATGAACAAAACAAGGAAAGTAAAACACGAAAGTTTAATTTATGAAAGCAATTCAAGGAACTATTAATTTAAGGAGAATTCAAGAGTGAATTTTCCTATAAATAGATGTGTAATTGTAATGAATTAACCATCCAAAGCTGCTCATTCCAATCGAGAGAAAAGCTTGTAGAGAAAAGTTTTCATGTAGAGAAAATTTGAGTAATTTTCTGTGTGTAATCATTGCCGCGAGTCGCGAGTGTTGTAAACACCTTCAGGTAATTTCTCCCCTTTCAAGAAAAAGATCTCAGCAGTCCCGAGACGAAGCAAGATCGGGTCGAACCTCCGTTATCAAATTTGTGTTATTTTTCTATCCTTGCTTTATCATAACCGCTTATTCGAATTTCATGCTATTTCCCAACAACCGGTATCGCAGCTATTGTAGTGATTTTGGCCAATTTTCTCGCAAGAAATAGTCGAAACGATCCAGGAAGTCGATTACTGAGCAACGGCCGCAGATGAAGGGGCGGTGAAACTCGAGAAATTTGATGGCACAGATTTCTGTTTTGGAAAATGCAGATAGAGGATTATCCAGACAAAGAAATCTATATCAACCTCTTCTCAGTGGAAAGAAGCGTAGGTTACGGGCGAAGTTAAGATTGGAATCTTCTGCATGCACAAGCCCTCGAGTTATTCGACCACGTTATCCCGCAATGTTGCTTTCAACATAAGCAGGAAAAGTTACCACAGTCTTGGCTGCAAATCTCTCCAATATGTACGGTAGCCATCGCCTCAAACAAAGTGCACTACGATGGCGCTTGTTCAATTTCATGATGATCAAGTCGCATCGGTAGCTCAACATCTCAACGAACTCAACACAAGCTTACAACCCGCCGAGTTCAAGGAAATTGAATTCGATGAAGAAGTACGAGCATTGATACTTTTGTCTTCTACCAGAAGTCGAATGCTACCGTCACTACCGCTGAGTAGCTCATCTGTAGCAATAAGTTCGAAATTTGACGATGTTCGTGATTTGGTTCTCAACAAGAGATCCGACGTAGAGACGTGAATCGTCAACCTCTTCGGGCCAGACACAGAGTCAAGAGGAAGAAATTCAACCAAAGGAATGGACGTGGATTTAGAACCGACTACCGAGGTAGATCAAAGGACGTGAGGTCCAAATCTAGGAATCCTAATAATTCTCATAAATAAAACTATCGAGTGTCGGAATCAGGAAGAACCTGCACTACAAAATCAAGGCAAGAAATGCACCGAAGGACAAACAAGCGAAGGCAGAGGCAACGTTACTTCCACCTCAGTGAGAGATGATGCATTGATACGCTTCTTTGGAGAGCAAGGAAGAATCTCTGGGTGCTAGACTCGAAAGATCGCTCCATGCTACTACGTAAAGAATTCTTCGAGAAATATGTCCCCTAAACCTTGGAAAGGTATATTCAAAGGATGATCAACCACGTGCTATTATTGGCAAAGCGTAGTGAAGATTAAGTTAAACGGGTTCCGTTTTGTACCGAAGGATGTCGTGCATATTCTCGACCCTCAAGGAACTTAATCTCAACAAGGCCTTGGCTAGGAAGGTTACACTCACGATCTTCCACGCGATGATTGGAAGATTTCAAAGTGGTGCAATGACAAATTGCTCGAGGCAAGAAAAGTGGCACTCTTACACGACAGCCAGAAGACGTTGTTCAATCACAATTCAGAAGCAGTAATGAACACCAAACCTCGCACCACTGTAGATTAGCACACGAGTGAGAAGGGATAAAGATTATGCACTCAAAAGGAAAACTTCCAAGTCTAGGCCTGGTAGATGACACGCGAAGATTGTATACTTGAAAGCAAAAGAGAGTCGCCTTTCGTACAAGCGAACCCCAAAGAAGGAAAAGCTGTGAGCTTATTCACTCGCATGTTCGGGACCAACAACCGTCTCATCCATTGGTGGGAAACAATACTGCGGACTTTCATCGATGATCATTCTCCCGAAGGTACGGGTTTACTTTCTAAAGCATAAGTCCTAGATTCGAGGCTTTCGTACATGGAAAGCTACTGTGGAAAATGAGACAAGTTTAAAGATCAAAAGCTCAGAATCGAGAATGGTGGTGAATATGAAGACACCAGATTCAAAAATTTCATGCGAAAGCACCCGGATCGAATGGAAAGAATCAGCACACCTCAACACAACGGTACCGAAAGATGAACCGAACGCCGACAAAGAAAAGAGCCGTACATCCGTATACGTCACTTCTACCGGCAATTCAGCGTAGCTACCAACACGGCAGCTTACTCTGATCAACCGAGGCCCATCCGCTCCATTGGAGCATAGAATACCGTATGAGGTATTGTTTAAAAAGAGGGGTGAAACTATCACATCTAAAAGTTTTCTTGGCCAGGTAAAGATTTGCAGGCATAACACGCTGATCAAGGCAGAATAAGCTTCGATCCCAAATCCAAGAAATGCACATTCATCATGGCAATGTGAGGATGAGTTTCCACCGTGATCTGGGGATGACTAAGAAGAAAGTTATCCGTAAAGCAGAGATGTGATTTTCAACGAAAAGGTGATGTATGGGCGACATGCATAAAATGTGACGCCAATGCCTCGAGGTAACGAGTCAGCATTTTGCAGATGCGTATGATGTCCCGTATACTTCCACAACAACCAATTGTAATAAGTCCTCACCCGTAGGAACTTGTCGGGACAAAGCAAGACACAAAGATTCGACACACCACAACCTCTCTTACTCCAGCCCGTATCGGTATGTCTTCTCGACCTCAGCGTGCCTAACAGAGATACATGAACTATACGTTGCCGATCGATGGAGGGAGCCCGATCATGCATGATTTAAGCTTCGTCGTACTCGAGATTCCAACAAGCGAGCTTGCTGAAAGAAGAAATGAAATCTCTCATCTCCAACCGCATACGGGAACTACCGAGTTACCTACGTGGAGCATGCACTTCACAACAAACGGGTGTACCGGTGAAAGAGAGTAGCATGATGGTTCCAAGAGATACAAAGCCCGCCTAGTTGTCAAAGTGGTTTCACTGTATGAAGCGAGTTGACTACACCGACATTTTTGCTCCCGTCATAAGCTTAATACTATCGTATCGCACGAGTATCAGAAAGCCATCGAAGATCTTCATCTTGAATGCTTGGATGTAAGACCGCATTCCTTCACAGATTTAGATGAAGAGATATACATGTACCACCAATGTATGTTTCTGAAAAGCAGGGGAAGAAGAATACTACAAGCATTTGCTTAAGAGTTTGTGGGCCCGAAACAAGCCCCCGAGACAATGGCATGTAAAGTTTGATAAATTTTCACATGCACAAGGAAGGTTTCCGTAAGTGCAATGTCGACCATTGTTGCTACTTCAAGAGATATAGGTCCGCTATATCATTTTACTACTTTATGTCGATGATATGTTAGTAAATAGGTTCAGAGATATGGATGATATCGAAGATCAAGATCAATTGTCAAAGGAGTTTCGATACATGAAAGACTTGGGTCCAAAGAAAAGGATTCTCGAATGCAAATCACAAGAAATAAGAAGAAAGGATCCTTGCAGCTTATCTCAGGCAGAAAGACATCAATCGTGTTTTCATAGATTCAACATGAGCAACGCTGCCAAGAAGACACCCTCGCTAGTCATTTTCGCCATCCAAGGATCACCCCCCAGAGTGGGTAGAGAGAATTCATGGCTAAGGTTCCTTACGCCTCACCATTGGAAGTTCGATGTACGCTTACATGGTTCCAGACAAGACCGTACATCGCCACGCAGAAATGCGAGTGTTAGCAGATTTAGGTCAAATCCAGGGAAAACCTCATCGGGAAGCAAATTGCCGGATTTTCGAGCGTATCTCGCGAGGCACCACGTAAGCGTTTCAGTACTTTAGTAGCGAGAGTTAAAAGTACAAAGGATACGCAGATGCATTTCGAGGTGAAGTTGATCACCGGGTTAACACCACCGTTATATATTTATCAATCCATACAACGTTAGTCGATGTCACAAATACGTAAAATTGTCACTCTATCCACTACAGAGTTTAGGATACGTAGCAAAGAATCGCACTAGTAAAGCAGATGATACGCTTCAAGGTTTGTTAATCGAAAGTCAGATTCAAACAAGAAAGAATGTTCTCAGATACGATAGGATAGTCAAAGTTGGTAATACACTTTGGCTAAGAATTCAAGATTTCATTCTGTAACCAAACATATCGACTTCGCTATCACTTCATCGACTTATTAAGATGATGTGTTAATACCTGGAGAAGATTCAAGCTGGAGCAAAAATCCAAAGCAGATATGTTAACAAAGCGGTGATTATTGACAAACTCAAGTCAGGCTCAACTCTCACTGTCCGCGAGTAACAAAGACTAGAAAAGTCACGATTGATCGAGTACAAGACAGATTGAAATCACGTCGGGAGATTGTTGATATTATTGTTATAAAGCTCCTTAATTTAAGGAGCAAAACACGGAACAAAATAAGGAGTAAAACACGGAAAGCAAAACACTGGAACAAAACAACGAGTAAAACATGAGCTTAATTCCCAGTGAGCAATTCAAGGAACCATTAATTTAATGAGTAATTCAAGGAGTGAATTTTCCTATAAATGATGTGTAATCAGAATGAATTAACCATCCAAAGTTTGTTCATTCCAATCGGTAGAAAAGCTTGTAGAGAAAAGTTGTGAGAGAAAATCGAGAGTAATTTTCTGTGTAATTCGTCGGAGTCAGCCGAAAATGAGTAAACACCTCGTAATTTCTCCCTTCGCAAGAAAAGATCCGCAGCAGTCCCGAGACGTAAGCAAGATTGGCCGAACTCCGTTATCAAATTTTGTGTTATTTTTCTATCCTTGCTTTATCATAAATCTGGCTTATCGGGAATTTGCGTTATTTCCCAACACCAACTTCAAAGCCAAAAAAAATTAAGATAGGTAAGAGATATAGTCTAACTCCATTATACAAGCAAGAGTACTGGAATAAGAATATAGTTATAATTAATTAAATCATATATAATTTATTAGAGAAAAAATATATTTAAGAATTCAAAGCAAAGAAATAAATCTTGGGTTTCTTTCAGTAATTTCCACTAAGCACTCTATCCTTTTAGTTTTAGGCTCCGTGTGGTGTGGATGTTCATGGATCACAGGTTTGGGAGTGAAACATGCTGAGTGAATATATAAATTAATTATTCATAATTTATTAAAATATTAAAAATAATTACTATTAAATTTTATTTTAATTAAAATTATAGTATTATAATATAAAAAATTAAACATACATCTAATATTTTAGATAATCTTTAAAATAATTATTAATATTTTAAATACTAATAATTTGTTGTTTAATTGATAAAAAATAAGATATATTTTAAGATATTAAAAATTTATTACTTAATTGATTAAAAATTAAAAATCTTATATAAATTATATAATAACTAATGAGGTAATGATAATCCTTACTCTACTATATGTGCACAATTTTGTCCAAACCATTTATAAAATGTGATTTAGATTTTTATGTATACATTAGTTAGAAACCATGATTAATAAAATATTGATATATGTTAAAATCTATAAGAATCATATGTCTTCAAATCACAAAAGATAACTAAGATACTTATATTTCTTGTAAAATATTTTATAATATTATATTTTATTATTGTGCGTTAACATTTATTCTAAAAAATATCTATTGTTTGGACTAACATTTTATATTTTTAAATTATCTAATTATTATTATTATATTTGTATTTAGGTCATTGTTTTCTTCTTTTTGTAATGTTCATTAGTTTTTTTCTTGACACATTTATTAATTAAAGTTCTGATAGCATGTAATAGTTTATATGAATTAAGAACTTTCAAAATTTAAAAGATTAATGTGATGGGTAAAGATACAATTATTTTTTATAAACTCATCTATAATATCATTTGCTATCAACGTTAGATATTCAATTTTCTAATAATATGTATAAATATATTATAATTTAATTAATTTTGCATAAATTTAAAAGAAATGTAAAAAATATTATTGATATTGTTTAAAAAAAAATTGTAAAATTTATAAGAAAAAAATCCTTATATAAATATATATGTAAAGTGTAAATATCGTATATATCAAGAATATTTTAGTCATCATCATGTCATAATATATTAAATGAGGATAAGGGTGGTAGAGAGAATTATTAGATTATTACAAAGAAAAGGTAGTAAATTAAAAAGGCATGCACAAAAAGGTATTTCTTGGCTGATATGTTAGTTTGAATAATTGATTTAAGGGGAAAAGAAAAGAAAAGTACAAGTGGTAGAACATTCATCAACTAAAGAGAGACTATATTTAAATTTTATAAATTTGCCATCATTGAGAGTCAAAGACTATGTGGACATTGCTGGATCGCAATTTATGTATGGTTTACAATAATAATATTATGAAGAATGTTCAAAGGAAATTTCTTTACATAAAAACAGAATTAGCGTTTAATTAATATATATATATATATATAGAGAGAGAGAGAGAGAGACGAGGCGTGTATTAACTAAATTTGGGAATTATGACAAGTCAGAAAGAGTTTTGGTTTTCTCACAAAACGTCTTGTACAGGCTCGCTTAGCAAACATTAATATAATATGACTTAAGCTCGAGTATGCGCGTTTCAGTTTTATACTAATTAAACAAATCAAAACAGAGCGATAATAGCCTAGCTAGAACATATCTTATTAGATTTTAGTCAAACATACACTTATTTAAAATAATATTTATTAATTTTATTACTTTAAAAAAATTGATAAATTAAAGATAAAATATATTATTTTAACAATTTTTATCAAAATATTATTTTTAAATTAATATTTTAATATTAAAATAATAAAATTTATTATTAATTGATAAAATAGATGATCTTATTTTAACAAAAAAAACATTTTCTTAAATTTTTATTAAAATGGTATTATTACTTTATAAATTGAAAAGATTAATTATCTTTTTAAAAATTAATATATTTTAATCATATTATTGTTATATTTTAAACACTTGAATTATTTTTTATTAAATTTTGTTTTTTTAGATTTTTTTATCAAAAAAACTTAACTTGCATCAAATCAAATTTTATAATCACTAGCCGATATATGTTGTTTATAGATGAATATGTTTGAAAATTTTGAAAAAATGATGTGATTAAAATGATAAAAATTATTCAAAAATGATAATTGTTTAAAAATATAATGATAAAACGATGATTTAAAAAAAATAAAAAAAAGTTTCCATATATAATTCCCCACCCCCCAAATTGAAAACGCTATGAATTTTAGGTCTCTAAATATTTTTTACAAAAAATATATATTTTTCGTACTAAAATCTTAATATAAACAAACTTCACACCAGCTCCAATAGTAGAATGCAGAGTAGAGTCAGCATTAATAATTTAACCTACTCAATATTCTACAGTTATCTCTTTGTTGACATAATTTAGGCATGATTACTGATTCGAATCAAAATTATACGTGGCATGACACGATTGGTGTTGTATCTTCTGTTAAGATCCGTGCCCTGCAATAACCATACAAAGTACAAACAGAGCCATTCCTTTCAATTGGCTACAATCTTGGAGATCTTTAGGCCGCTCATTATCTTAAGCCCAATCAATATATAAAGTAAAGTAATATTATTTTTCAACCATGAAAATTCGTTTTAATAACTCGTAATTAACCTAACTTATATAAATATTACAACATGCATTTATGCCTTTTAGATTATTTAAATTGTGATTTGAATATACGTTTCACGTTAAGATTTATTCTTTTAATTTCAAGTCACAGACGTAAGAATATATTTGATTAAAATATTATTTATAAATTATATTTAATAATTATTAATTAAAAATTGGCCAAGCATAATGGAGACCACAATACTAAAAAAAATAAGAGATTCGGCTGATTGTCAATAACACATAGATTTCCTTATCAAGGTGTCAAAAGCACAAACATTATGCTTTTTATTTTTTATTTTTGTTATGTTAAGCTAATACCAAACTATGAATATATATATATAATTTAATATGGTTTGTACAAATTTTTGGGAGGTATCAGTAGACTTCTGGTTATCTGTTAATTCACATAGTTGAATCCACACTTCTTATTAAAGTAAATAGGGTATGATCTAGGACAAACCCTACTACTTAACCATATATATGATTTATACTTCATATTATTTTATCTACAAAAATATCTAATTTAAAGAATTTTAATTTAAGTTGGTCTAATAATTTAAAAAAATAACATACTTATCTATATTTTAAATTACATATTCAAATCAAATAAATTATTTTTAATATAAAAAATTATTAGTTTATGGTTTATTTAGTAACATGTTAAACTATAATACTAATTTTCATTTAATTCAAGTCGTATGTTTGAGCCACGTTAAGTAAATTTAGATCTAAAAAAAACTAATTCATCTTACATTAAAATAGTATGTGTTTTTTGTGTTCTCTATAAAAAAAATGAATGATTAATTATTTAAAAAATAATTAATAAATCATTATCGAATCTCCTTATTCCCATCACTAGTAAAAAAAAATAAAAATAGTTACTTGTATATCATATACTGCCTAGGAAAATCATCGTTCAACTTCCTCTTCCCCGACTTTCACTACTTTCAATTACCGCGAGTTAAATTTTATTGTTTTATTTTAATGTGCCATTGCTTACTTCATCTATAATAAACAAATATGTGAAAGGAAGACATAAAAAGTGGGTAAAGAAAAATTAAAATTGATTACATGACTAATTTTGTTAACGTCTACACGTAAATAAAACAAGTGAGGTAAAAAATTAAAATTATAAAAAGTAACATTTTTAAAATTTATAATAATAAAAATAATATTTAAGATTCTTTAATTGATCTCCATTTAGCATTGAATAAATGCAATTTAATTTAAACGATGTTTAAAATAAAATTACCGAATGTATTTTTTTAATAGAAAAAAAATATAAAGTAAAGTTATTTTTGTAGTTATAAGTTTTAAGAATATTATTTTATAATAAAAAAATCTAAATATCATGGAATTAAATTAAAACAGATCAGCATGCATATCTTCTAAATCGAGGTTCTAAAGAACAACATTAGTGACATAACCTTTGGATTTTTTGCTTAGTAGAAGTTCAAACTGTGAGCTGTTGATGATTAAGAAAGAAAACGCAATCTATAAATATATATATGATTCCTCAAGAGAAATTTTTTGTAATTTAAACAAACTTGTATGTGTAATTTGGAAAATATGTATAAAGTCGCTTTAAACAGTCCAGTTATGAGAGTTCCGTATAAAAGCCAATTGCCCTGTCCTTTTCAACCAAAGCTTCTGAGGTGCTTCCATGGCTAATTAAGCTGTTTTAACTATATTGGAATCCACCAAGGAAAAATAAGCAATTTCTTTTAACTTAATAATTAATTTTCTTGCTACCTAACAATCCTCTGCTCTTTTGACTAATATCATCTACCATTCATTAATTCATTTTGATGACCCAAGGATGTATTTTGGTGATTAATTTCCATTAATAATTTATAAAAACAGATATAGAGAGAATTATAGATATACTGTTAAACTATTCATAATATATATATATATATATATAAACAACATTTATAACACTATCAAATTTATAATTACAAAAATAATACATGTATATATAGTCTCTCGTTTATGTATTATTTTGCTATTAAAAAAACTTTGTATATTATTTTAAATGTCTTTTAAATTAAATTATAATTATTTAAATCTATTCAATTTTAAATTTCTTTTAATTCAATATTATTGAAGTATTATTTTTTTGTAAGTTTTAAAATTATAATTTTATATAAATTCGAGAAATTATATAATAATAATGATTTAAGCCAACTGATATTAATCAACTAAGTGCAAGGCATGCATGAGAGATTTTATATAATGTAAATGAAACTTCTTCCCGCAGTGGATAAATAAAAATAATGAGTAATAAAATGATAAAGATAAATTTATATTGATGTACATGTAGTTAGCTTTATTTATAATTTTGATTATTTTTAACACAAATAATGATTTATCTACGTAAAGTAAGTTAATATTGTGCTAATTAATTGTGTTCTTTTTCGGGTAAATAAAGTAATTTATTTTTAATTAAAAATAATATATATTAATTAATTATTATTTTTGTTGTTATGACATAATCTTTAAAGAAAATGATAATTTTAAATAAATATTATTCGAATATTTTCTTAGTTGTTATAGACAAAAATTGATGATTTAATAGATATATAATTCATTCGTGAATAAATTGATTGTGCTTCAATCCATTAATTAAATGTATAAGTATGTATAACATTAATTTATACCCTATTAGTAACAACTTTTACTACTATAAATATCATAAGAATAAAACTATCAAATACTATAATTTATAATAAGTATTATATATTTATTGGTGTATAAAAAACATAAAAAAAAATCTTAACCTAAAAAAGTAAAACAAATAAATAATAATAATGATAAAATAAAAACTAAAGCTAACAAAATAAATAAAAAATAATATTTATATATTTATATGTTAAAAAACAACGATCAAAATCCACTATCATTGATGCTTTTTATATAAAGAATGATAATAAAATATAAATACTAATTAAAAAATGAACTCCCATATTTGGTATGGAAGACCTTTGGTTGATACTTGTCTCGCCCTTGCTGGCCAAAGTCGCAAAACAGTCGTCTTCCTATTATCATTTTCACGTTCTTTCTGTTAGCTTTATTATTTTACTTTTTTGTTCGAAAGAGATTAAATTAAACCTCTAAAATGCAATTCGCATTAATTTTTTTGGTATAAATATTATACTAGTTGAAGATCCCTGTTTACAATTCGTATTTGAAGGTTTATAGTTTTCAAAATAAGTTATGTTTCATTTAAAATTCAAGCTACAAAACTTTCCTTCAAAATATACAGTAATTTTTTTTGCATGTAACTCGATATAAACACTGTAGCTAGATCCATGGATTCAGTCTATTATTGCGTATCCTATTATATTGCACATGGATATTCATTGCATAGATCACCATTCTGTTGAACATTACATTAATTAATATTCAGATTGCATGTATTTTTAATGTTTATCATTACTCTTTTTATTTATTTTCTTGCCATTTTTTTATTTTTGTACATTAATCGAAGACTATTATATTAGAAAGATTATGAATATTTGATGAACAAAATGAACTATTTAACGACTGTGCTAAAAATTTGATGAAAACAAGATTTACATCGTGTTAATAATATTGATATTGTATATACTTTGATTTTATATTTATAAAACTCTAACAAATATACGAATCATTTTATAAAAAATGACAATTATACTCACAAGGTCAATTAAAATAATATATATATATATATATATATATATGATTTTTAATTTATTATTCAAATTCTTAAAAATAAAATTAAATCATTAACATCATGTTACGATCTTTTGATTTGTGCTTCTTAATCTAATAACATAAAAAATAAACATAGATATAAATTCAATAAACAATAATACAAATTTTTTATCATTCATAATAGTAGAGTATTTAAGGATATAACAATTAAGTTAATTATGTTTGTTCTTATTATTTAGGTTATTAAACATATAAATTAATATTTATTGATTTTTTTTCTTTTTTTTATGAAAGTGTCTTTAACGAGGGTCCAATTTTTTTTTATTTAATATTAATTAATTAATATCTTTAAGTAGGACTTATTAATCAATTAGGTATTTAATTTTAGCTTTATGTATAAGAAAATTGCAAAACCATCTAATCACACCTTTAGATAAAATCAGTTAATTAAACGTTATTCAAGGTGTCCAAATTAAACTTAAAAATTTAATTCTTCGAGTACTAACTTTCAAGTTTTAAAACTATTATTGAAAATATGTTGTATATATATTTTTAAATAATAATTCTTATAATTGTTTTTGAAATATAATTTTACTTTAATTACCAGTCGGTTATACCAACAAATAAAATATCACTATTCTAAATCAGTCTAAATAATTAAACCTTAAAATCTAATTTTTAGATTTAAATTTGTAATAAAAAATTATATAATTCTCTCTAATATTCTTAGCATAAAATCTTAAAAAACAAAATCAATTTATTTTATAGAAATATTTTATCTATTTGATATTTAACGAGCATAACAACGTTATTATTATATCATATTTATAAACAGTCAACTATGTTAAATTTAATCACAGAAAAATTAAATATAACATATAAGAATAAAACATAAAACTTTCAAACGTATTTGTATTTCCGTTTATTGAATCAAAAACTACATATGTATATATCAAAGCATAACTAGTTCTTCTTAAAAATATAAAAACTTTAAAACTAAACAAACTAAAAACTAGAGAGATAGAGGGATTTTTAGGAATTTGAGGAATGACTTTTACAACGAGGGATAGTTTACTTTTATAGATGAGGTAAAAGCAAAAAAAAAATGAAAATATATTTTAAAAATTGATTTTGGATGCATTTGGATAGGTTGTCATGCATATGGGGAGCGGGATTTGTGGCAGACACGCACAAACATGTGTTGGTTGTGCATAGGGCGCGCGTAGGACTTGATATTTTTAACCTATTTTGTCCAATTTTTCATTTTTTTTGTAATCACATTAATGATGTATATCTTCCAGTATTTTTCTTCGAGTCTTAAAGTTATTTTTAAAAGAAAATACTTGAAAAATAATAAAAATATATATGATTTCAAAAGGATAAATTTATATAAAAATATGATAAAATTATACAAATATAAATTTATTTACTCAATTAAAATACATTAAATCATAATAATTTTAGCGTTTTTTAAACACTCATTAATCAATTTTTTTTAATTAAAATTCGATAATTAATATGAAATTTAATATGATTTCAAAGTTTTAATTAATTAATTAATTAATCCAAAAACCTTTCGCATTCTCTAAAATAAAAATACCCAAGTGAGTCGAGTAATATACTTTGAAAGATTTAAAAACCCAAAATTTAAGGGAATGTTTGGAGTTAATATCACATATTTATTAAATATAATATTATAATAAAATATATAAGTCTTTTTATATTAATTTTTTTATAATTTTTATAAAATTTGATACTTAATTTCTATTATTTATTTTATATCATTATATGTTTTGATTTTTTATTTTACGTTGAATCCTAAGCAAAATATCTCTACTTTTGATAGTACAATTGATGAAGTTAGGGTACGTAAGTTAGTTAAAAGTTCAATATTCTATTTCCAACCATCACCACCAAAACACTCTAAACAAGTGCTTATAGTTTGAATTAAAAAAAAATTCTTACAAAATTTACACAATACTCGGCAAATATCTCAATCGTTATTGTAAATGCATATGTAAGATTTATATCCACCAGAGCATAATATACACAACAAAATAGTATTATTTAATTTTTAGTTATTAATTATTTTAATTAAAAAATATTATATATATTTCATTTTAATAAAAAAAATTTAAATTATTAGTTTTTATGAGATATTAAATGTTAAAAGTTTAAAAATTAAAATTTTATGCATATAATTTATATATAATTTTATAAATATTACAGATAAAGATTTATTTATAAAAAATTAAAGTAGAACACGTATCCTTTATCTCCAAATAAATCTGCACCTGCTTTACAGTATTATACACACATAAACATACAATATAAGATATTTTATATAATAAAGAATCCCAGTGTTTAGATAGCTTGTATATAATAAGTTAACACTTGCACATTTGTATGAAATCCATGCTGCAAATTATAGTTATACATTTCTTAACATTAATGCAATTCATTAATGCAAATGTAACATAAATTGTTTTAATTTATTACAAAATTCATAAAATATCCAAATTATAATTTCTGTTGCTTTGCAAGTGAGATCATCAAATGATCTCGAAGCTTCTATTTTGTAAAGTTTTGTTTGCAAAATCGGAGTCCTAATCTTTGGTAATTACAATGGTATCTTTGTCAGGTCTCATAATCACAACATAACTACTCCTAAATCTTTTCTGAGGAATACAATAGCAAAATAAAAGATTTGATTTTTGATTTCGGTATGGAATTTAGAGTTTTTATTCATTCAAATATTTTATTAGTCGTATCTTGAGAATTTGGGGATTTGTTAAAGACATAAAACCATAACAACCAATCACGAAAGAGTCGGCAATAAATTAGTTAATTAATTACATTAAATAAAATAAGAAACTCATATGTACCAACCAACTTTATCTAACTCTAATAATTTTATTAATAGTTTTTTTTTTCTTTTTAAGAAAAAGTGAGACATTTTATTGTTTTTAAAAACTATTGTATTTATTTTGCACTTCCGTGTTGTTGTTGTTTAAGTACTTAAAAATGACTAAATAAATGAATTATACGATAAACATAGATATGTAAGTTGGTTTAGATATTTTTCAACGTACGAATGATATAAATTTTAATCATTTTAAAACAATTATACCTAAATATATTATCAAAAAATTGTAACTAGATTTCAAACTTTTGTTAGATGTGTTAAGAATTTATAAAAAATAAACAAAAAATTAATTTAATAAATAAGACATCAATATTACTTATAAATTATTTCATTTACATTTTTTTCTATCAATATTTGAAATTTATTAGCTCTAATATAATTTACTTAAACGTTTACGGGCATATTTACAAAAGCTTTAGGTATAACTAATGACTACGTCTAGAAATAACACAAAAAAATAACTCAATTTTATTTATAATTAAAGGATTATATAACTAAAAATCCGTGTCATATTATAGTAACATAATATACCCCATACTGGGTTATTTCCAATAAATATGCTAATAAGAAAAGAGGCACATCCATCCAATCAACCACCACCATATTCGTTATGTATGGTATCTTAAGGAGATTGAGATATCCACCCCAAAAAATTAAAAAAAAAAACACTTTAACAAGAGGACAGAAGCTAAGCTACAGTTGTCAAAACAGATAAAAACTATATCTCTAAAAGGTGATCTTTGATCTTTGCCTACTCTAGCTACTAAATCAATCATTAATATATATATAATTAATTTTTCTCAAGCTTATTTTTCCAAGAAAATGCAAGTTGTGGTCATAACCTTTTTTTTTTTTTGTCAAATTAACAACTTCCTCTATATAAAGACACTTGGTCAATTAATGTTTCATTCAACAGTTCCAACTTTCTCTCTCTTTCTCATTATCATTTCTTAAAACCAAAACTAGCTTTTCTTACAGAACAAAAGGCCACTTCAAGCCACTAAAAGAAGAAAAAAAATCAAATAGTAGTAGTCTCAAAATAAGACTCATTAAATCTTTCTTGTTTTAAGTTACAAGTTTTAAGTACATTAAATACTGTTTAATGGCCATAGAGATTGAGCAACCAAGTGTAGGATTATCAAAAGTAGCAGTTTCTGAAACACATGGAGAAGACTCTCCATATTTTGGTGGCTGGAAAGCATATGATGAAAATCCTTATGATGAAACCACAAACCCATTTGGTGTTATACAAATGGGTTTGGCTGAGAATCAAGTAAGAATACTATTATACCAACGTCTTCAAAGCTATTATTTTAATTTAAATTTGTGCATGCGTTTTAATTAATTAATTAATTTTGTTATAATCTCTTTTGAACAGGTTTCATTTGATTTACTAGAAAAATACTTGGAAAAGAATTCAGAAGCTTCTAGTTGGGGAAAAGGAGTATCTAGCTTTAGAGAGAATGCACTGTTTCAAGATTATCATGGTCTTTTCTCTTTTAGAAAAGCAATGGCAAGTTTCATGGAACAAATTAGATGTGGAAGAGCAAAGTTTGACCCACAAAGACTTGTCTTAACAGCTGGAGCAACTGCAGCTAATGAGCTCTTAACTTTCATCCTAGCTGACCCTGGTGATGCATTGCTTGTTCCAACACCTTACTATCCTGGGTAACAACTATACTTCTTATCACGTATCTACTATTTTTTTGGTATCTGATGTGGTTCGATCGTAAAATATACATTCAAAATTTTAATATTTGGTTTTAGGCTAAACAGCTTTTAAGTCCAAAATTTTGAATTGCTTCGTCATCAGCAAAGATCTTTAAATCAAAAAACTTAACAATTTGGTCATAAATTGTTTTGTTTTAACAAATAATTAGTCATAAGAACTATAGTGTGATTAAGGTGTCACACTTAAGTCCCAAATTTGTTAAGTTTCAGACTTGAGTGTAATAAACATGTTGGTTTTAAATATGACATTTAATAACTTTAAGACCAATTTTTTAAGTTTTTGGATTTAAGAATATTTGTGTAAAGAGTAATGCTAGGGACATAACCCTAATCAATCTTAACCATTAAAATCAAGATAGAGAAAATAAAAAATAAATTAAATAATCAAATCAAATATCTAATAGTAACATGTATCATTGCTTACTTTAAAAGTTGTGTTACATAGCATTTTTCGTGTGTAAGTAAATAAGTCATAAGTTGGAGAGCTTATATAAGTAAATAAGCCATAAGTTGGAGAGCTTATATAGAAGTTGTTTACCCTTAATTTTATAACTTCATGCATGTTTTCACGTACGTCTATATATATGGCAAAAAGCACTATAATAAACTAATGAAAATCAAATACTTGTTGTTTACAGATTTGACAGAGATTTAAGGTGGAGAACTGGAGTAAAAATTGTACCAATTCATTGTAACAGCTCAAACAATTTTCAAATAACACGTGAAGCTTTGGAAAACGCATATAACGAAGCCAAAGCAATGAATATCAAAGTGAGAGGTGTTCTAATCACAAACCCTTCAAACCCTTTAGGTGCCACAATCCAACGTTGTGTCCTCCAAGACATACTTGACTTTGTCACATTGAAAAACATTCATCTAGTTTCCGATGAAATTTACTCCGGTTCGGTTTTTTCTTGTTCAGAATTTGTGAGCATTGCTGAAATTCTAGAAGCTGAAAACTATAAAAACTCAGAAAGAGTACACATTGTTTATAGTCTTTCTAAAGACCTTGGTCTTCCAGGTTTTAGAGTTGGGACTATATATTCTTACAATGACCAAGTTGTGACAACAGCTAGAAGAATGTCTAGCTTTACTTTAATATCTTCTCAAACTCAAAATTTATTGGCTTGTATGTTATCTGATAAAGAGTTTACTGAGAATTATATAAAGACAAATAGAGAGAGATTGAAGAAAAGATATGATATGATTATTGAAGGGTTAAAGAGTTGTGGGATTGAATGTTTGAAAGGTAATGGTGGGTTATTTTGTTGGATGAATTTAAGTCCATTTTTGAAGGAAAACACAAGAAAAGGTGAATTAGCTCTTTGGGACTCTATGGTTCATGAAGTTAAGCTTAATATATCTCCTGGTTCTTCTTGTCATTGCTCTGAACCCGGTTGGTTTAGGGTTTGTTTTGCCAACATGAGTCAACATACACTCAATGTTGCCATGATGAGAATACGCAAGTTCATGGAACAGAGATTATAAGAGAGAGATTAATTCAAATAATTATGATTATAATTTTTTTTATGGTTCTTAATTACCATTTCTATTCTTTAAATGAGACAATAACCTAATTCAATAATTGGAGAAAAAATGTCACTGTTTGCTTGCTTTGACAAAGCAAGTTTCTTCTTTTATAGAGAAATGAAGTTTTTATTTTTCTTTTATTATTAATATTTTATTTATATTGCTTTAATTAGGTTAAGTATCCTACATTACCCCCTTAATTACATATTTTATTTTATTTTGAGCCCTCTTGTTTATCTCTTTTTTTTAATGTAAATTATTTTTTTATTTATTTATACATATTCTTTTCAATTTTGTATCTATCGTGTCAAATTTTTTTATTCATCTTTACAACTATCTAAAATAGAGTTTCATATATATAACATTGTTACGTGCGGTAAGAGATGAGTTTAAAAATAAAACCAGCTTTGTAAAAAAATAATGAGAAAATGTACTAGAAATTATGTTATTATATACAAATATATATTTTAACCCAATAATTTTTTATTTAGATACTACTTTTATTATGAAAATTTAGTATTTCAATATAAAAATTGATCTCATCCTAAAGAACTAAAAGGGACTTTTTTGAATAATTTTAGGACCTCAAGTGCTTATTAATAATTATGAGATTAAATGTATTAGTTTTTCATATTAATATAATTAATAATTATTAACTTAAAAATTATAAAATTAAAATATTCTTCTTCTTTTTTTAAAAGAGAACTACCCTTAAAAAACTATTTCATTTTAATTATGTACAGTAATATAAGGTTTAGCTCATTTCTTCTACAAATATATACCTTTGACTTAGAATTTTATATAAAAACTCTATTTAATTATCCCTACTTCATAATTAATATTACAGTTATCTATTAATTAAAAAATTAGATTCAATTATCTTAACTAATCTATAGCTATCACATCACATCATTTATAAATTACAATAAATTGTTGTAAATTGAATTATTTTTTATATTTATTAAATGCAAGACAATATCATTTTGATGAAGAGTACTACTTAACCAAGTTATAATTAAAAGACTAGTGCTTAAAGACAAATTAAGGGAGTTAATTAAGAGAATAGTGTAATATAAATCAACGACTAAGGACTAAGACTACGATTTTTTTTTAATTTATCAAAGTACCAGAACTTCGTGGGCTTCCAACCTGTAATTTCTTTAGTGCTTTGATATTTGAAGTTGGTTTTATCTTTGTCACATCAGCTCATATGTTTAACAATATATATATATATATATATATATCACGCTCATATAACCTGGCTTGATTAAGATGTGCATTATATATATATATATATATATATATATATATATATATATATATATATATATATAGTATTTTAACTAGATAAGATAGCTTTTGGTAATTAGCTTAATATAATTATAAGCACTTGCTTACCATGCTTCTACTAATTTTTGTACCAAATATTGGTCCACCACGTGAGATCATCACCCAATATACACGCCTAGAACGATCGATTGGATTGTTTATATAATAAAATCTACATTATGCTCTTATTGGACTAATTACCAACAATTTTAATATATTTTAATTGATGTTAACTATTTTTATATAAATATTTAACATTAATTTGGACACAAGTTAAGCTGGAAAATGTTTATACGTGGAATATATAATACTTTCATGCATATTTGGAATTGATGAATATATTAACATAGAAAATTAGTATAAATAATTCTTAATGTTAGAGTGCAAGTTATTTTGTATTAATTTTCGTCTATATCATGACTGGTTTGAGATGCATGTGTTGACATATTACTATATTCAGTATATTATATTGGATTTTCTTAAATATTTCAGCAATCACTTAATTATCATTTGACTTTAACGATAATCCATTTCATTTCATAATTAATCATAAATAAATATAAATTGTTAAAGAGTTTTCACTCAACTGTATGAATTTTATTTAAACATCTCCAAGAATTAGGGTTTAATAAGAATTTGTGAGTTTATTTTTCTTCAATGAGTAGTTAATCACATGCAACATCTAAAGAAAAAATTCCTCCAAAATAATTTCCCTAAAAAAAATTAAATAATTTACATAATTAAATATTGTTTATATCACATGCAACATCGGAATTTTTTTATCATATTTGTGGCTATTTATGTGCTCAAACTACTCATTGTTATGTTAAATAAATTTATCATAAAAATGAGAAAAAAAATCAGAGTTTAGGATTTGGTCATGGGCTTTCATTTGTAAATGTTTAGGAATCATTTTGTTAAAAATCTATTTGAGTTTTTCTTTTCTTCTTCTTCTTGAAGCTAGTTTTTATTTTTCTAATTTATTTGCTAAAGAAAATAAAATTTCGTTTAGTAAAGAGTTTAATATATATTTTTAGTTTTTTTCCCTTTCTATTTAATGTTTATTTGTTTTGTTAGAAACTCGGGCCTAACTCAATCCAATAAGATCTCATAGAGTTAAGGATTGCATAAACTTATAAGCAACTTTGCTGCCTTGTTCTTAATCGATATGGAACAAGGATACTTAACATGCTTTTATATCAATTTTTTAAATTATTTATTATAACTCACACGTCCATTTACATTAGACAGAATTAGAATTCACGTCCTCTTAGTACAAAATGTTAGAAAATATATTTTATGCTATAACATAATTAATTATTTTTGTTTTCATATTCTCAATAATTAATTATGTTTTTCTATTAATAAAAAATAAATGAAATTTTGATTTTGGTTAAATGAGATCTTAGAATATGAGTAGAAATTTAATAGAAGTTTATGTTAAAAACAGATTTTGAAAGTTTTTTTATGTTCTAAAATTATATTAAAAATAAATTTTTTTTAATTAATCATTAAATAACACTAATACAAAAACTGAAAACATTTATGACACTACCATATCCCTCGGTATCACTTAACTATAATAAATTTGAGAATTCTTTAAATTTTAATTGAATATAATCAATAATAATGAAAATAACTACGTGATATCGTTGCCATTTAAAATTATTACATCACCAAACAATTATGTATGGTATGTTCAATCGGTAAGAATGAGAATTAGAATAGAATTGATTCTATATGTTTTTATGTTTAGTTGTATTATAGATTAATAAGAATTGAATATAATCTATTTCGAAAGAATAATAATTTCATTACTCCCAATTAATCTTTATTCCATTTTCATACTTATTTTTTATTCAAATTTATTCTTAATTTTATAGACATGTAAATTATATGGAGGAAAATAATTAACAATTGGATGTTATTTTAATAATATATTTTATTTAAATAATAATTTAGAAAAAAAATTTCAAATAATATTAAATAATAATTTAGGAAAATAAATCATATTAAATAATATTTTTAAGTAACAATTATTTAGAAAAATAATAATTTTAATAATATATTTTATTTTAATAATAATTTGATATTTTAAATAATATTAAATAATATTTTTAAGAAATAATAATTTTAATAATATATTTTATTTTAACAATAATTAAAAAATATATAATAATTATAATAATATGTGTTTCCATTCAATTTTGATTTTTTTATTTAATTATCGTGTTAAAATCAAATAATGTAACAGTAATAATTAGGGGTGTTCATCGGATCGAAACCGCTAATTTTATGCTCATCGGATCGAAACCGCTAATTTTATGCTCATCGGATCCAAACTGCTAATTTTATGCTCATCGGATCGAAATCGTTAATTTTATGCTCATCGGATCGAAATCGTTAATTTTATGCTCATCTAATCCGATTCAACCATCCGATCAGATTGAAACATCCTAATCCGCAACCGATCCAATCAACTATCACATCCGATCAATCCGATCCGTAAACTATTTGGATGGCATCCGATCAATCCGACCAAAAAACTTAATTAATTATATTTTTGGTATTTTTGAATAAAAAATTTAAATTTTCACATAAATCATAACATAAAATTAAAAGAAACTTTAAAAAATCAAATAAAAATGTTAAAATAAGACTAAAATGTTCAAACCTATATAAAACAAAAATAATACAATACGTAAATAAGGATGTCGATTACAATAGTCATTTTAATAAATTTAACAATTAATTCAAATAATAAGCAAAAAGATAGTTCACAATAATCTAAACCTAAATTAATTTGATCATTTCACTCTTTAACATCCATTGACCGTCTTGAAAATAATCTTGTCTTGAATCTTGAAAACAATAGCAAAACACTTCAGTGTATCGTCACCTATTAGCCATAATTTAAAAAATATTATTAAATTGATAACTAAATATATATAAAATAATATATGAAATACATATGAAATAAAATAATAATATACATACTCAATCAAGGGTTATATCCTTAATACCTCCCAACATGTCTACAAAATAGAAGATAATAGAAAGTTATGAGAATATTAAATCATAAATTATAAAAGAATGATATCAATTAATAATGAAAATTAAAATAATATTACTTGTTTTAATTGCTTCAATATCATAAAGGGATTCACGAATGTTAATAATTGGTGATGGTCGAATCCAATTCTGAGTACAAATAAGTGCTTGGACAATTTTTGGGGACAATGAGCTTCTAAAAGAATCAATAACCCTACCCCCTAAGAAAATGCAGACTTAAAAGCTACAATTGATATAGGCGTAGCTAAAACATCTTTGCCAATCTTGGAAAGAACATTGTATCTAGATGCGTTCACCTTCCACCAACCTAAAAGATTAAAAGACTCATCATCCACATCCTCACATATCTCACCCAAATATTTATCTAATTCAATTTGGTTGTCTGTCTTTTTTGCATCTTTGACATGCTTTTTATAACGATCCATCCACAATGAAAATGAATCAATGTTAGAACTATCCACTTCTTTTGTGTCTAAAGGTTGTGAGTATGTAGCTTGAACATTTGCAGAATACAAAACTAAATACTAATTAAACATATTATTCAAAGTTTGTCTACATTTTTTCATCATATGACCAACCATAATATTATCTTCATCACACAAAAGATCCAAACAAATTTTCAAACCTTGTTACTTACGTCTTTGATCAAGCAAAGTTGCAAGAAATAAAAAATCATTCATCTTATCTATACCTTCCCAATATTTATTGAACTTTTTTTTCATTTTTTTTGCCATTTTGCTTAACAAAAAATCTATATTTTCACACCAAAAACTCGATTGGTTATGTATGAAGCAAATTTGATCCAAAAATACATTTGAAGTAACATATACAGAACCAAAAAACCTCAATGTTGCATCATAAAATATTTTCAAAAACCTCACAAATATGTGAGCATTAGACCAATCAAACATATCAGGAGTTTTGCAACTATCATTTCCAATGTTGAACTCTTGTTTAAATATCATCATCTTCTTCTAAATGCTCAAAAGCGTTCTGAAATCTTATGCATCTTCTAACATTAAATAGGTGGAATTCCACCTTGTTACTACATCTAAACATAAAAGTTTATTAGTATCAATCTTTTCTTGCTCCACACAATCCTTAAATTTTAACAACCTTGAAGGTGATCTTTTAACATATTTGACAACTTCTCTTGTCTTACTTATGCTTGAATCATGTTCTTTCAAGCCCTCTCTCACAGCCAAATTTAGAATATGAGCTGCACACCTCATATGCATATGTTGACCATTTAGTATTGCACTACCCCAATTGTTCACTTTTTTACGCAAATAAGAACCAAATGTATTATTTGAGCTAGCATTATCCACAGTAATAATAAATATCTTATCGATTCCCCAATTTAACAAGCATTGCTCAATTGCTTTCCCAAGGATATCACCTTTATGACTAGGAACTACACAAAAATTTAAGATTCTTTTTTGGAGTTTCCAATTATCATCGATGAAGTGAGCAGTGAGACATATATAATTCAAATTTTGAGCAGAAGTCCATATGTCAGTGGTTAAACAATCTCTTTGAAATGATTTATAGAAAAATTCTTTCAATTTATCCTTTTCCTTTAAGAAAAGACTTAAGCAATCTCGTGCAACAGTGGTACGAGAAGGAACTTGGAACCTTGGTTCCAAAACTCTACTATACTTCTTAAATCCTTCATTCTCAACATGACTAAATAGAAATTCATCAACTATAGTCATTTCTGTAAGTGCAAGCCTACAAGCCTCAATACTAAATGTGTGTGCAACAAGTACACCTTCTTTATTATTTGTGACATTTTTAAAAGCTAAAGTCTTTTGCTTCTTCTCATATCTACCAGGAAATAATTTACATTGCATAACAATACGAGCATTTAAGTTTGATGTACCAGTCTTGCTGGATACATACACATACTCCCTTGAACAATATTTACATTTTGCCTTGCGATCTAAGCCTTCACCCACTATATCAATCCGATCACTATATAATATAATGTAGATCAATAAACTCATTGTAATGTTATGATTTTACCACTCAATTCAACCATCTCATCAAGTTTTTCTATATCTTTATCCTATATGAACAAGTGATTAAAGAAAAGTCTAGCTTGTAAGAGTTTTAATTATTAAGATAATTAAATGCTCAAGTTTTTTAATCACTATGATGTAAGAGTTAATTAATAGATAAGATTATGAGTTAAAGGCTCTCAAACTCTAAAACGTCTCTTTACAGTTGGAGAGTCATAATTTCTTCTTCATTAGACCTGGTTCTGATTAGTAGTAATAAATCCATTACATTAGGCTAACCACAAATAGCATAAATAAATAAGTAAATAACAATATCAATGGTCGAGGAACTCAGAAATCCTATGTTACTCAGTTTCAAAAGTTACCATAAAATCTAATTAATATACCTCTGTAATTCTATCTGATAACACATAAAGAAAGAACTCAAAAAATGATGCATATTAACAAAGCAATCGGCAAATAACAAATAGAACACACGTCATACTTCCAGGCACCAACCAAGTCTTTCTTTCTAGTTTATATATCATTTTCTAGTTTATATATCCTCCTCTAAAATGATACAGAGCCACAAACAAAATCCACTTAGTTTTGGTCTTAAATAAATGAACTTATTGAGAAAAACTTCTATCCACAATATTTAATTTCACTCAAATAAAATCCTTAAATGGAAGGACTTCTGTTATCGCTTTCAATTAGAAACTAGATGATGAGCAACAAGCCAACAAGCCAAAGAGACTTCATAATGCTTAGCTGCGCAGCAAAAATGAAAATAGAAAGTGAAAAACTTAATGAAGTTGCGCAAAAGAAAACATACGGGGATGAAAACCTAAATATATATATACATATATATATATATATATATGTTATTTATATTTATATATTTAATTTAATAAATATAATTAATTTCGGTCGAATTGGATGGGATAAGATGAATCGTAGTGAAATCCGTCATTCGATCCGAACTTAACTGATGAATTTTTTTTCTTCATCCGATCCGATCCGATGGTCGGATCAAAACCTTCAAAAAATTAACGGATCAGATCGGATTGATCAGATGATCGGATTGTTTGCACACTCTTAATAATAATATTTTATTTGCTTTCAATTACATTATCATTATCATTTATATTTTTTTTATCGTGAGAATTAACCATTCCCTTAATATATGCCATCAAACTCAGCCAAAAGCCTTCATGCGTTTTATTAACTAGAATCGCAAATTCAAATCATCATTTTGCAGCACAATTTTATGAAAGTATCGTTAAATATGACAATGTAGATCAATCATGCATAGGGGTTAGATAATTTAAGAGTATCTCTAATTTTAAGTAGGATTTTTCAGACAATAATACCTCTTCAGGTAAATCAATTAATATTTTTAGATGAACTAATATTAATTTTGAAAAAAATTTATTAATTGAAAAATGAAAAAATTATCACACATATCAATTACTCTTTTGGTCCTTTGGAAGAAAAACAAATATTATCTTATCATTTAGTTATATAAAAAAATTAAAGAAAGATAAGTTTTATATTTTATTAATATTTTGAATAAAATAATAATATTTTTTTAATACTTCATTGTTTCGTACATTTTATAAAATATAAAAACAAAATAATATTTTTTATGATATTTTACTTCGAAAATTATTGTTTAATTTATAGCGTAAATTAAAGATACTACTAGTGACTAAAGTTTTAAGTATTTGAACCATATATAAAAAATGGTACTCAAATGGTGCCAAACCCCAATTATAGTATCTTACTAAAGTTGACTTTTTTTTCAATAATTAATGCTTTTTTTATCAAACGGTGGATAGATCAGTACAAATGGCAACAAAGCCTCGATCAAATCACAATTAACAAATAATATAATATAGACATAAACCAACAAAAATCCATTCGCACACATACGGTTAGGGGTGAATCTAGATTATTTAATCATTTTATAAGTTAATATTTTTTTACTGTTTTAAAAAATTTAAAACCTTAATGTTTCTATTATCTCAAAAATCAATTTTTAAATCAAACTACAAAATATGTCAGAAGAATATTGAATTAATATTTTTAGAACTATATAAAGAAACATACTATATAATATTTTTAGAAAATAGAAATAGATATATTAATTTACATAAAAACACTAACATTCACTCTAAAAAGTGTTTTAACTTTTTTTAATATTAAACGTATAATAGGTATACTATTAACCAATATTAATACATTTTTTATATTATAGTGAAAATTTAAGGATGATAGCTTAATGATGGCACAGACTTAATGAGCTCGATAAAGCATCCAGTGTAGTCAATTAAAACATATCGTTTTTATATTACGAGGTCTTAGAGAGCAAGACCTAGTGGAATTATATAATCTCAATGTAACTTAAGTCCTCACCCCGTATCGAAGACATGATAAAATCTACTTGTGAACCTGAAGTGATTTGAATATATCAACTTATCTATATAAACGCCTATGATTACCTATTTTCTGTTTATTAGATCATGTGTGATTATCATGTATCCAGTTCGTTGAATACATAATTCCCTACATGTCTAAGATGTTATATATATAATTTTTTAATGAGAAGAATATAAAATTTAATTCAATTATCAAATTTCTTACTTCTCTTTAAAATCACTAAAATTCTTAACATAAATAATTCTTTTCAAACAACGTTAAAATAAGAATACCTTACTAAAGAACTTGTGAATATTTAAATGGAATGTTAGAATTGGATATTTTTTGGGCAATACCATTTGTCATAATTTTGTTACATTTTTACTTTTACTTACAATTTAGATGAAATATTAATATAATTATAATTACAAGTTAATAATAATGTAACTTATAATATATAAATTTATAAAAAAACACTTAAAAATTAAATGTTTTAATTAAAAAAGTAAGTTCGATTAAGTTGTATCATTTTTGAAATCTACGATCGAATCTATTAAGTCGGTTTATATAATTTTCAAACCTATTTAGACTGATCAAACAAATTACACCAATAATTGAGATAGTCATAAACATATTACTATTAAAGACCATGTCATTACAACCCTTTCAAATACGCCAACAATCCATCGTAACCTTGACATCATTTCAACCCTAACCAAACGACGATTAATGCAACTTAAAAATGCCCGATATAACTCTAAATATATATCATGGTCAAATTGTTGAAAGGGACATGAAGTACGCAATGTAGTTAAGATAGTACTAACACTATAGCATCTAATAAGTAGATGAGTAATGGTCTCACCAGAAAACCCACATAGAGGGCAAGTGATTATCTCATAAGGGCACCGACATTGCATAAGAGAATGACAAACTATAATACCACGAAGGCACTGCCAACTAAAATAATGAACTTTAGGAAGAGGCTTTCATAAAAAAAGAATTCATAGTATCCCCATCCCGAAGGGGATGGCTAATCACCTCACAAGTAGAAGTATAAGCAAAACAAACAGAGAATACCCCACTAGAATTAAAATACTAAGACATCACATCATCCCCACCAGAAGACAGACTAAAAGTTTTTAAGGTACAATCAATCTCATCACTAATGAATATCTGCCACACCATCCTAGCATTTTAAGCACCCACATCATCCATCAACAAATCATGCACCCAAACCAAACCATGAGCCTTGTGAGATTTCACCCTAAAGCTAGGAAAAGTAGGAACCCAAGGATCCTCCCAAGTGTTTATTGACCGGCCATTATAAACATCTTATCTCAACCCCATCAATAGAACTTGGTGTGCATCTAAAACCCCTCGTCGAGCTCATAAAAGAGACGACCGTATTCTTGTTGTAAGAAAGGATCCCTATCTAAAGTAGCATATCCTTTATAAATTTGTGCTAACAAGGAGTTAGAGATCTTGTAAATGCGACAATACTACTTAGTTACAATGTCTAAATTAACATTTTTAAATTCTAAAATTGAATTTTAAAATTTATAAAATATAAATTAAAAATGAGTTATCAAATGCAACTAATTTTAAAATTTATAAAATTAAAATGGTTATTAAACAATATCTAAATAGATTTTAAATAATGATTAAAAGATATATATTTTTTTAAATAACGCTAGTTAAAAGTATTTAAATTAATAGTGACGTGTATTGTAACTCAATTAAGGAAAAATAGAGTTTATACTAATTGCTTGTGTTTATGTATCCCATGTAAAAATTGTTAAGCATTTGCGTTAAAGGGGCTGAGAAAATCAATTCACGCTACATATTTAATCGCATCATGTCAATATCGCGTTCAATTTTGGTTATACAAATTAATAATAACTGCAGAAAAGTAATAAGAGTAAGAAATTAAATGGCACGACGATGATTTGCTCAACTTTTCAATGTGAAAAGTCTCTTCCACCTGACGACGGCACAATTTATGGAAAATCCACTAATAATCAAAATGGAGATACAAACACCAATTCCAGATAATTTTCCACAAATTATACCAAAATCCAAAATCAAACCCATTAAAATATCCCCTCTAATTTGCAGTAATATATATAGCAAGATAAATTAACAAACTTGTTATTAAATCAAATATTACCGCATACAAATGAGAGTAAACACTACAATGACTAAAATGGACAGGCTTTTGTCTCAATGATTTTTCTCGCTTCTCTACTGGTTATCACCGCTGCATTTCTTTCGTGGTCGCTACAAAACTCTAGCAATGGGCTGCATTATGGTTTTTCTACCGCTACATTCTCCCAGTGCAAGACAACAATATATATATATAAGGCAAATTGAGGGTTTCTAATGATTTATATGGCTTTGCTAATAGGGTTTCTCGTCAACTAATTAACAAATCTCCACCTTTGGCTCAAAAACGTAAAAACAAATTCTTCAAAATATGAAATTTCCTGATTACCAAATAACCGCTCATCCAAAGCCCTGAAGCGGCGATCATCTTCAACAATACCAATCAAGTCCGCCAATGCTCAACTTGTTAAATGAAACCGGTTTGGTTAACATATCACCGGATTCTCTGTAGTGGCTATCTTATTAACAACAATAGCACCCCTCGGGAGACAATGTCACGAACGTAAATGATATCTCGACATCAATGTGTTTCGTTCTTTCAATGACATAGTATTCTTAGTCGTGTATCGTATCCTCGACTATCACAAAATACAACGAAATATCCTGTAAACCCAAATCACAAACCAAACCTCTAAGCCTAAATGGCTTCTTTCATCGCTTCGTCACGGCCGTATATTCACTGTAGACAAAGCAACCGTAGACCTGTAAAGTAGCCTCAACCAATGGCACAACGTGATGAGTGAAAACATAACCCGTCAGAGATCTTCTTCTATCCTCGATCACCAAAGCGTAATAATCCACATAACCACATAACACCGCAAACCGCATTAGAACTTCCATCATATACCAAACCAAAATTAGATGTACCTCTCAAATACCAAGTATCCATTTCACTGTCACAACGACTCCTTACCAGGATTACCCATATATCCGCCGACAACACTAACGTACGTGAAATGTCCGGACGAGTACAAACCATAGCATACATCAAAACTCCCAACTACTAGCATACGGAACCCGAGACATGTATGCAGCTCTTCTTCTTCCGATCAGGTGACAAATCCAAAGAAAGCCCGAAATGCGCACTAACGGCGTACTCACAAGTGTTTAGAATCTTTCATGCCAAAACGTTCAAGAACTTTTTTTTTTCAATATAACTTTTCTCGAAATAAATAAAGCTTGCCGACATTGCATCCCTCAGAATTTCCATGCCTAAAATTTTCTTTCACCCAAATCTTTCATTTCAAACTCACCATTAGTCGAGACTTTAATTTCTCAATCTCTGACTTATTCTTAATAAAGCATGTCATCAACATAAAGCAACAAATAAACCGATGAACCATCATGGAATCTTTTATGATAAACACAACTATCATAATCACTCCTGTAGTAACCGTGATCAATCATAAAAGAATCAAACCGTTTATACCACTGCCTTGAGATCGCTTTCCACCATATAAAGACTTTTTCAATAAACATACATGATCTTCCTTACACTGGGAACAACAAACCCCTCCGTTGATGCATATATATTTTGTTCCTCAAGCTCACCATGTAAGACTGCTCTTGACATCGTGCTCTAATTCCATGTCAAACAATGCAACCATAGCAAGCAACACACCTAATAGAGCTATGTTTCACAACAGAGAAAATACTTCATCAAGTCAATACCTTTCTTCCTCGACAATAGCCCTTGCAACAACACGTGCCTTGAACCTAGCTGTCAACCTCGTGATACCTTCCTTTTTTCAAGACCCATTTGTTTCCAACAATCTTAGGTGCGGTTTTCACCAATTCCCAGTATGATTCTTAAGTTGATTCAATCTTCTCTCATTCATAAAGAACCAACCACCGAATGCACTCATCACAAGCGACAAATTCATGATAACTAGAAGGTTCATACACCTCAATAGACTCGGCACATGACAATGCAAAAGAAACTAAGTGCTGACCGCGTACCTCCGAGGGCGTCGAATCTCTCTTATTCCTTTACCCCAGTGATATCAGTATGGTTCGCTCGTTGCTCTTCTACTACATCACGAGCGAGAATCATCTATCTCATCCATAGATGGGCCGATCCGGTTGCCTTCGCACCACTGACCAGAACTCCACTCTCAAGCTCCACCTCGCTCACTAACACCGTGGTCTTTATCTCGCAACAATAGACTCTTTTTTCTTTTGCAACATAGAAAACTCATCAAACTTAACATCTCTGCTAATCAAAAATTTAGGTGACTCGGGTTCAACACACCATAATCTATAACCCTTCACCCCGTATGATACCCTGCGTAAATACGCATTTCAATGCCCTAGGCTCAAGTTTACCATCGTTAATGGCGTAAGCATGTTATGACAACCAAAACTTTCAAATCGTAATAATTAGCAAGAGTACCAAAGAATACCTCAAACGGAGTCTTCAACTCAATTGCGTTGATGAGACCGATTTACCAACAAATAGCGGCGTATGGTTACAAGCTTCAAATTTCAAAAGGATTTATCCAAATCACTTGAAAGAGCATACAACGAGCTCTTTCTAAGAGAAGTCCTATTCATACGCTCGCTACTCCATTTTGTTGTGGTGTATGTACGCATGCGATTTGTCTAACTATACCATTTCTTTCATGTAACTCATTAAACCGGTAATCGTCACAAAATTCCAAACCATTATCGCTCTCAAATGCTTGATTTTTCGCTTGTTTGATTTTCTATACAAGCCTTGAATTTTACAAATTTCGAGGACGTCATTCTTATTCTTCAAAATACACCCATACACATTTATAAGTCATCAATAAAAAGTCAACATATACCGCACCACCCTTAGACACAACACGAGAAGCGGACCCCGAAAGATTCAATGAATATAATCAACAAGACTTTCGCTTTTATGGATGGTCATCGAACTCGACTGCGATGCTTTCCATAAACACAATGCTCACAAATCAAGCTTCCCGCTTTCTCGACCACAAGCAAATCCTTTTGCTCAAAATAGACATCCTCGCTCATTTCTCATATGCCCAAGCCGCATATGCCATAATCGAGTAAAGTGTCTCGAATCTTGATCCGACGAGGATGAAATTGATACACCGCCAATAACCGCCAAGTGCTACCCTCAAGATATGAGACCACGCCGACAATTGCCCCTTAATAACAACGAGCACCCTTACTAACTTTTAAAACTCCACCTTCGGCCTACATACTTATAAATTGTGAATCAAGAAAGACCCAAAGATATCAAATTCTTTTTCAAATGCTGAACATGGCGAACATCTTTAAAGTCCTAACAATACCATCACGCATCTTAATTCTGGACAAGATTACCAATACCAATAACCTTCATAGGACATATTGTTTCCCATCAAGACAACACCCATCAATAGACCGAGCTGAAGCAAACCAATCTCATCTTGGGCACACGTATGGTAAGGCAACCCGAATCAAGAATCCAAACATCTCCGGGGAGAACCAATGATACCGATGTAACATTTTCACCATCTAACCTTAACTATCTCGCAACACCAAATACATCATTAGTACCGAAGACGTTGTGGCGAGATTTTCCTTTACCTTTCGAAGTTTCTGGACAATTTACTTTCCAAGGTTCTTTCCGATCACGATAATTGCATTTATCTTTTCTTTTTCTAGATTTGGATCTAGACTTGCCTCTATTACCGTCAGGCCTTTTTCTTGATTTCTACCTCCGACAAATAAACCACCGCTATTATCATCATTGCTGTCTTAGACACCTTTTTCTTCAACTCTCTAGAATTCAAAGGCTTTTGACATCTTCCAAAGAAATAGTGATTCTCGCCCATATAGCATGGTATCAACAAAATGTTCAAATGAATGAGGTAAAGAACATAATAGAACTAAGTGCCCCGATCCTCATCATCAATCTTAACACCACCATTTTTTAGATCACGAATAATTTTAGTAAATTCATCAAGATGATCGTGCAAAGCGTGTACCTTCCGACATTCTCGAATGTATACAAACGCTCGCTTCAAATATAACCGACTAGTCAAAGACTTGGTCATATACAAATTCTCCAATTTAAGCCATAACCCAAATAGAGATTCCTCATCACCAACCTCACAGAATACCTCATCAAACAAGGATAATTGAATTGAACTCAAAGCATTTTCCATCAATGCATCTTTTCTTCATCAACAATTTTTACGGCAATTTATCCTTGCCTTCGTTGTCTTAACGAGCCGCTTCTTTAAGTAATACGGCCCGCATCTTCATACGCTAAAGACTAAAATCATTTCTACCATTGAATTTCTCAATTTTGTATTTTACCGCCATGACAAAAAATCCAATATGAAATAAACAAGTACAACTTCAAAAATATGAAAACCAATCGTAGATAACCGTAAGCTCAAAATAAATCCAAAAGAGCAAACTTGATCGCCTAATAAATACCAGAATAGCTCGATGTACCAAATTGTTATTTGGCACTCATGACAATATCGTGTCCAATTTTTGGTTACACAAATTAATAATAACGGGTAAGCAAAAGTAATAAGCGCAATAGAAATTAAATGGCACATAATGATTTAAGTATTCAACTTTTCAATGTGAAAAAGTCTACTCCACTCCAATGCAATGACACCGCAGGAAAATCCACTAATAATCAAAATGGAGATACAAACACCAATTCCGGATACCACAAATTATACCAAAATCCAAAATCAAACCCACAAAATATCCTCTAATTTCTTTGGTAATATATATAGCAAGATAAATTAACAAACTTGTTATTAAATCAAATATTACCGTACAAAATGAGTAGAAACACTACAAATGACAAATGTAAATGAACAGCTTTTGTCCTCATTTGATTTTTCTCTCGCCTTTAGTTGGTTACTAATGCAGATTTCTTTGGTGGCTGCTACAAAAACTCTAGTGGCTGCATTATGGTTTTTCTAACTGCTACATTCTAATTCTGCAACAAGACAACAATATATATATATATATAGAAGGCAGCTGAGGGTTTCTAATGATTTATATGTGCTTTGAGCTAATAGTGTTTTGGGTCAACTAATTAATAATGCCAATAAAGGTGTTTCTATAAGACCGATCAATTTTGATATATACTACAATAAATTACTGCATATAATCGAAAAAGCTTGATATAATTTGATAAAAGTGTTAATTTCAGGTTTGATAATCTTTTAATTTTTTTAGTTTTGAAAATAAATATTTAATTTGGAAAAGAAATAAAAGTCATTTATGATTAATTTATAGTTTTAATTTTAAAAAATATAAATTGAAATTTGAATATTTTTCGTTTAATAAACAATTTATAAATTTTATTTTTTAACTTTATAAACTTTAAAATTTAAATTCAATTCATTTTTGATAAATTTTTATTAAATTTTACATCTATAATTATTTAAGTAAGATTGAATATGACAGAGTATGATTAATTATGGTCAGATTATTAGTTTTTAGCTTCAAGAAATAAAAAATAAAAATTTAATTTTACAATTGATTTTTTTAATTTTAAAATTAAAATGATTTTAAAATATACCCTAAATAGCTAGGTTTGAAATGACGATCAAAGTTGATATTTTAGGGATTGATTCACAAATAATGAATGTATTATATATTGTATTGTGTATTGTTATTTTTTAAAAAAGTAACGCTAGTTATAATTATTCAAATTAATAATTACATGTATTCCCAATTTTATGATCGATTAAATCCTATGAGTCATATACACTATTATCAAGTAATAAATACAATATACATTTCAGTGATATATATCCAGTTAATATTTATTTAGTCAGTAAATGTTATTTTCTTTTTTTAACACACCACGTGTAGCGAAGCTAGAATTCTTATTTATTTGAATTTATATTATGCTAGTAGTTATTTATTTAACAAAAGGCAAATAATGATCTAATTTAAAATAAAAAATAATTTAATTTTTCTAAAAGTATTTATTATTTATTATTTAATTTGTTTATTTTAATACAAAAATATTTCATATATTCTATCAATTATTGTCAACTTTTACCATTGTTTCTATTTTATCCCTAATATCATTTTATTTTTTTTCAATAATTTTCATTATTTGTTACAAATAATTTAAAATTGTATTTTTTTTATTGAATATGTAGTTAAGTCATTAATGATTTATTTAAAATATCAATATTTGCTTTTGATGATCACTAACATAAGCTCATTTTCTATAAATTTATTGATTTATTATCTTTTTTGATAATTTTATATTTGATTAAATCTAAGGTGGAAATGACTTTAATCAAACATATAATGGTCGAAAAAAGATAAATATCAAGAAGATAGACATGATTAAATCTAAGGTGTAAATGACTTTAATCAAACACATAATTGTTGAAAAAAGATAAAGATCAAGAAGATAGACATGAAGGAGTTGATGATAGTTACGATTATTAAGAAAAATGATATTTTAAATGAATTGATAATTGTTTAACTTTAATTTTGATAAAATTATATTTTTGTATTATTCTTTAGCATACAACAACGAATGGTGATTGATTGAAAGAGTATGAACCAGTGTCAAGAGTATGATAAAGACAATAGTAGAGTTGAACATAGTTATTAGAATATAAAGTTGTTTTTATTATAAAATGGGCAAAAAATTATATGAAAAAAATATTAAATAATAAATAATTTTATAAAGATAAATTTATTATATATATATATATATATATATTTAAAATTAGATAATTATTATATTTTTTTGTTAAATGTAAAAAATGCCAATACATTAGTTTTATAATATAGATTAAAGTTAAAGTATATTATTAGTTATTAAAATTTAATTACTTTAATTAAATTCATACGTATGTTATTAAAATTTTAAAACGTATGATTTGATCTTTAATTTTTAAAATTTTATACTTAAGTTTCTAAATTTTAGATCATAATTAATTTTTAAAATTTTACTCCTGATTTGGTTAAAAATTTAAGATATATACGTAACATTTATTTAATAAAAATATCAATAAATTATCCGAACCAAATTTTGCTTTATACAGTACCCAAATCGGTGGTTTCTAAACTACACTCCAAGGTTTGATATTTTCAGATTTGACCCAACTTGAAAATAGAAAAAACCCCTAGTAAACCTCTAAATCTATTCTCACCTTTGAGCTTTCTCTGGCGTCGAGCTCTTATAATTTCACAAGCGGCGAGAGATAAGAGTCAATATCCACCTCAGTGATTCTACATTCAAGTTACTGATAACAAGGTACTATCCCTTTTATAATTTGACTCCCATGATCTTCGTTTCATGATTTTGTTTTACTCTTTTAGATCTCGTGCCTTTCAGTCTGTTTATGTTAAATTTATCACGAGCTTTCTACTCTTAAGAAGTATAAATGAGTGTGCACTTACAATAAGTTGGAGTGTTTGGGAGAATTAGTATATGATACTTCTAAATGGTACCAAAGTAGTAAGGTTCTGCTCTGGGATCCAAAGCAAATCCCTCTTCCAACCCTCACTTTCAATTAAAATTCTTAAGTTTGATGAGGCTTGCAAAAAAAAAAAAAAAAGGAAATCCACCATTCAGAAAAGTTCAAGTGATGTGCCAAAGACAAAGTAGCCCCGGAAATTTTAAGAAGTATAAATTAGTTGTTAGGCTTACTTCTTACAAACTTGAGCTTCTGGGAGAATTAGAGCTTGATACTTGTATACCTATACTGGGTTATTGGAGTTTTTTCATCATAGAATGAATTGGGTTTGTGTTCGGTAAGGTTTGTAAAAATGGAATATGGTTCCCGATGCTCTAAACTTTTGAGATGAAGTTGTGAATGCTGATATTTATGGTTCAATAGTAGCCTTAGACTAGTTGTACTAACTCAATGTCAGGGGCAAATCTGTTTGGGGGAAGGCGGCACTGCTACCTCAACTCTTGACCCAAAAAAAAATAAAATCTGAGTGTAATATTTATGGAACTATTGATAAATTATATGCATAAAATAGATTGTGTCTCCTCAAATTTTAATTTTTATGTTTTTCCCTTCAAAAACTCACTACATGCTCAATAATTTGAACATTTTTATATCAAAGAAGATACATGTAATATGTTTTTCATTAAATAAAAAATAAAACACACTTGTAATTAAATTATTATTAATTGTTATTATTATAATTATTAAATTGCAAATTATAGGAAATGAGAGGTAAACAATACTATTTTACTATTCATATGGTGCTCTTGAGTTAACATGTTAGATCCGCCACTGCTCAATGTTGAAATTTACTGCATTTAGGGTGGTTTAGGAGTTTTATAATGTAGATCAAGATGCATATAACTTTAGTTGAATAACCTGAATTTGATTGATATTTGTAGATTAAACCATTGACTAATTCTGAATTCTAGCATGGGAGCCTTATGAATCCGGGTTGTAGCCCCAAGGTTTAAACTTAACTGATTTCATCTTTTGCTATAAGCACTTATTTATCTTAGATATTAATGCCTCTTATTGGTGTAGGTAATTGGTGTATTGCGAAAAATACAGAATTTCTTTGTAGTCTCGAACTCTGATACCTGTTTTAGTGGGTTGATTTTATTTATTTATTATTATTTGGTGCTACTTGTTGCTGCCTGATACGTAAACTGAGGTTTTGATGCTCAATTGTTTTTAGTAATTTATGCATTATTGATTTTAAGATCCTTTCAACCACTAGTTTATTATTGGCATGGTTATCATTTCCTGTAATTGGAAGTCGTAACTTTTAGAAAGGGAAACTTTTAATACCATACCTTCTTCAGTTTTTTACATGAAATTAACCCTTTTTTTAATAGGCGGGAAATTCATGGAAAATGTGATTATAAATTTACTCCTTCCTTTATTCACTCTGAATATTTTGTCATGTATGGATTTGTTGTCTACATTTAGGCTTAATTTCTGGAGTTGATGGCATCAAAGCTGCATCAGTTGCAAGCTAAGGCTTGTCAAGCATCACAATTGGTTTCTAAGCATGGATCCTCATACTACAAGCAATTGCTGGAGCAGAACAAGCAGTACATTCAGGAACCAGCCACAGTGGAGAAATGCAACCAGCTGTCAAAGCAATTGCTTCACACTCGCTTAGCTAGGTACGGTTAGAGATGTAGAGGGGGCAGTACTATCCCATCGTATGTCCTATTTAATAATCCTAATGGACTTATGGTTCAAAGTTGTCTCATCCGAGTTAGGTTACAATCCTAATGTGTTTCACTTTAAACATAATGTTATATCATTTTTTATTATTAAACTTTCACGTTATAAATAATCATGTTTTATATTTTTATTTATTACATTTAAGAATATTTGGGACAAATGCATTATCCCAATTACTACCATCTTATTATTATCTCATTTCATTAAAATTTAGTGAGACAAGATGAGATGAATTACTAAACTTAATGGGTTGTATTATGAGTTAATAAAATGTCGCATCTCAATTTACACCTCTAGTTACAATTCTAGTCTTTATTGAGGCGTATTTACTTTTCAGTTTGGTTGGTCACTTTTCTTTTATCCTAGAGTGTTTTTTTTCCTATTCTTTAACCCAATGCTATTAGATTCAAAGTTCCTTTTGAACTGCAAAACCCAGTTTCCTGTTGAAGCTCCATGGACTCCATTTTTAAGTATCTGTTTTAACTGGCTCACCATAATATGGTTGAGTTACTTGATATTTAATGTAGGGTTCGATTAATTGTCTTTTTCTTAATTATCTTCTTTAATTAGTCAAAAATACATTATGAGAAGAACAGTAATGTTTCAAGATGGTTGAATAATTTGCTCTAATTCATTAACAACCATGTTGTTAACATTTTTTTTTAATCTTATCATTCTTTTTAAGTGACACTTATTTTTACATAATCAATCGTAGAAGATATAGACATGATATGATATGATTGAAAGATTAAGACGGGGGCCAATTGATATTGGAATATGGAAGGTTTTATGTCCAATACTTGATGGGGATGGAGATATAAACATTTAAATAATTAATATTTATCCGGTTATGATTTTAATATCTTTTTAGGATTGCCTTTTATGGTAGTTTGAATTTCAATTGTTATTTGTTAAGTTTAAATATGTTTTCTTATTTAGTTATAAACACTTATAAATAAGTGTATTAGTGTTGTATTCACACAAACTTGAATTATGGCTTGTATATCAATTTCTCTCTCATTAGTTCTGTTCCGTCTTTTCTTTCAATTTCTATTCGTCAAATCTCTGATCCTAGATTCATCTATATTCTCGCCTCTTAATTTCTCTCTCTTACTTCTGTTCTCATTCCACATCTTTACTCTACTCTGGTTGTTCCTCATAGTAAAACCCAGCAAGCCATGCAGAATAAAGAAATTTAATTCTCTTAATGCATTGATTTTCATATCCCTGGCATTCTACGTTGATTTATAGATGCACTAAAATAGGAAATTTCTGAGTCGTGGTTGATCCCACCTCCACATTTCTCTCACTAAGAAAAATAGAAAAAATGAGAAATCTAATCATGTCATGGTTCTTATTGGTGTGGTAGTTGTATATTATAGTGACTCATAATTATATGCTATGATACCTGTCGCAACTTATTATGCCTCCCTGTGATAGCATGAATTATGTGAGTACTAAGTGTTGCTATTGAAATGATGAGATGCTAATCTTTCATTATCTCCATCTCCGGTTTAGCTGCTTGAAATCTAAAAGGCTTTTCTCATAAAGAGAGGAAAAATTAAGAATGCAACATGTTTTGCTTCATGTGAGCATTGCATTTTCCATGTTGAAGTGGAAGAGTCAAAGCATCTAGGACTATTTTTACCATTTCCTCTGCTGTCATCATTTACGTTTTCTATTCTTGTGTGTGAACAAGTGCTTAAAAAAATGGTTGTGGTCTCTCTTGTTATAAGTGTCTTCAGGACTATCAACAGAACAGCTAAATCGTAATTTGCTAATTTTTGCCGAATCCATGATATTTGAAGAAAATAAGGCAGAAAATATTTTGTTGTACAAAAGTTACTTTCTCCACAAGGTTGTGTTGGAGATTGTTAATAATTTATTTTATAGACTCTGATTTTTGAAAGAATCACAAATTCTTTGACATGCATGCAGTATTCCTGGTCGTTATGAATCGTTCTGGAAGGAGCTTGATTACGTGAAGCATGCATGGAAGAACAGGCAGGAGCTGAAGGTTGAAGATGCTGGTATTGCTGCTTTGTTTGGGCTTGAATGCTTTGCTTGGTTTTGTGCTGGTGAGATCGTGGGAAGGGGATTTACTTTCACTGGCTACTACGTCTGAGGTTGGCAAAATTTGTCATTAGAAATTGGATGCGTAAGTTTTTCTTATCAATTTTCTGAGCTGAATTAATGGAATACTACCTGAAATTGTTTCATGTTAATCTGCAAAAATTTTGAAGTTGAGAAGTTGGCAGGAAACTCTGGCACAGTCTTAATAAGCCATTTATTTGAAAGTGACAAAGATGGAGCCTGGTGTTATTTCTTTATCTCAAATTCACGTTCCTAAACTTATGCTACCATGTCACAACCTGGTATAGTGCTGCTAATTATTATTATTATTTTTTTTTTTGCATTCAACTTGAGCAAACATTGAGTAGCACACGGTTTAAGTGCTACATTGTTCAATAATCGAATCTAGTGGAGCCTCATATGTGTTTGTTGAGTGGAACTTCATTGCTAATTTCTTCAAATGTTTTTCTTTGAAGATTTCTTTGATCAACGGCTTACAAAGCCCATGAAGTCTCTCTCTATTTTTTATTTTTTTAATTAATAAAAATGTAGGTTGTGATATTACACAAACTTCTAATAAGATGAAGTGTTGAACATAGTAAAGGGAAAATAATGGTTTACATACCGACATACCATTGTTAAATTCTCCTAGATTTAGAGGAGTGATTGGAACTTCGTGGTTAAGACTCATTCTTCCGGCTTATGTCACATTAATTCGAAGCACTCACCTCAAAAGAACCGATCTGTTTTACACGATAGAGGTGGGTATAATTAGGCACCATATCATTCCTTCAAAGGCACCTAATCATTCCTTCTAAGGCACCATATCCTTCCTTCTAACAACGTGTCGTTTAATTAATTAAATTGTATTATGCAAGTGTTTTTTTTTAGTGCAAATCTCTTGTGATATTTAGGTGTCATGGAAAACAGTGGCAAAAAAGTGAATAAGTGGTATAAAAATGGAAAAAGAAAAAAGAAAGATGAGCAGGTAGAATGATGAATGGTAATAGAAGTATTTTAATTATGATAAAAGTATATAAAAGTTTATTAATTTTTTTGGTGGTGTATTACAATTCACTAATTATGAAAAATGAAAAAAATATCAGAAATGGAGTATGTAAATACATATATATGTATTTTTTTAATTATTATGTGTTCAAATCTATTCAAGTTTATATATTTTGAGTTATGATTGATATAAAAAATATATAAAAACTCAAAAAAAAAAAACATTATGTACATGTATGTCATGTGTTAATGGACTTTTGGTATATTTTAAAAAAAATTAAAATTTTGGTATATTTTTTCATTATTAATCGAATTATATTATCCTATGGAAGAGGTAATGATGTATATTTTTATCATAATTATTATATTTTTGTTACCTTTATACTAGTTAAAATATGTATAGGTATTGTTGTTTTTTTAAAATAAAGAATTGAGTTGATCGGATGGGGGTAAAATATTCAAAAAAAAAAATGATCCTTTCTTCTATGACAAGAAAAGGTAATTAAACTATATCAAAAATAAATAAATTAAAGCTGATGTGGTAATATGTGGGCATGCCGGCCAATGGTGGGAATCCATGTAATTCGTAAAAGAGAACTTTAGATAAAACATGTTTTATAACTCTTTTAATATCATTGATTAATCTCGTTTTTATTTTTTGTATTGTTTTCATTTTAATCAAAATGAAAAATTAAGATACTTTCTATCTTTTGAAATTAAGGGACTTATTAACATAGAGTGAAGTTGATAATGTAAAAAGATAAAATAATTATGAGATTAATTGTAAATAAAAATTAAATAAATAATGATACGTGAATTAATATATATTTTAAATTATGATAATTTTTTATATATATAGAATAGGGTTATATAAGATGAAAATATTTATTTACTTCAACTCGTCCTACTATAAGTTATGTAACATATAATAACAATTAAATAAAAATAAATTAAATAATTTTAATTAATAATTAATTATTATTATATACTAACTTAAAACGGTAAAATATATGTAGTGGTGTTGTTTGTTTGAGGAGTGGGGACGCATATCGTTGCCGACTTGTCGTCGTTTTCATATGCCTGGCCGTCTTTGCCCATTGCTCATCCAATAATGAATCCCGGGTAACTTCTCTCTCTCTCTTCACTTTCCCTTTTTTTTTTTTGGAGGCCTAAAGCTGGTTATATGGAAAACGTTGACTCAAAATTTCAAATGCATTTAGATCTTTGGATAAAAAATAAAAATAATATTTTTGAGAGATTTGAATGTGCATGCAACTTGTAGCAGAAAGTTCCTCGCTGAAAATTTTAATCTCATGTAAAAACTTAAATCTATTACTTTAATTTTGATATAAAATTTAGTATAAATTATTACAATTTTATATCAAATTTAATACGATAAAAAATATCACATCACATTCAAATTTATATCAAATTTAACACGATAAAAAATATCGCATCACATTCAACTTTATATCAAATTTAACACGATAAAAAATATCGCATTCAACGCCACATCGTTGCAAACAATATTCATGCTCATTTATTTTTTTAATTTTAAAAATATTGTTAAATTTTTTATTACATATAAAAAATTAAAATTAAGTATATAATATAAAATTAATAAAAACAATTATTATAATATAACATAAAATTAAAAAATTAATATAAACCAAAATAATGATTTAATTTTTTTAAAAAAATATTGTTAATTTTTTATTACACATAATAAATTAAAATTAATTACACAAGACAAATAAATAAATAAAATACTAATACAATATAAAACTGAAAATATAATATAAATTAAAACAATGATTTAATAATCAGAATAAATCATTTTCAAATTCTTCAATATTATTAAAATATCAATTAAAAATATCTAGCTATTTTGAGATCTTTTGTCTTGATTTCTTCTCCTTGTTTAGATGTATGTATTTGTTTTTGAGATTTTTTTTTGCATAATTCTTATTTGTTTACTTAGAATAAATTTACTTATATTTAAATCATAAATCATATATTTAACTTAAAAAATTGAAATGGTGATAGATAAGAATACTCGATTTTAAGAATTTATTTTTTATAAATAAATTAAAAATAGAGAAGCTAAAATTATATTTAAAAATGTATTAATTAAATATTTCTTAGATACCGTGTGATTACTTTACATTTTGGAATATAGAATCATTATTTTATCATTTTCTTGTTGCAAGTTGTACTCTTCGTTTATTTCCAGCTATTAGCAGCTTGCTTCGTGCATTTATTGTTGAAAATTGTTTGAATTAAAATTGAAACGTTTATTATTTTTAAATTGAAACGTAAAATTGTTATTTTACTTTATTTTTTTGGTTGTACCCATTTGAGCCTTTTTTTACTACAGTCGTTTAAGACATTTATTTAACATTTATTGTTTTTTGTTATTATATATATATAATTGAGAAGAGACAGAGAAAGTAAAGAACATAAAGGAAAAGATGGAGAAAAAAAAAATTATATTTCTAATCTAGAATTCAATAGAGTTGAAATAATTAAAAATTCAAAAGTTAATAAATTATTATATAAATTTATTATTTGATCATTGTATTTAACAAAAATAAGTTTTCAAAATTTTCTAATCGTATAAATTAAAAAATTATATTAAAATACATGATCTTGATCTTTTCTTTATTCTATTTAAATTCTATATTTACAAAATTTATATATTTATATTTATGTATTTATAATTTAAAATAAAATATTTTTTTAAATTTATTTATCTGTTTATTGTTACTGTGGTGTGTGGTAGGTCTTGTTTAATCATGTGTTAAAAATTTATAAAAAATCTTAAAAAAATTTAAAAAAATTCAAAAATTATATTTTTATTCATTTTCAATAAAAATATTATATTTTAATTTTTTTTAACCCAAAAAATACTATTTATTGAATAAAATAAACAAAGGAAAAAACATGTTATTATTTTAAAATATAAAGACATTTTTATTCTAAAATTTTTAAGTATGATTTTGATTTTTATATATAATATAGATAACTGTTGATTAAAAACAACAATTTTGTTTTAAGAAAATAAAATTTCATTACTTGAATATAAAGTATATTCTTGATAAAAAAAATCAATCTTCATACATCAATAATCAAAATTGATAAATCAATATTAAAAAATTCCTTGAGTATATGAAAAAAAATCTAAGTTTTTATCTTTTGTTCTATTGTAAAGTTATTTAGTCATGTTTGGTTGATTCAAATGATATTTTAAACCGTTTTTAAGAAAAATAAAATCTTGATATCATATTGTAATATTGATGATTTTTCACACATTAGATTTAAATAAAGATCCCAATTGATAACAAAATATAAACTTTATGAGTATAAACATGACATAGAACAAGATCTAGGTGTATGTTTAGATGAAATAAAAATCATCTTAGAACAAGATCTAGGTAAAAAAATACAAATATATTTATGTATTTGATACAAAATAACTAAGGAAAAGAAATAAATATAAACAAAACAAAGGGTTTCGTACCTTAGTGGTGCCATTTTTAAACAAAATATACATATTTAGACCTGTATTATCAAACTAGTATATTATTAATTCTTATATTTAATAAAAGATACATCAATGTTCTAATTTTTTTTTAAAACCTAATTGTCAAGGATAATTTTGTTTTTATAAAAATATTTATTATTTTATGCATTCTCTTATTTGTATTTGTTAATTTCAATATAAAAATATATCATACCATCCTAGTAATTAATGTTTATCTACACCATCTTTTTCGTCCTATCTTTGATATCTATTTATTCTTTATCAAACAACTAACTTTAACTATTTATTGTAGAATAATTTGAAGCTAAATCATTTAAAGTATATATCTTTATCTCTGATCGCCATTATTATCATCTCATTCCTTTTGATCTCATCTACCTTTCATTATTTTCGAACATTTTATATTTGATCAAATCTAAGATGAAAGTGGCTTTAATCGAATATAAAGTTTTCAAAAAAAGATAAAGGTTCAAGAAGAGTGGAATGAATGAGCTAATAGTAGTTACTACTATTATATTTATGTATTTGATACAAAATAACTAATGAAAAGAAATAAATATAAACAAAACAAAGGGTTTCGTACCTTAGTGGTGCCATTTTTAAACAAAATATACATATTTAGACCTATATTATCAAACTAGTATATTATTAATTCTTATATTTAATAAAAGATACATCAATGTTCTAATTTTTTTTAAAACCTAATTGTCAAGGATAATTTTGTTTTTATAAAAGTATTTATTATTTTATACATTCTCTTATTTGTATTTGTTAATTTCAATATGAAAATATATCATATCATCCTAGTAATTAATGTTGATCTCCACCATCTTTTTCGTCCTATCTTTGATATCTATTTATTCTTTATCAAACAACTAACTTTAACTATTTATTGTAGAATAATTTGAAGCTAAATCATTTAAAGTATATATCTTTATCTCTGATCGCCATTATTATCATCTTATTCCTTTTGATCTCATCTACCTTTCATTATTTTCGATCATTTTATATTCGATCAAATCTAAGATGAAATTGGCTTTAATCGAATATAAAGTTTTCAAAAAAGGATAAAGGTCCAAGAAGAGTGGAATGAATGAGCTGATAGTAGTTACTACTATTAGTAGAGATGATGCTTCAAATAAGTTGATGGTTGCATAATTTTAATTTCGATAAAAATTACATTTTAAGTTATTCTACGACAAATAGTAAATGGTGGTTGGTGGAAAAAAAATTGGATGGTGTCAGATGTAGGATTAGGATTCATAAAATTGTTTTTGTAATAAAATGAACAAAAATATATAAGAAAATACATCAAATAATAAATATTTTCATAAAGATTAAATTATTCTCTTAGAAATTAATTTTTCTTTTCAAAATTAGACAATTATCGTATATTTTATTAAATTGAGGGATTATTTTAATATATTAATTTAATAATATAAATATAAATTTATACTTTTATTTAATAAGGATATTACCAAAAAGTTAAGTCTCAAGAGCAAACTTATTAAAAAGGGCTGATGTATAAGAATTTCCATTCTTACAAAAATGCAAATAATTAAACTTTTGTAACCTTTTGAGAAAAATAATAAGAAAAAGAAACCATTGATTTTATACAAATCATGAAGACATGGTTTATTACATGAAAATTAATAGCTCTTAATTGGATTTCTTTGGTAAGTATCGCTTTTGTGATATGAGCTTGGACTTGGTCTTGTTATGAACCCAGCGTCGACACGTTGAAGCATGTGAAAATAATTTGATTCGGTCTTCTCTGACCCTATTACGAGTTATTGAAAATGTCTAAAACCAATTATAAGAAGAAGAAAAAATATTCTATACCATATATTATATTGTATAATTATTATTAATATTAGTCTCAATTTTTATCCATTTTTTTATTTTTATTAAAAAAATTTAAAATAATTATATTTTATCACATATTTATATTTTTATTGTATATAAAATTCTCTCTTACAAATGATAGATTTTGAAATGAAACGTTAGAATAAAGAATACTCCACAAATGCTAAGGCATATGGTTGCTATATTTGATTGTAACAGCAACCATTGTCTTATATGAAAAAGGTTTGGTAGAATACCTTAATTCAAGACTAACACGTAGGTAATGAAAATATAAAATAAAAGAACTAATTCAACTCTTTTATTTGTAGTATTTATATGCTACTAATTAAATTATTTATTTACATACTTTATACACATCGAAGACATATGTACGTGTCTAGTATTTTAAATGACATACAAAATCTTGTAATAATATAAATGAAAAATCCACTTAACAAAAAATGTCATTTATTTGTAATAATTATAGTATCACATCCAAATATATATAACATATAAACTGGATTTAAAATAAAAATTATAACGATATTTTTATAATTATTTTTGTTATTATCGTAATAAAAATAATTTTATTATTAGATAAAATTATTATTAATAAATAATAATTTAATGATAAAGATTGTAATAATATGAACACCCTAATAAATTTAGGATAATACTATTTTTAAAGCTATTTTCATTAATACTAAAATAAAGCTTCTATTTTTAAAATCATTCGGGTATTAAGTTATAAGCAAAAAAAAAAAAAAATTTAAATTACTCTTATCAACTCCCTAAATTCAACGGCAATTTCAAGCGTGTAAGTTGAGGCTAAATTAAAGTCAAAAGTCTTGTTCTAGAATTTTACACGAAAAATACATATTTGAAACCAATCTTTAATCACTTTAGACGATATCCTTCAGCATTAATTTATTACTTTACTTTTTAATGGAAGCTTCTTAGCAAATCAATTCAAATTGTTTTCTGTGTCCATTTTCACTGATTCCGGGAACACAAAAAAGATTACTCGTTTAAAGAAAAATAAAATAGTTCACAAGGAGAATTCATATTTTCGCATAAAACATTAATGCTAAAACAATTATAAAGAAAACTGAAATATTTTTTTTTATTAAATTTGAAATTACTATAAATATATTAAAGAATTTTTATTTATTAATTATAAAACATAGAACATTTAATTTATTATAAATATATTACATTGATTAATTTTAATAAGATTTAAAATTCAAAATACTCTACACCCACCTATACCAACCCCTAAAGTTACCCCTCGCAAAAATCCAACACCATTTTCACTAAAATTACTATCCTTTGATAGCCCATAATAGTCATCTCTACTTTTTAACTCTCCAATTTCACAAATTTCATAAACCCCTTTAAAAAGTATATCTTTAAATCAACCAATACCAACTACAACAATGAAAATCCATCAAATAGCTTGAATCAAATCACAAATTTCATAAACCCATTTAGAAATTATATCTCTAAATCAATCAATACCAACTACAATAATGGAGATCCATCAAATAGCTTGAATCGATATTTGCTTGAATAAGACCCAATTCCTAAATCAAAATATTGAAGTAGTGGATGAAGCTACGATTAGATGAAATTATGACTCTTTCTTTTTTATCATTAAATGATTTAATAAGCCCTATGGTCACCTATTTATATGCATCATAAATGGACAATAGTGATCACATTTGTGGTGAGTATATAATATCTTTGTTAGAAATTCAATTCTAACTCAACTTAATAAAATCTCGTTGAGTTAAAGGTTATCCAAACTTATAAGCAACATTGCATCAAAACTTTTGGTTAATGTGAGACTAAAGGAAACTTAACAACCTCTCTCCACACGGATAGAGGTGGTCTCACAAAACCACAGTAAGATTGTTAAAGACAAAGACCAAGTCACTAATTAAGCTAGACTCAACTTTGATACCATATTAGAAATACTTAATGATTGTATTATATTTTGTATATTAAGGAACTTTGGTAGAAAGAAGAAAAGCACGGATAATGTCAATAATATGACAAAGTTTTCTTTCAACTTGACCATTTTGTTAAGAGGTGCCTCTTTTCAGGGGTAGAGTTAGGCCCAGGTAAATCAAAATGGTATCAGAGCAGGACCCTTGGCGGTGGAGGAGAGCTACCCTACACTTACACCCGTGGCAACCATAAGACCACCACCGTCCGTCGACACAGTCGATGTGAGGGGGAGTGTTGAGGAGTCCCACATCGACCAAGGACCAACATAAGAGCTGGTTTATAAGCCTGGGCAGTCCTCACCCTTGTAAGCGCGTTTTCAGGGGTAGAGTTAGGCCCAGGTAAATCAACATGGTATCAGAGCAGGACCCTTGGCGGTGGAGGAGAGCTACCCTACACTTACACCCGTGGCAATCATAAGACCACTATCGTTCGTCGATACAGTCGATGTGAGGTGGAGTGTTGAGGAGTCCCACATCGACCAAGGACCAGCATAAGAGCTGGTTTATAAGCCTAGGCAGTCCTCACCTTTGTAAGCGCGTTTTCAAGGGTAGAGTTAGGCTTAGGTAAATCAACAACCTCGATATGTAAGATGGTGTACAGTGTTACGATTTTTCTTAAAACTGAATAATTGTATTATATTTTGTATTTTAAGGAATATACATTATATAAAAAAGTATAAGTAATTTAGATGTTACTAACAATCTCAATACAATTGCTTTAAGTTTTAAAATAATTCTTTTTTTCCTTTTCTCTATCAAATCTATCTTTTTAAAAAAAGTTTGTTTATTTTTTATATAAAGTTAATTCTTACTGTCATATCAAAAAGGGGCTTGTAAGTGGGGGCAAAAACACAGGAATCTTGTCGATGTAAACGAGTGCTAGTTATAAAATACTTTTATCATTCTTTTCAAGTGGGAAATAAAATGATGTCTTTGAACTAATTGCATAACATTTCTAGTTGCCTTGAAGTTAAAATACAAAGATTAGATTGTAGAATATTAAAAATACAAACCAAAGAAGTAAGTCATAAAGAGGGGTAAGAAAAAATAGGAAAGAGAAATAACATGAAAATAGGTTATGAGGTAATAAGATAATAGATTTTTGAAACCATAGTAATCATTGGTGGTTAATGACTTAATTCTTTCTCCCTCTTTCTCCTTGGTTTGTTGGTGGTTGGAGTGTGTAGATGTTATCATATTTTAAGTTTTATACACGTACACACGTTAATTATTTTTAAAATTAATTAATGATGATATATTTGTATTAAATTGAAAGTCGATAGTATGTTTATAATAACTTTTTAAGTTTGATTATATAAAAATATGTTAACTCTTTTTTTTGTTTATTTTATTTCACAATTTAATATTTAGAATCTTTAAAAATAAAAATATTGTTATAATATTAATAAAATATGTGTTGGGAAATAACGCAAATTCCCGATAAGCCAGATTTATGAGAAAGCAAGGATAGAAAAATAACACAAAATTTGATAACGGAGTTCGGCCAATCTTGCTTACGTCTCCGGACCGTAGATCTTTTACTGAAAGGGGAGAAATTACACAAGGTGTTTACAACACTCACAACTCACAACCCAGTTACACCCAAGAAAATTACTCTCAATTTTCTCTCACAAAAGCTTTTCTCTCTAAGCTTTTCTCTCAATTGGAATGAACACTTTGGATGGTTAATTCATTACAATTACACATCTATTTATAGGAAAATTCACTCCTTGAATTACTCCTTAAATTAATGATTCCTTGAATTGCTCCTAGAATTAAGCTCCATGTTTTACTCCTTGTTTTGTTCCATGTTTTGCTCCATGTTTTACTCCTTGTTTTGTTCCATGTTTTGCTCCTTAATTTGCTCCTTAAATTAAGGAGCTTTATAACAATAATATCTAACAATCTCCCACTTGAAGACTGATTTCAATATGTCTTCACACCTCGATCAATGCATAGCTTTTTCTAGTCTTTGTTATTCTAGCAGACAACCGAAGCCGAGCACAACTTGGTTTGTCAATAATCACCACCTTTGTTAACATATCTGCTGGATTTTTGCTCCCTTGAATCTTCTCCAAGATAACACATCATCTTCTAATAGAGATCACGTAGTGATAACGAAGTCCAATATGTTTGGTTCTAGAATGAAATCTTTGTCAATTCTTTGCCAAGTGTATTGACTTTCGACTATCACTACGCAACATTCTTCTCTTGTTTGAATCCCAACTCGCCTTAACAAACCTCGCCATATCATCTCTTTACTAGCTTCACGCATACGCTTTCTCACCAGAAGTGGATGAGTGACAATTTTCTCAGTATTTTGTGACATCCAACTAACAAATGTAGTTCCAACGGTAAATATATAACTTGGGCTTCTTCTGATCAACTTCACCTCCAAAGTCGCATCTACGTATCCTTGTACTTTTAACTCTCCTTTACTAAAGTACAAACACTTTTCTCAAGTGCCTCATAGATACCTCAAAATCCACTGACCGCTTCCCAATGAGTTTTCCCTCGGATTTGACATAAATCTGCTAACAACTCCCACTCGTACGGCCAATGTTCCGGTCTTTGCTGCACGCGTACATCAAACTTCCAATGGTGAGGCATAAGGAACCTTAGCTGCGACTCTCTCTCTTCCTCTGCCCGAGGGACCGATCCTTGGATAGGCGAAAATGACTAGCCAAGGGTGTCAGCCACCGGCTTGGCATCGTCATGTTGAATCTATGCAAAACACGATTGATGTACTTTCGCCCCGAGATAACCGCAAGGATCCTTTCTTCTTATTTCTTGTGATTTGCATTCCAAGAATCTTTTTCTTTGACCAAGTCTTTCATGTCAAACTCCTTTGACAATTGATGCTTCAATCTTCTCGATATCATCCATATCCGAACCTACTACTAACATATCATCAACATAAAGTAGTAAAATGATATAACTGGACCTATATCTTCAAGTAGCAACAATGGTCAGCATTGCACTCTGAAACCTTCCTCAGGTACGAAGCTATCAAACTTTCTGTACTCATTGTCTCGGAGCTTGTTTCGTGCCATACAAACTCTTCTTAAGTCTCGCACACCATGTTCTTCTTCCCTCTTTTTCAGAAACCTTGTTCGGTACATGTATATCTCTTCATCTAAATCTCCATAAAGGAATGCGCCTTCACATCCAACTATTCAAGATGAAGATCTTCGATGGCTACAATGTCGTCAATACCGATCCGATAGTATTAAGCTTCACAACGGGAGCAAAAATGTCGGTCAGAAGTCAACTCCTTCCTTCCTTCGTTGAAAGCCTTTGACAACTAGGCGGGCTTTGTATCTCTTGGAACCATCACTCCTCTTTCACCCTAAGACACCCATTTGTCAGGAAGGCTTCTTTTCATAGGTAACTCACTAGTTCCCACGTCTCTGGTTCGAGATGAGATATTTCATTTCTTCTTTCATACAGCTCCCACTTGTTGGAATCTCGAAGTCCGACAAGCTTCATCATAGCATTCGTGCTCCCTCCATCACCAAAGAACATATAGTTCATGTATCTCCCGTTAGGCACACGAGGTCGAGAAGACCTTCTCAATACGGGAAGTTTGGAGTAAGAGGCCGCGTGGTGTGTCGAATGTCGTACCGTTTGTCCAACAAGTTCCTCCGTCGAGGACTTATTACAATTGGTTCGTCGGGGAAGTATCCTGGGACATCATCTCAGTCAACGACTCATTCTCGCCTGAGGCATTGGCGTCATTTATACGTACGTCCTTATACATCACCTTTTCGTTGAAAATCACATCTCCGCTACGGATAACTTTCTTCTTTTCGTCATCCCAAACGGTAGCCAAACTCATCCTCACCATGGCCATGAATGTGCATTTCTTGATTTGGGATCAAGCTTATTCCTACCTTGATCACCATACGCACAAATGCTACAGTACCGAAAAACTTTTGGGATGTGATAGTTTCACCTCTTTTTCGCTCCATACCTCTCTCGTATTCTACGCTCCAAATGGAACGTACGGGCCTCGGTTGATCAAGTAAGCCGCCGTGTCGATGCTAGCTTCGCCCCGAACCCGGTAGACTGATCAGATATACGAATGCTTCCGGCTCTTCTCGTCAACGTTCGATTCATACGCTCGCCTACACCATTGTGTTGAGGCGTGCCCGGCATGCTTCTTTCCATTCGATCCCACGTTTCATAGCAAAATTTTTGAATCCGTGTCTTCATATTCACCACCATTATCCGATCCGAGCTTTTGATCTTCAAACCCGTCTCATTTTCCACCATAGCTTTCCATCTTCGAAAGCCTCAAATACTTCGTACTTACGCTTTAGAAAGTAAACCCATACCTTCCGAGAACGATCATCGATGAAAGTCACAGTATTGTTTCCCAACCAATGGATGAGACGGTTGTTGTCCCCAAACATCCGAGTGAATAAGCTCAGCTTTTCCTTCTTTCGGGTTCTACCACTTGTCCGAAAGGCGACTCTCTTTTTCGTTTCCAAGTATACAATCTTCGCACACGTCCATCTCTACGTAGACCGAAGTTTTCCTTTTGAGTGCATAATCTTCATCCCCTTCTCACAACGTGGCCTAATCTCTCGGTGCCCACAGTGCTTGGTGTTTCATTGCCTCGCTATAATTATGATCAACAACGTGCTTCTAACGTAAAGAAGAGTGCCACTTTTCTTGCCTCGAGCAACTGCCATTGCACCCTTTGAAATCTTCCAATCATCACCATGGAAGATCGTGGTGTAGCCTTCACTATTAGCCAACGCCCCACCGAGATTAAGTTCCTTCCGAGGCCTGAATATACGACATCCTTCCCCCAAACAGACCGTTTAACTTAATCTTCACTACACCTTGCCAATGACATGGTTGATCATCACCAAGATATACCTTTCCAAGGTTTGGGACATATTTCTCGAAGAATTCTTTCCGTGAAGTAGCAATGGAACGATGCTCCGAGTCTAGCACCCAAGATTCTTCCTTGCTCTCCAAAGAGCATATCAATGCATCATCTCCTCCCGAGGTGGAAGTAACATTGCCTCTGGCCTTCACTTGTTCTGTCCTTCGTGCATTCTTGCACCGATTTTTGTAGGTCTTGCTCTTCCACAATTCCAACACTCGATAGTCTTCTAGCCACGGGAATTATTAGGATTCCTAGATTCGACCTCCTGTCCGATCTACCTCAGTGGCCGGCCTACCACGTCCATTTCCTTGGTTGAATTTCTTCTCTTCGACTCGTATGCAAATCAAGAGGTTGACGATTCAATTGCCTCTCTACGTCGGATCTCTTCACCGAGAACCAAATCACGAACATCGTCAAATTTCAACTTATTTGCTTCCCATAGCTACTCACAATCGTGACGGTAGCATTCCAAATTTCTCCCGGTAGAAGACAAAAGTATCAATGCTCGTACTTCTTCATCGAATTCAATTTCCACCGAACTCAACCGGGTTGTAATCAGGTGAGACTACTGAGATGTCGAGTTACCGAATGCGCCTTCCGTCATCCGCAAATTGAACAGCGCCATCAAGTGCACTTTGTTTCGAGGTCACGGCTTCTCATACATATCGAGAGAGTCGCCATAGACTCCGTGGTCTTTTCCTTTGCTATGTTGAAAGCAACATTACGGATAACGTCAATCGAATAACTCCGAGGGCTTGTCTGCTGTAAGATTCCAATCTTCTTCCTTCATACCTCCGGCTTCTTCCCCAGAGGTTGATATAGATTTCTTTGATGTATAATCCTCTCTCTGCATTTTCCAAAACCCGAAATCAGTGCCATCAAATTTCTCGAGTTTCACCCTTCCTTCATTCTGCGGCCATTGCTCCCACTAAAATCGACTTCCTCTGGATCGTTTTCGACTATTTCTTGCGTAAAATTGATGTAAATCACTACCAATACTTTGATACCAGCTTGTCGGGAAATAACGCAAATTCTAGATAAAGCATTTACGAGAAAGCAAGGATAGAAAAAATAACACAAAATTTGATAACGGAGGTTCTGGCCAATCTTGCTTACGTCTCCTGACTGTCAGATCTTTTTGAAAGGGAGAAATTACACAAGGTGTTTACAAACACTCACAACTCACAACCCATTACACCTAAGAAAATTACTCTCAATTTTCTCTCACAAAAGCTTTTCTCTCAAGCTTTTCTCTCAATCGAATGAACACTTCGATGGTTAATTCATTACAATTACACATCTATTTATAGGAAAATTCACCCTTGAATTACTCCTCAAATTAATGATTCCTTGAATTGCTCCTAATTAAGCTCCGTGTTTTACTCGCTTGTTTTGTTCATGTTTCTTTCCATTTTTCTCCTTGCTTGTTCCACGTTGCTCTTAATTTGCTCCTTAAATTAAGAAGCTTTATAACAATAATATCTAACAATATGTTCTAATAATAAGACTATTTTAAATATTTTATTTCATAATTTAATATTTTATAATTTTAAAAATAAAAATATTATTATAATTTTAACAAAATTATTAAGATAATTTGATTACCTTTATAATTGTAAAGATGTTAACTTAATTTTTTTAGTACAAACAATTTAACAGCCCAGCTAAGCTGTCTTCCATATTAAAATATGTAAGCCTTATTTGTAAGAAAAAAAATCAATAAGTAAAAACTTAATTTTAAAAGGCAAAAAATTTAAAAAAGGGGTTTCTAATACTTTCTAATTTTATATTAATATTAGTTTGTATTCGAGCATCTCTAAAGATCAATGATTTACATTCAAAAATATATATTAGTATTAATTATTTGATAATAATTATAATTATTCTAAATTTTTATTTTATATAATAACATAATAAAATTGAAGTTTTTAAATATAAAATTTTAAGTTATTTTTATTATAATTAAAAATTTAATATTATAATATTTTATAAAGTGATTTGTCTAAATATTTTTAAAATAAAGATTTAATTATTTTGATACTTTAGTAATAAATAAATATAAATAACAACTATTTTATTACCAATAAAATTCAAATGTAATATAAATATGAGTAATTTATTATGATATTGATAATAATTATATAACTTTATTTGATAAATAAGTTAAATATAATAGAAAATATATAAATTTATTTAATTAATAGTTTTACTTGCTAAGAAGTTAGTTCTACATAAATAATAGATAGGATTTGATTGAATTTAATAAATATATTTTGTTTAAGAATAATTTGTATTAATGAACTATATATATTTTTAATTTATATGATATATGATGATTTTAGCATGAAAATCATTAATTCAATGAAATTATGATATATTTATAAATAAAATGAATGAAATTATGATATGTTTATAAATGAAATGAACAAAATTATGATATGTTTATAAATGAAATGAACGAAATTATTATAAATTATTATATGTTTATAAATGAAATGATAAAATACTAATAAAAGATAATATACATATATACATATATATTATTTAATTAATATTTTTATTTTCTAAGAAGTTAATCTCAAATGAATGATATACATAATTTGATTAAATTCAATAAGTATATTTTATTTAAAAATAACTTGTATTAATTGATTATTATTTTTAATTGATATAAAATATGATATAATATTGATATAAAAATTATTAATTTAACAATATGATACGTTTATAAGTAAATTAATTGAATGTCTATTAGATGAATAATTATTAACTGGATCAATTATCACTTTTAATTTAATAAAAATAATCGTATTATACAATATAAATATTCATAAAAAATATAATTATTATATGGACATTAAACAAAAATATGTCTTGTTCATAATTAAAATGAGTGAACACTCATGAAATTAATAATCATTAACTGTATAAAATGTTACTATCAATGTAATATGAACAATTATATTATACAAAATAATTATTCATAAAATTTATTTATTATATGTACATTCAAAAAAATAAAAATTGTTAATAAATGAATTGATTAAACACTCATTAAATGTGTAATCATTAACTATATTAATTGTCACTATTAATGTAATAAAAATATTTACATTATATAAAATAACTATTTATAAAAATATATTTATTATATAAAAATTATAATATTTATTAGTGTAAGAAAATAACAAAAAAACATAAAATGTATTTATTATATGAACATTTTTGTAAAATATTTATTCATAAAAATATAAGTATTATATGAATATTTTAGTTTTAAATGATGTAAAACTAAAAAAAATATTAAAATATTTATTATATTGATATTTATTATATAAAAAAATTAATAAAAAATTTTTTGGTCGGGCATTTTTTATACATAAAGAAAAGTTTGGAAGGTTATTCAAATAATACAAAAAAAAACCTTCTAAAATTTCTTTAAAATTTAGTAAAGTTTATAACGTATTTCATATATATATATATAATGTTTTTCAAACCATTATTATTACATTTTTTTTTCAAAAATGACTTAAATCTATTCTACAATTTCACATTATATTAGTAAAAATTCTGGGAGAGAATTTATGTTACTTTTAAAAAAGCAGAGAAGTAAAAGAGTTCAGTGAATTGTGAATTTGTGATTGGTTGTCTCTTGCCATTCAGCGCACTAGATTGTTTACCTTGATTACGTGGTTTTTTTATTTTTTATTTTATGAATTTTAATTTCCGCGAAAGTTCTTTCGAGCAATAAAATAAAAATAAAACTCCGCGAAAGTCCTACCAATTGGTATAGCATTTTTATTCGCATTCAAGATCCTTTCAGTTTTTGTTCCTGTCTATCTCTCTTCCTTATTTGTTCGATTAATTATTACAATAAAATTCCAGTTACTTGAGATCAGAGAAACCCTAATATTGATATTTGGTTCCGTATATTGAAGTTTGATACTCTGTGGAATCTGGATTTCTCTTCCAAATTTGATTTGAAATGCTACACAAAAGCTTTAAGCCAGCTAAATGGTAAATTCTGCATCTTATTCTTTCTTTGTATTCAACAATTTTGGGTTTTTTCTGAAATTATAGGGTTCAAAGTTCTTTCTGTTTCAGAACTTTTTAAAGTATTATTTTCCGGAGAAATAATATTCAACCGATGATACTGTTGTTTTGATGATTTTTTATTGCCGTGATACAGCAAGACGACTTTGAAGCTTGCGGTGTCGCGTATAAAGCTGTTGAAGAATAAAAGGGATGTGCAGATTAAGCAAGTAAAGAGGGAATTGGCTCAATTGCTCGAGTCTGGCCAGGTCCAGACTACTTGAATTTGGGTATTGTTTTTTATGTTTTGGAGATGTCCAAGTCGAATATCACGGACCTGTTTTGAGTACTGAGATTTCTTTCCCTTTTCTTTTCGGTGTAATATATATCTTATGATTGCTGTTAAAAAAATTTTTTTTTTTATCCATGACTGGAAACTGCTTCTATAATCAGAACATGAACTTTAGTCCTATCATTGTGGTTCTAGCCTAGCATATGTCCAGTTGGTCCAACGCAGGTTGGCATATTGAGGCTGCTTGAAGGAGGGCTGCCAGGTTATCTATAATGGTCGTATACATAAACCAGCTCTTTAGATACTTGGTGGACTACACCTCTTGTAACTTGCGGTTCTGGCTGAAGGTGAAGACTCTGCACATGTTTGAACTAAAGTACCTTTTGATCTTAAAAAAACCCGAATTTCAAAGTTTGGTATTGTTAAAGTTTGAACTGCTCTTAGGTGCTTTGCATAGGATCCACTGTGCCTCTCTTTGCACTTATTAAACATAGATGGGGCAACTTTGCTATTGATCCTGTACTGTTGTACTGTAGATCAATTGTAGGATCCCTTTCACTCTTTTCTCCCATTAATAAAAGGAAGAAAAATGACTGTAAGTATAGTCATATTGTTGATGTTGAGCGGTACTGATGCCATGATATGCACACTTTAAGGAGAAGAAAGTATAATATCAAGTGAAGCACTGAGAATGTTAAATTTTAGGTATAGGTATCCTGTAGGGGTAAAATATTCTACTTCTAGATTTAGCATCTCTAATTGTTCAATGGCTAAACGAGAAGGTTTTTCCAGTCTGAAAATGTTCTGTATTTTGCTTTAGCTCTAATTATGTTGTGTTAAAAATTGGGCTTTTTGTCCTTGCTTGATGTTCTTCTTAGTGAAAAACTTATGTTGTTTTTTTCAGATGAAAAACTATATTTCTACCTGTCTCTGACTCACTCTCTCTACTCTGTGTATTGAATTTCACTATTGTCTCATATCTCAGGTTGAACATGTGATCAGGGAGCAGAATACATTGACAACATATGAACTTATTGAGATATACTGTGAGCTTATTGCACAACGCATGCCAATTATTGAGTCACAGAAGTATGTACACCAATATATCTTTTGCTATAGTAGCATTGTCTGATGTGATAACAAGATGATACTTTTGTCAAGATAGTGGCTATTATGGGTCTGTATTTTCCTTGTTGCTCCACCCACGTTGCTGCTATAATTTTAATCTGTTCTGAATATTTTGTTTTTTTCCAGAAATTGTCCAATTGATCTGAAGGAAGCAATTTCAAGTGTAAACATACCAGAACTAGTGGATATTCGCAAACATCTTGCCGCAAAATATGGGAAGGAGTTTGTCTCTGCAGCTGTTGAACTGTGTCCAGATTATGGTGTAAATCGCTTGGTATCATTCACATCTCTTACTGTATTAATGTAACATAGATAGTGAAATTATGCCGTTATTATTATTAGCTGGATAGACTAAACAATAATAACTTTCTATTATGGTTGATCTTTTGACAACTTCTCCAGTTGGTGGAGAAACTATCTGCAAAAGCTCCTGAAGGTCGTACCAAGATTAAAAGTCTGAATACAATTGCTGAGGAACATAATATCAAATGGGATCCTGATGTATTTGCAGAGAAAGACTCTAAGTCTCCAGAGGACTTACTGGTAATATGAATTCAATTTGAAGTTTTGTTTTTCTCTAGACAAATTGGCTGAAATGGTTGAAATGGTTTCCTTGTTTACATTAGGATGGAGTTTAGAAATCATGAATCTACAAAACATAACAGTATCAGTTCTAGTTGTTGCAAATCATTTTGATAGTCACTGCTATTAATTAATGCAAGTTTAAATTGTTTTTGCAGAATGGACCAAACACATTCCAGATGTCCAGAACAGTTTACGTGGATCCTCCCACTGGCCCATCACAGCCTATTCATGAAGATAACAGATCTCCTATTATTCAAGTTCTACCTAAACATGACAGTAAGAAGGGCAAATTTTTAAATTTAAATGAGTGGAATGTGAGATCATCACATCACACCCAAAGTATTCCCGATCTTCTGAATTTAGCTTGGTTTCATTCTTCTTTGGCACTCAATTGGATTATTTTGTTGTTTTGTACACAGGAACTGGTACTGAACCTATGCAACATAAGGGTTCGTATTCTGGAGATAGGAATACTTCTTCTCTTGAAAGGCAGAACTGGAACATGCCATTTAAGGATGCGACCTCTGCTGCACAGGCGGCAGCTTTTTCTGCAGAGCAAGCAAGCATTGCTGCTAGAGCGGCTGCAGAACTTTCAAGGCAATATACTTCAGAATCCCGAAGGTCTTCTGGTCACGTTTCAAAAGATGAAATGCCTCATAAATATGATAGCTTTGAGCCACAGGGTGACCGTGTTAATGAAGATGCACACATTGTTGATAAGGAACAAGATGACCTGCATGAAAGGTTTTTAAGGCTGAAGGCCATGACATGTGGCATTGACGAAGACAGATTGGTAGATGATGTCCAACCTATGGATAGATTCCCTCAAAGGAATTCATCGGAACCTACAAGAAGTGACCAATCAGGTGAAGTGAGTAAGAAGATACAGCCAGGGAAATTAGAGGTAACATCTGAGAGTGATATACATGATGGTGTGAGATTCGAAGAAATTACTTATTTTGATGATAAGGGGACCAGAAGACAATCCGATAAGTTTTCCTCTTATTCTCATTCAAGCTCTTTTAGTGATGAACATGAAGATTTTCCAAAGAAGAATGAGCACATTAATGATTTTGGAAAGGATAGTACAGGTGAACAATCTAACGCTTATTCCTCCAGATTTATTGGAAATGTTTTTGATGGGAATCACCATGGTAAAGATCCTTTAGCTGATGATGAAGGAAGCATTAAGGAAATCAACTATAACACAAACAATACTATGATTTTTGACGATTCTGGCTCAGATGATGACAACTATAATGATATGGAGTCTCACATGGGAAACAAATCAAATTCCTACTTTTCACCATCCAGTGAAAAATCTTCTCTTGATGTTTTAGCTAATTCAAATGTTTGGAGTGCTAGGAAAGACACAGATGATGTGTTGCAAAAGCCTACTTCAGAATCACATTTATCAATGGAACAACAGTTCCCACCTATATTTTCTGAAAGCTCAAGAGGTTCCACCGGCTCTTTGCAACATGAATCATTGCCTGTAATATTTGACGATTCAGATGCTGAAGAGGATTCAGACAAATCTAAGCTTGTCAGCAGTGCTGGTTTTGATGATCTTCCTAACAGAATAAATGTAGACATCAGAAATTCTGAGCAGAAGCCGAGTCTAAGCCATGGCATAGTACAATCATCCTCTGAGGATGAAATGGTAGGATCCAGGACGGAGCCGTTGCTACCTTCCGTTAGATCAGATACAAAGGCTGGACACTCTGGCAGAAGTCAAGGATTCAAATTTGAGCAGAAGCCGAGTCTAAGCCATGACATAGTACAATCGTCCTCTGAGGATGAGATGGTAGGATCTAGGAGGGAGCCGTTGCTTTCTGTTAGATCAGATACGAAGGCTGGACACTCTGACAGAAGTCAAGGATTCAAATTTGAGGAGAAGTCGAGTCTAAGCCATGACATAGTACAATCATCCTCTGAGGACAAGATGGTAGGATCCAGGGGAAAGCCATTGCTACCTTCCGTTAGATCAGATAGATCAGATACTAAGGTGGGACACTCCGAGAGAAGTCAAGGACTCAAATCTAATCCTGTATTTGAAAAGAAATTTGATTATGGTGATCTGCCCTCTGGCCAACCACATCAAAGGCCTACAAAATCCAGATCTGGCTTAAATGTTGTTAACAATATGCACTCACCTGTGTTATCTGACACTGAGGAAGATACAGTTCTTGCAGAGAACGCTAGTAGTTTGGCAAGTGGTAAGGAATTGAATTTAGGATCATTGATAGGTGGATTGCGGAATAAGGGTTATAGATATCCACCATATTCTAGGAAGTCATCAAAGAGTTCATTGTCATTCGAATCAGCAACTGGTGATTCTTTCAATAAGATTGAGCAACCTTCTTCTCCAAATGTGAGGAATTCATTTGGTCCTTTAGATAGTCAAGAAGTACATAATCAGAAAGAGAGCGTAAAACCTGATAGGAAAATGAGTGCCAGAACTGGAGCTACACACATGGATTCTAACGATTATCATTTGAAAGAGAAGCCCCAAAAGCAGATTTCTAGCTATAGTCTAGAGCCATTTGAAATAAATAACAGAGCAAGTTCAAGGGTCCCTGTTCCTTATTTTGGTTCAGATAATAGTGATTATGACGAAGATCTTCCTAAAATGGCTTCGAGAAAAATTGGTCGTCCAGGCACTGAATTTTCCCGAAGGACAAAAGCCACTTCTAGTTCTGTTATGAGTCATCCAAAAACTACTGTTTTGGCTGAGGCAGATCCGACTCCCCAGTTCAGAAAAGAAAGCAAGTCCCCTCCAACTACTTCTGGTAGCATTCAAGGTCTACCTAAGGTGCCATCCAATATTAGGAGTTCAGATGATTCACGAGGTCAAGGTCGACATGGATTTGTGGAACATGGCACTTCTAAACAAACTCCAGAAAGCAGGAGATCCTCATTCAAAGAAATTCCAACGTCATTTACCTCAGATCATGCATTCGATTCTCATCAAAGGACTCCAACATCTGTGGGTACAGAAACTTCAAAGCCCACAGTTCTCACTGTGCAGACTTCCATAAAGGATAAAGCAAGTCACGTTCACCCAAAGCTCCCTGACTATGATTCCTTAGCTGCTCACTTTCAATCTCTCCGGCAGAGTCGTTAATCTACCAGGTCAAAAGCAGGCACATACTAGTATAGCTTGCATTTACAAGATTTGTCATACATGGTTTTCTTCGATATTCTTTATTTTAATGTCTTGTACTCTTTTTATTAAGAGTGTAAAGATGGTCACTGGACATTTACACCATATATTACTTAATTTGCAACTTGAGTCATCATATGGTTGTATTTTTTCGTGTTATTTTCTATATCGTTCTTTTGGTATATAAGAGATTTTATTCTTTTGGTATGTAAGAGATTTTATTCTTTCGAAGGTTGTAATCGAATAAGAACTTAAGTCTGCTTTGAGATTGGAAGCTAAAGGATTTTGAAGATTGTTTTAGGGTTGTCTTATTGTTAGAGTTACTTTTACTAATACCAGAGTGAAGTTTCTATTTTTAGAAACACTTTAGCATTAAATTGTAAAGAAAAACTTTAAATTGCTCTGGTATTAGTTATTATTGCTCTGTAAATATCAATTCTCTTGTTTTATTAAAGCTGCATTTCTCTCTGTTCCCAGTTATAATCATATTTTTCTGTGTTAGTGGCCTTCATATGTGATAAGTTACAACAGTTTTGTCTGGTAAAAAGGAAGGCAAATAAAAACCATAATACCAAGTTACTTTTCAATATAACCAAAAGCTAAGTTCACTTGTTGTTTCGGATGTGTTTGAAGGTGGTTTATTTTCTTTCTATATTTCCCTGCGAGCGTGCTAAAACTTTAAAGGGTAACATTTTTTGCTAGTTTTTTTCCTCCCTAATAAGTAATAAATTTAAAGGATAACTTGCAAATAATATCTGAATTTTCTATAATAAGTATTTTATATTTATTTATATTAAACGAAATATATTTAGTTTTTGATAACCTCCAAAAATTTCTATAATCCTTAAATAATAATAATTTCTTCATTTTTAGAATTATTTTAACACATTAAATCATAATTAACATGATGGTAAAAGTGTAAAAATTTATGTGCTCTTAATATCATATAATAATAAATCAAGTGAGAATAACATTTAAAAAAGGTGCCAGTAATCCAGTTGGTTAAGTATACTCATTTTTAAGGAAAATAACCCAAATTGAAATTTTATCAAATCACTAAATTGAAATTTATTCATGCCCAAAATAAATAAATACATGTAGATGAAACTTAATAAATATTTGTTTACATAATTACGTCAGGTATCAAACTCTAAATAATCATTTCTTTGAACAACTTGCTCCGTTGGTAACTAGCACACACTAAAAATTGGTATGTTTTATCATCATATAGTTTATAATTTATTATATATATATATATTTTTAAAATATAATAATTTAAATGGTCATTTTAAAAAATATCTACACATTCAACCGAGCATTAAAAAAAAGGTGTAGTTATGATAGAAATTATTTATTGAAAAAAACAAAAAAGTCAATGCTTTGACCTAAAAGACTAAACCTCTATAAAAATATCATGAAATTAACACGACTCACATGACAAATCCAAAATTCCCAATTCTTCTCTTTCGCTGTTTAGAATCTGATGGAGGACCTACCACCATCTCTGATCATTGAGATCCTTAATCGGGTCTCCGATTCATCGGACCTAGCACGCTTCCGAGTCGCTTCCAAAACCATAAACTCGGTATCGCACGATGTGCGGTATCTTAGTCTCTTCTGCACTTTGCCTCGCTACCTCAAGTCTCGATCCCCCGAGACCCAACACTTGCTCACGCCCTTCAAGGTCATGTTCCACAATATGCTTCGTCATTATAGATGTCTCGAGTCTGTCTCCATTGGCGTCGATAAGGGACTCTGCGAAATTCCTGACGACGATGCCGAGGATGAGTCAAATGATCTTCATCTCACTGATGTTAACTTCTTGAAGGAGTGGCTTCCAAGTATTGGTGCTGGTCTTAGGTCGATACTGATTTCTGACTTTTGGGTTCAGTCTTGTTGGCGAAAATCCGAAGCTCTCTCTTTGATTTCCTCATGCTGTGAGTTTGTGCTCTTTAATTTCATCCTTAGTCTGTTTTTTCGTTGCAAATTTGCAATTCATAATTAAACCAAAATTTTGTTCATTGGGGACAACCAATGATTATATTTGAATTTTGAAACTGGATGTTTGTAGTAGTGGTGATCAAGTTCAACGGATGTCGACGTAGCTAGAATTTCATTGAGCTTAAAATAAGTGGGTAAATAAATTAGAATGATGCAACATAGTTGGTTTTTTTCCCCTTCGTCGTAAAGATTGTTTTTTTTCCTCGTCATTCTTTTGAGTGTTAAGAACTGACTAGTCTAATTCTTATGTACCATTTTTATTGGCACTGATACACGGCAAACGTGTAGCTAAAATGGTGGGCTCTTATTGTGGCCATTTGTTTTAAAAACACTGATGGTCATGTACGAGTGACCAAAAAGCTTATTATAGTTCACTAACTTTTAAAAGTTCGATGGCATGATTTTCCATTAGATATAGGGGACAGAAATGAAAGATATGGTGATCTTTTTTGTTCTTGGGTTATTATGATTTTTCACCATTCATGGTTATTGTTATCGCTTTGAGGATAATTTCTTCAAGTTTTTCTATTTGTTTATCTACATGTATGTAGGCCATAATCTTCTCAAATTAGAGATGAGAAACGCGTGGCTTTCAGTTGATGGTTTGAATCCAATGCCCAAGCTTATATATTTGACACTTGAATTCATCAGACTGGATGATGAGGACCTAATGAAGGTTAATCATTGTTTTCCCTCTTTGGAAGTACTCAATTTGATAGGGGTTGGAGGACTTAAAGAACCAAAGGTTCACCTCATGCAGCTTAGAAGCTGCCACTGGACAGTATCCAATGCTCCTCGCTCGTTGACGATAATTGCACCTAATCTTATCCAACTCAAACTGAAATGTATTAAGCCAAAGTCTCTCTTCCTTAATACTCCATCCTTATCTGATTTCCACCTAACCCTTGAGGGTGCAGATGACATTAAAGTAAAAGAGTTTCCTTGTTTAAAAAGACTTCACCTTGAGTGCCACAATCCTTTTATCCTCATGGGCATGTTTCAATCTAGTAGAACTATCAAGATGCTTGCAGTAAATTCAACAAAATCAATCGAGTCTACTAAAACATCAGGGTTAACATTTGAGACTCTAGTAGAAAAATTTCTTAATCTAAGCTCTCTGGAGCTGGGACCTGGAGTATGGTCAGAATTAGAGACTTCATTTCGCAGTGCTGGCATGGAACATACAACTGGGATGAATAGCTTGAAAAAAATTGTTGCTCATCTTGTGGTGGTAGAAGTTGAGTGTACTCTCGAGTTCATATTCTCTATTTTGGATAAATGCAGCAATCTCTCAAATATGGCATTTCTTTTTCACCATGAATTAGATCCAAGCATTGGTAGCAAACTTGTATCAAGTTGTAGATCTCATTGGCCAAGAGTTAGATGGAGATGGGGTGTATGGAAAGACAGGGCAGAAAATGAATGGGGATCTATTTGCAGCTAGTTAGCAAACTTGATTATGACTAGGAGGGTAATAAAAGTACTAAATGTATTGTTTTTGCAGTGCAGGCTGGTGAAAACCTAGTTTGTGCCGACCGGGTTTGGATGAATACAGTGGACTATTCATTTGACTCTTGGTACATGCATGTGTATGTTTTTCTGATGTTCAATTTTCTAATGCACCTTGCTTACTGTAACTGGATCTCTACAATTTCTTTCGTAAGTGTTTATATGTAAAACTTAGTTGCGAGTAATGTACTTATGTAATATCAATTATTTCAGCATCGAAACTTTGTGCCTTGCTGCCCTAGTATAAGAAGATGAACTATTCAGGGGTTATGAATTACTTATAAAACCCTAGCTTCTGTACTCTTTATCAAGGATAACGTCTCCTATACAACACAACGGGGTTGTATGCCCCCATTGATTTCCCATAAAAACCCGAAATGGACATACAACACGTTATATTTAGGAATTTCTCGTTATTTAAGGCCTTTTCAGAGTGTGATTTCAAATCCGTGAAACAATGGCGATCTTACCTAAAAATGTATCAGACTATCAGTCAAATTGTGGTATCCATTTCTGCAAGGTAATCCGCCATTTCAAGCCCAACGAAAGTGTATTGAAGTTTTAGTTATGTGCTTCAATTTTGGCAAATGGCAACACTTTTTTTTTCCTTTAATGCAGAGGATTGTTTCCTCTTAGAGTGGCAAATGGCAATAATGTGATGATCGCGTACTGGATTTGTGTGATATTCATGTTTAACTCTTAAATTTAAATTTAGGGGTACTAGTGAATAGTCAATATAGTTCATACAAAAAACTTATAAATTAAAGAAATTGAATATTAGAGCTAAAAAATTTATGATGAAAGTTATTGAACACATAAGTATTACAATATGGTGTTTATTATAATTATAATGGTTTTTAGTTAAAAAAAAATAACGAGTTTATCCATAAAATTTAACCTTAAAAGATTTTACACTTAAAATATAATCTTAAAATTTAAGTAGAGAAGGACACCACGTGTTAAATATGACTCAAATTTCATAAAAGTTTTAAAATTTTGTAAGTAAAATTACATCTTTGATTAAGTGAGGAATAACGTGACTTTAAACAATATATACACATGTACTCTGGTTGATAAAATAGGTATTTAAATTTACAAAATAATTAATGATAAATTTTAATTTAATTATATTTTAATCATGTTATAATTATGTTAGTGACACCACTCTTTCTACTGTTAAAACGTGGAGTTGAGGTTGAGGTTGATATTTGCTTGGGTCTGAAGCCCAACGTAAAAGTCTAGTACTAGTGACATTGTGGTTAGTGTACGGTTTAATGGAAAAATGTATCGAATGGGCCGATTGGATGTTTTCTGTTGAATTTGGATATCACGTGCAAGGCACACAAGACCCATCGCACTCTAATTTCTGTTTATAAACCCTAATTTTCCCCCCAATTTCGTACAGGTATAATTTCCCGCCTCTCTTAGTTGTCATTTCCCGCTCCGAAAACCCTAGTAGGCGCGCACGGAAACGATGGGACCGAAGCAGCAACCAAACGATGACCAGATCACGGAGCCCAAGAAACGACGCCGTGTCGGATTCTCTGGTGTCGGTGAGTTGATTCTGTTCCAATTCTTACGAGTTAGAAGTTCTTTTGTGTTTCCATTTTGTTTTTCTCATTCCTGGCTTAGTATCTCTTTATCTCTTGTTTTTTATTTGTTTTTGAGATCAGATGCTGGATTTGAGGCAAACGACTGCATCAAAATATATTTAGGTACACTGGGCTTTGATTTTCGTATCTATTCCATTATGAAGAACATGGCCTTCCTCCGTTGTTACTTCTAGTGCCTGTTTGGCGCTTAACATGATCACATAAAGTGTCCAGTCACAAAATAATTTAAAAGGAACCGTTTCTTTTACCTGTTTGATCGTTGAGAAAATGCAGGTTCATAAATTTTATTTAATGTGATTGATTCACACAGGATTGTAATTTTCGTACTTTCAAACTGTTGCCTCTTAGTTAGTGTAGTAATTTGTTATGAGGTGACTCAAATTCCATGCTTTTTTATTCTAAATATTGTAATAAAAGAAACTACAATTTGCATTTTAGTTAGTTACAAGTGTAACCTTACCCTTTCTTGTCAACGAGAAGCTTGGCAAGATTCTATGCAGCTTGTGGTTGGCGTTTTTTAATTAAAACATTCCTTTAAATCTGATCATAGTTAATAATATACACAATATCTTCCATGTATATTCTGAATTTGTGATTTATTGTTAAAATGGATAATTTTGAAAGCCTTTATAATTATATTTGCTTTATTTTATGGTAACTTGAAAATGTCAACTTATCAATTTAGTTGTTTGGGCATAGTTTGGTTTTCAGCTGGCATCTATTTAATGGTTTTTTTTAGTGTCGAGCAAAGAGGAAGTCAGTGCTTCAACTGGTTTTTGTCTTGAGCCAGTTGACTTGAATAGCTTTTTTGAGGAAGATGGAAAGATATATGGTTATCAAGGACTGAAGGTAAGATGGATGGTTCAAGTGTTATGCAATTTTATATGAAAGTTCACCTTTTTTTTATTTGATACGGAATATTACTTATATTAATTTTTTTTTTAAATTTTATTATTTTCTTTCGTTTTTATGCAGATTAACATATGGGTTAGCAGCATATCATTCCACTCTTATGCTGATATTACATTTCAAAGCACATCCGATGTAAGGACTGAAGTTCATTTCTTTCCCTCTCTCTCAATATAAGTTTTTGTTTAGCATATCTTTCTTTTTATGATAAATTCATTGATTGATCACTAAACTGTCTAATTGATGGTAAGGGAGGCAAAGGGATCACTGATTTGAAATCAGCTCTGGAGGTATGTATCAATTCCCCATCCTAAGCAGCCCCTCATTTCATTATATAATCAATGAATCTGCTGACTTGTTATCTTCTACAGAATATTTTTGGTCTGACACTTGTTGAGAATAAGGAAGAGTTCCTTCAGACTTTCTCAAAATACAATAATTTTATTAGGTAAAAATAAAATTTTCATGTATTTGATAAAAACTTACAAGCTCCCCTTTGCTTTTTGTTCCTTCCCCCTCTTAATTCTGTAGCATCTGTCTTTAATTTGTCTGCAGATCCATTGTTTCAGATGGCAAGGTGTTACAGCACAAGTCAAATGGACATGGCCCTGGTTCTGATAGTAATTTAGATGCAAATTCTGATTTAGAGGTTTTCTTGCCATTCTATTCTTGGTGTTCCATTGATAATAATATTTTATTATGAGCAGCATCTGATTTGTGTCTGTATCCATGTGCTTTGAGCCTCTGTCTTCATGTGTACTTGACATATAAGCTTTGATGGATGTTACTGCTCATATATGCACATGCTCTCAGGTTGTTCGCATGGTGGTTGGTAATACAGCTGCTGGACCACTGTACGGTCACTTGATTCCTCTTGTTTTTCTTCTTGTTGATGGTAACTACTTCACTCTATTGACTTATTAGAGAGTATAATCTAATTCTGACCACGGTTTTTTCCTGATATCTAGGTGGCTCTCCTATTGATGTTACTGATCCGTGCTGGGAGTTGTATCTTTTGATCCAAAAGGAAACCAATCAACAGGGAGATATCCGGAGTATATTGATTGGTTTTGCAGCTGTCTATCGTTTTTATCATTATCCTGATAGTTCTCGCTTGCGGCTCGGTCAGGTTTGGACCTCCTGTCAATTCAGTTGCTACATTTATGTTTGACTGAAGCACTTTCACAAAGCATTCGTAGTTCTTCAAATTTATATTTTTTGTCACTAGTGTTAGCAATTTCATGTGGCTCTCTGTGTACGTGACAGATACTGGTTTTGCCACCTTACCAGCACAGGGGTTATGGCAGATATCTTCTTGAAGTGCTGAACGATGTTGTGATATCTGAAGATGTGTATGACTTTACAGTTGAAGAGCCATTGGATAACCTCCAACATGTTCGCACCTGTATTGACGTACAGCGCCTGCTTGCTTTTGAGAAGATTCAGCATGCGGTTGAGTCAGCTGTTTCACAACTGCAGCATGGAAGATTATCGAAGAAAACACATATCCCTCAGCTCATGCCACCCCTCAGTGCCATTGAGGATGTGCGGCAAAGTCTGAAAATTAATAAGAAACAGTTTCTACAGTGTTGGGAAATCTTGATCTATATTCACCTTGATCCAATTGATAAGTATATGGAGGATTTTGTGGCCATTGTTTCAAATCGTATGAAGGAAGATATCATTGGGAAAGGTTCTGAGACTTCTGGAAAGCAAGTGATTGAAGTGCCAAGTGATTATGATCAAGATATGTCATTTGTCATATGTAAATCACAATCCGTGGAAACTGCAAGCACGGTTCAGGTAGATGAAAATCAATCAAAACAACAAGAAGAGCAGTTGCAGCAGTTAGTTGATGAAAGAGTTCAAAGTATCAAATTAGTTGCAGAGAAGGTATCTTCACGTTGCGTGTAAGCATCCTTAGTACTTCTGTACACATTTTGTGTTTTTTCCATATGCTGCAATTCAACTTTCAGCTTGTAAGGTTACATCAAAATCCTTTAGGCTTCAGAGGCTTGTCTATAAGTGATCGAGCTATGCTTCCGTTCTTAACTGAAGCTTCTCTTGTGGACTAACTTCACTGTTTAAACTTGATGCCTATTTTACTCTCTAAAAGAACATTGTTAATTGTTTGTTGGCGTTCATGGGTTTTTGCTGAGGGTGGGGGCTCAAAAAAGAATCCAAAAGAAACGTAATACGTAGAGATTATATTTAGTTGGTAGAATGTAATCTTTTAAGTAGAATGAGATTATTATAAAAATTGAATTCAATAAAAATATTATTATTATTATTATTATGTTTATTTTAGCAGTAATTATAAATATTAAAATAAAATTTAAAAAATTTAAAATAAAATAATATTTTTAAAAAAGATAAAAGGAGAAAATAATAATAAATAATTATATAAATGTAAGAAAAATAAAACATTAAAATAAAATTTAAAAAATTTAAAATAAAATAATATTTTTAAAAAAGATAAAAGGAGAAAATAATAATAAATAATTATATAAATGTAAGAAAAATAAAACATTATTCTTGAGGGTGAGAGGAAATAGTATTTATAGTTAGAATGGTTTATATATTATTTTAATTTATAAAAATATTTTAAATTATTACCATTATATATCTATTATTATCAACCAAAAAGCATACATAGAAGAGAGTAGTAAATCGATTACATATGCATGTGTTTTGAGATGGGTTAGTGTTGATTTTCTCTGATTTTTGTTGATAGAGTTATTGAATTGATTTTGCCTTAATGTCTAATGTTATATTTATACATTGAAAAGAATAAACTAGCTGTTACTAAACTAGTCGTTACTAAACTAGTCGTTATTAAACTAGTCGTTACTAACTAGTCGTTATTAAACTAATTATTCTCAACACTCTCCCTCAAGTTAGGTGTGTAAATATCGGTCAATCTTAACTTGCTTAAATTTTCTTCAAATGATTTTAAATCTAAACATTTGGTGAAGATGTTCGTCAATTGTTTTTCACTTCTCACAAATGGAGTTTCAATTTCCTTTGCTTGAATTTTTTCTCGAATGAAGTGGCAATCCACTTCACGTGTTTTCGTTTCTCTCGTAAACACCGACCTTTGATGTTATATATCACAATACAGTTGTTATCAGCAAAACATCTTCATCGGCTCTTGAATTTTAATTCGATATCCAAAAGAAGTTGTTTGATCCAAGTTAGCTCGCTGAAAATACGCCATTGCTCGATATTCTACGCACTTCGATCGTGCCACAACATTTTGTTTCTTGCTTTTCCATATGACTAAATTTCCGCCTACAAATGTGCAAAAACCAGGGTTGATTTTCTATCAAAGCTACCACCAATTAATCAATAGCTACACACTTCATTAGAATTATTACGTTTCATGAAAATTCCTTTACTGCGTGTCCCTTTAAATATTTTAAAAATTCTATATATAGCCTCTAAACGTGGTGTTCTATGTATGCATAAATTTACTAATTTGGCTTACCCGAAAAGAAATGTCTCTGCTCAAGTTACCGTTAATAAATTAATTTTCCTACAAGTTCTTTGAAATTGGCTTATGTCTTCTATGGTTCGCCATCCCTCAATATTTAATTTGCATTTACTATCTATTGGTGTAGATGTTGGTTTACTCCCTAATTTACCGCTTTCTTTCAATAAGTCAAGTGTATATTCTCTTCAGAAATAAATAGTCCTCGGTGAACGTGCTATTTCTATTACTAGGTAATATTTTAATAAACCTAAGTCTTTGATATCAAAATTCTCCTTTAATTTCATTTTCATTTTTTTTAATTTCTTCCAAATTATTTTCGTGAATTATTATATCATCTACATATACTAGAATTATGGTCAGAATGTACCATAATTTTTGGAAAATAATGAAAGTGATCGGGTATTACTAATTTTAAAATCACAAGAAATTAAATAAGAGCTTAGTTTACCATACCATGCTCGTGGAGATCGCTTTAGTCCAGTAAATAGATTTTTTAACCTACACACTAGACTAGAATTGTTTTCTTTTTACGACTAGCCGGAAGTGTCATATATACCTCTTTTCTTCAAGTGCTCTTAGAGAAAAGCATTCTTGACATCCATTTGATGTAAGGTCCATTCTTGGTTTACCGCTATGGAAAGTAAAATCCCTAACTGATTCATTTTGCACTGTGCAAATGTTTCTTGATAATCTACACCATAGGTTCGAGTGTAATCACTGTTGCCACTAATCGTGCTTTGTACCTTTCAATAGTACCATCACTATTAAACTTAATCTTATAGACCCATTTGCATCCTACGGGTTTTCTTTCCTTCTAGTAGTTGTCGACTACCCACGTTTCATTTTTTCAAGTGCTGTTCAAGTTCTTCTTCCATTGCTTTGCACCATACCGCTGGCCTATTGCTTCCCTCATAGTTATTTGGCTTATTTTCTTTGGAAATCGAGGTCAAATAAGTCCTATATCACAGGTAACATTTTTCATAAGATAAGTAATTTTGGATAGGATATTTTACCTCATATGTTACAAAATCTCGTAATCTAGTCAGAAAGTCAGTGAGTCCATTAGACCTTCTCAATGGTATTATTTCGGTAGTACCATCTTCCCCCCTCATTTTGAGAAGTTTCATCCTCTTCATTCTCGCTGATTATTTCATTTTCATTTTCTACTACTATATTTCCTTCTTCAATAAAAAAAATGGAAATGTAAATTCATTTGGTTATCTTGGTTATTAGTCTCCTTTTCTAGTGTTTTGTAATACGGCTCATTTTCTCGAATGTCACATCTCTTGAAATGTAATGTTTTTTGTTAATCTGATCATAGCATTTATAACCCTTTTTTTGAGATGAATACCCCAAGAAAATAGCTTTGATTGATGTATAATCTAACTTATGTTGTTTATTTTTCGTGTACATAACAATACGTACATCCAAATACTCTTAAATGATAGATGTTGAGTTTTTCTTGGTAGAGGATTTCTAAAGTGGCTTTTGAAATTCAAATTTGGCACTTGGCAATCTATTAATTAAATACGTCATGGTGGACAGAACAAGATCCACCAAAAAATTATTGGAACATTATTTTGAAACAAAAGTACTTCATACTTCAAGTAAATGTCATTTTTCTTTCTCACACATCATTTTGTTGTCGGTGTGTAAATACAAGTTGTTTCGATGTAAAATTCCTTTTTGCTTGAAAAAAATTTGTAAATTTTTATTTACAAATTCCGTTCCATTATCACTTCTAAAAGTTTTAATCTTTGCATCATATTTATTTTCTACAAAATTATAAAATTCTTGAAATTGAGAAAACACTTCACTTTTATTTTTTAACAAGTGTAACCATGTGGTTCTTGAAAAATCATCTATAAATATAACAAAGTATTTATAACCATTAAATGACTCAATCGGAAAGGCGGCCCCCAAACATCAGAATGTATCGTCTCAAAAGTTTTTTTGCTTTAACAATTGGATAAACTAAATGGTAACCTTGTGTGCTTTCCTAATTTGCAAATTTCACAACTACTACAATCTAGTTGTTTGAAATCAAAAATACATTTTAAAATCAAAAATACATTTTAAAATCTTATCGGAAAGATGTCCAATTCTCTTATGCCAAAGAGTGCCTAATTCTTCTTCTTTTTTAATATTGAAGTTGCATTTTTCTTCACTTAGAATATAAAGCCCATTTTCTAGAAAACCTTCACCAATGATATTCTTCGTTATCAATTCCTGGAAAATCATATTTATGGATGTAAATGTAATTTCACAATTTAAGTCTCTTGTGATTTTACTAATAGATAACAAGTTAGATGTACAATTATTCACATGCAAAACATTTGAAATTTTTCTTGAAAGGAGACTAATTGAATTATTTCCTAAAATTTCCATTTTGTTCACCATTTGCAATGATTACAAATTGTTTAGTCTCAATTTTTTTGTAATTATTGAATAAGTTTTTATTTTCAGTTATGTGATGAGTTGAACATGAATCAAGAATCCATTTGGAATTTAAAGAATTTTGAGTAAGGTTTGTAATCATACCAGAGGTTTTTTTGGGATTTTCTTTGAAACATCACGGATAATTGGGTATACAGCTGTCTCAATTGATCTATATCCACATCACCTTTTATTTCTTTTTCAGCTCCGTTTGTACTCATATCCTCTTTTTCCTTTTGTGCAGTAGAACCCGGCCGCTCTCTACCCGATTTTGTCGCTAATCTCCCTTCGACGAAGCCTCCATCTCGCCTTCCCTTTGTCGAGATGAGGGTTCGAGACACCAAAGATTCCTCGCGCTTGTGTCCTTCTTACAATAATCGCATGGAAGTGAGTGACCGCATTCTTCGCGCTTATGTCCTTCCTTCTTACAATAATCGCAGCTGAAAGTGAGTGTTTGGTCTCTCGACATTCTGCCTAGTGGTTAGATCTCGCGATGAAAGCCTGGCTTTTGGTTGTCGCAGTCGAGTACCCATCACTATTCTTCTTGTCTCTTCTCTTTTCAACCATCCCAACAACCTCATCAACAGATGGTAGCTCACCCACGAGAAGAATTTGCAGCCGCACTTCATAGCTTGAATCGAGCTTGGAAAGCGAAGATGAAAATTCCATCCCCGCTTCCTCTCTTCGATTTCATCAAGACGGCGCGAGAGGTCGATACACTCTAATCTCATCATTCTTTTTTGGATTTTCTTGGGTCAATAGTTGACGGATTGATTTTTTTGTTATAATCAAGTTCTTGTCAAGTTGATAAATAAGAGAGTAATTTTTCTTCTTTCCAAACATTGTCTCTGCTTTAACCCACATATCTCGAAATGTCGTATCTAGATATGTCATGTAGATCGTAGATATGGGGCCCTTATGCACAATAACCAACCCATGACGAGATTGTCACTCTTTCTCCATTCTAAATTTCCTTTCTTTCTTTAATCATAGTGTGGTTGGATCTTCGCTTTTTGGTTTTGATATCTCACCAAAGGACACGTCAAATTTGTTCTCGATTAGACCAAAAGTCACTGACGTGTCCAAAGATGGTAATTTTTACCATTTAACAAAGACACCCGTAAGTCTCTATATGTCGCGACATTTTTTAGATTTCTTTAACTTATACAGCTTCGCCATGATTGATCGATTTTAACAAGATCAAACCGCTTTGGATACCGTGTTGATTTTCTCCTGATTTTTGTCGAGAAAGTTATTGAATTGATTTTCGCTTAACGTCAATGTTATATTTATACATAGTTAAAGTAAAACTAGTCACAACCAAGTATTAAATTAACCGTTATTAAACTAGTCGTTATTAAACTAATTATTCTCAACAGCTATCATTCCCATTATTCTTATTTTTAGGAAAACTACACGCTTGTTGTTTTAAGCAATATGCATTTACATATATATTATTAACGTTTTAAATCATGGATTCTAACTGTATGAGTAAATTTGATCTAAAAAATAAAATAAAAATTAGAACTATTACTTTCTCCTGAACTCATACAAGTATCTTCCACACTGCATCCTCACATAAGGGAGCCAAAAAAATGTAAGAGAAATTTATACCATATAACTGACGTGCCTTTGAAGTGTGAACTACACACTCTATATCACTACAACAAAAGTTGAACAATTAATATAAATTGTCCTACATTATCCGTTTCAAACCTTCAATCTTCCGTGGTACAATCATAGTTTGCACATTTCTTGACAGAGTATTGTTTTAAATTCGCATTTTATTATTTTTAACAAAAAAATTATATTGGAGTTTTCAAATATTTTTTGTAATCTCCAAAATAATTCTTTACTTGTAAAATACTTTAAAGTAAAAGTATATTTAAGATTATAACACTTTATTTCTCAAAAACAATTCTATTTTTTTTAAAAAAAATTCAATTAAAATCAGAACCGTAAATTGTGTGGAACAAAGATGATAACAAAAGTACATATACGAAAAAGAATTCGAATTATTCAGTAGGTTACTTATACATAATTAACACATGTTTTTGAATACCAAGGACTCTTTGGCCTTTGCTTTATAAAGGAATTGTAAAAAATAAAAAAAATGATACACGACTAAATATATATAGCAATAAAATAAAAATGTGTTTATATTTTTCAAACAATAAAAATAAATATTTAAAACTTAAAAGAAATTTAAATAACTATATATATATATAATAATAATAATAAATAAAAAAAATCTTTCTGTTCATAAATAGTTTATTTCTTTACGTAAAAAAACATATATTTATTTTCATACAATATTAAAAAATATATATTCATATACACAGTAAGAAAAACATATATTGTTTATGATATAAAAAATTATATTATATAATTAAAATAAAATATTTATAATACATGTATATTATATATAAACATATACGAGTTAAATCACGTTTTATAAAATTTTAGATAAAATTATTCATATTAAAGTAGTAAATATTATTATCATAATTATTTATCCATCTTAAAAATAAACTAGCAAAAAAAATACAAAATTGTTAAAAAAATAACGTAAAAAAAAAAAAGAAAAAAAGTGGCAAAAAGTAGAACAAAGGAAAATATCGGGGAAAACTGAAAGAAAAAAAATTGTCAAATCATATGAAAAACAAAACCGGAAAACCCCAGTGTATATATTGGATACCACATACATACCCTAATCTCCCTCTCATCCTTTTCCACACCAACGCTGGCCGTCAAGTATCTCCAACTCTATCGCCGTCGGTCCAATCCCGTAAAGTATTCTGCTTGGTTGCCTTTTAATTTGTAATAGACTAATAACTAATCTCTGCTTTATCATATGATACTGTGATATTAGCTAGTTTAGTGATCTAATATGATGATTTATACCTTTTGAATCATTCAAATGTGTTATTCTCAACTTTTCAATACATTTGAAGATCTCATTTTTAATTGCGGCCTAGGCTCTCGCAAACTCTTGAGCCCTCACTCCTTTATGCTAGTATCCGTTTGAACTCTAAGGGGAACTGAAAACAAGTTTCTTTTTTTTTCTTTTTTTCTTTTTGCTTCCAATTTGATTGTATGGGGTATTATTTGCATTGAATGCCCCATACAATCAAATTGTAAGCAAAAACAAAAGAAAAAATAAGTAAATTTTAGCTCTTTCATATCTAAGTAGTGGGCTGAATTGACAACTGACAGAATTGCAGGTATTTTGAAGTAGGAGAGTTGTTAAAATGGTGGAGAGGACCAAGGGTAGAAAAGAAGAGGTGGTTACTAGGGAGTACACCATCAACCTCCACAAGCGCTTGCATGGATGGTGAGTGCCAATAGATTTTAAATATCCTATTGTTTTCCCTTTCGGGTGCCTTCTGTTATGTTATCGTACTTTAAATATTGTTTGGCTAAATCAGTTTCATGATATAGTTATTTGTTTGATATGTTAGTGTTGTTGCTTGGATTACATAATGAACTTAGTGGTATTGTTTTTTAACTTTATTCAGAAAAGATAATGCTTTGTTGTTGAGTGATGTTTAGAGGTTTCTTATTAATCGGATGAGGTTATTATGCTTGTTTTTACATTTAATTTTCATAAATGTAGTTATGTGATCACTATTCACTTGTTGGCGATTGTGTTTGGATTTGTAGAATGTTCTTTGCTTCTCTTTTAAGCTGATGGTGATTTGGTTAAATTAGTAATGTTGGCGTTAATAGTTTGTATCGTCTTTATCTTCTAAATATTTCATTTTGCATAATGTTATTGTTCAGTTACAACGGAGATTTTGAGGTTATCTTATATTATACAACAAATCTGATGACTAGATGTGTTATTTTGTACTCAGTAATATGCATCTTTTTATAACACTCATAGTATAAGACATGTAGATTGCAAATAACAGAAGACGTATTTTCTGTTGTGTTATCAAAATAATAGTACATTCAAGAAGAAGGCTCCAAATGCAATTAAGGAGATCAGGAAATTTACAAAGAAGGCCATGGGAACAAATGATGTTAGAGTGGATGTGAAGCTGAACAAGCAGGTATGGAGCAGAGGGATCAGGAGTGTACCAAGAAGGCTTAGGGTTCGTGTTGCCCGTAAGAGGAATGATGATGAAGATGCTAAGGAAGAGTTCTACTCTCTTGTCACTGTTGCGGAGATCCCACCTGAAGGATTAAAGGGATTGGGCACCAAGGTCATTGACGAGGAAGATTAATTCATTAATGTTTGACTTTGTTTAGTTTATGAAACCTTCCTTTTAGAATGTGATGGTTCTCTAGACAGGCATTTGGTTTAACATTATGTTTGGTGGATCTATCTATTTTCTTCAGTCATTTTAGAGTTCGTTTTTTGAAAGTTTATGCCAACTCCAGCATAAGCAGTTGAAACAGTCTAATTAAAATTTGAGATATAAAATCAAACTGCTACTGAAGAAATAGGATCCAGAAAAAGGTATCAACCCCAATCACCGAGTGGTTTCTCGTCTGTTTCTCAGTGATCATGTGCAGAAAACTTGCAAATTTGTCTCTTTTATATCATCAGGTGTAAATTTTATAGTATTTGTTCAAAATGTATCGTAATTTTACGAACACGTTCACGGTAAATTTCTTAACAAAAAAGGCAGGAAGAGATCTTTCTCAAACTATGTACAGCTTTTCTCAAAGTACTGATTTTATTTAGTAATCATCTACCAAGGCAGAGGCAACACAGTACAAATAAACATGAAGTTCGAGATACAAGTCATAAAAAGATGAAAAAGAAAGTACCGAATGACAGCAAATGTCACTAACATAATATAAAACTAGAAGCAAGACATAGTTAAGGTCACCAGGATCAAAAGCCACATTTTGCCCCTTTCAAATGCATCATGTAGGTAATCCTAATTTTTGAATTTAAATATATATTAGTATCATTTTTTCTTATTAAATTTACATCATAAATAAACATATATTATATTTTTACTTGTCTCTTTTAGATCCATCAGAAGTAAATGAGATCTTAATTATTATCATTTCATTATGATCTCATCTCATAAAAATTAAGTGATAAAAAATAAATTAAGTTATAAAAATTAATATATTGTATCAAGAATTCTATTAACATCTTATCTATACATTCACCGTGAACTTCAAGATGCACCGTGAGAGAAAGCATTATAAAACTTAAGGAAACCGTCTAAGAAACTATTTTCAAGCAATTTAACATACTGTCTTAGATACTTGGATACTCGGATTTAGCAATGAAGTAAACTGGTTTAAATTGGGCAATGAAACGAAAATTTTAATGTTAGTGATGTCAAATCAATGTTTAAAATGCAATTTAGGGTCTAAGTAGCTATTTTTTTAAATAATTTTTCAAATTAACAACTCATTCTAAATTTTATAGTTTTATATCAAATTACACAATAAAAAAACCAAAAAAAATTCTCTTTTTTATAATTTCAATAAAATGAGATTAAAGTCGCACCCATCGTATCCCTAACAACCATAACCAACGATCCTACTAAATCTTTGACGACCTAGGTGCTCCATTAATCACTACTAGCAATCCTATCAAAGTGTAATGGATATAACATATTACATACAAAGTTATATTTGGTGGCTCATCGAAATTAATATAAATATAACATGTTATATCTAGTAGATTATTAAAATTATTGCAAATATTGTTAGGAGAATCACAATTTCAATTCGAACTTAACCAAGCTCTAAACAGCGGAATTAAACCTATTCTCCTTCTTTGTGTGAATCTTTTAGGAAACAAATAAATAGAGCTTAAAATGAAACATGCACAAAATCAACACAAGCAATTTACGTGGAAAAACCTTCCCTACAGTAGTAAAGGAAACAACCACCACTCCTCTCCAAAACTTCCACTATCAAGAAACAATTGTACAACGCTCTCTAGGTAAAACTAGAGGCAAACAATCAACAACATCATCAAGAATACACTTCTTGAAACTAACAATTATTTCAAGAAGAATGGAGAAATCTAACCCAATTCAGAATAACTGTTCACTGCTCAGAATTTCTCAAACCGGTGAGCCAAATCCAAATCCCACCGCACAGATTAAAGAGTCTTGAGTCGTGAACCTGCCTGCAAAATTTCAGCTTAATCGGACCACAAACGGCCTTCGATCGAACACTTGATGAAGACCGGCCGGGAGAGGGAAAACCGAAAAACCGAGAGCAAGCTTTTTCACAGAATTGCCGCCTTTTCTCGCACACCTTTTTTCTCTCGCAGAATTTACACACAACAAACCCTAAATGGGTTTATTAATTAAAGAAATGAAATGACACACTGTTCTTACTCCATTCTTTAAGCCACATGGGCTTTACTGGCTCCTCCAAATAAGAGGAAAACCCAACAAATCTCCCCTTTCCGATTGGGATGGAGGATCCGCCATCCCGGAACTGAACAACAAACTTCAAGTTTTTCTCTTGACACCGCTTTGTCACATGTCGATCCATTCTCATCGCATGTATTTTCTCAAGTTCAAGCAACTTATTGTTAAGAGTATCTCTTATCCAATGATACCTCACATCAATATGCTTTGATCTTCGAGGAAATGCCGAGTTTTTCGCTAGTGAATAGAACTCGATTATCGCAGAATAACACATATTTCTCGCTTGAAACCAAGTTCCTCAAGAATCGTTTCATCCACAACAACACCTTACAAAGCCTGCTGTCGCAATAAACTCCGCCCCGTCAGAGAAAGCAACACACTTTTGCAATCTGACCGCCAAGAAATCGCTTCCACCGAGAAAGTAATTAGATAACCCGTAGACTTACGAGAATCTTCATCTCTCGCTAAATCCAATCAAGGTATCCAACTAACATCGGTTTTCCACTTCCAAAGCTGTTGTTAACTGGAAGCACTCGAAGATATCTCATAATCCACTTTATCGCATCCCAATGCTCTCTTCCTCGGATTCGAAAGAAAACGACTAACAACTCCAACCGTACGAGCTATGTCCGCCTCGTACACACCATCGCATACATTAAGCTTCCTACCGCCGAGGCATATGGAACCTTTTCCATATCTTCCTTCTCTTTATCCGCTGGCCTCGACTGATCTCAACTTAAAGTTGATTAGATAAAGGAGAAGAAACCACTTTAGCTTTATCCATATGAAACCTTTCAAGTACTTTGTTGATGTATCGCCTCTGTGACATGTATAACTTCTTTTCTTTTCTTGTCTCGACAAATTCAATACCAAGAATTTGTTTTGCTGGCCCCAAGTCCTTCATGGCAAAGTGACTTACTCAATTGCTTCTTCAAATTATCAATTCTGAAGAATTTCTCTCAACAATCAACATACGTCATCAACATAGAGCAATAAAACGATAAAGTCATCGTCAGAGAATTTCGCACAAAACACAATGATCAAGTAGTCTTCTTGTAACCATACTCCCCCATAACCGACTCAAACTTCTTATACCATTGTCTGCGTGTCATTTCAACCCGTAGAGGCTTTTCTTTAACCGACATACATAATCCTCTTTTCCTTTAACCTCAAAACCCCTCGGCTGCTCCATATAAATCTCTTCCTCTAACTCACCATGAAGAAAGGAAGTTTTCACATCCATTTGCTCAATTTCTAAATCCAAGCTAGTCACATACCTGTAACAACACGTATGGAAGACATCTTCACAACAGAGAGAAAATATCATCAAAATCAATACCTTTTCTCCGATCGAATCCCTCGACGACCGCCTAGCTTTGTATCGTGGTCGTGGAATCAGGTTCTTCTTCGCTTCCACCCGTACCCACTCTGTTTCTTCAAAGCTCTCTTACCCTTAGGCAACTTTACCACCAAACGTGTGTGATTGTCATACGTTGATCGTATCTCATCTTCCATAGCACCAACCCAATGTGTTTTGTTTCCATCTTCCATTGCTTCGCATAACATCGGTGTTCTCCCTCATCCGTCAATAACACATACTCATCTCAGATTAATACCCGTGGAAGGACGTCGATCTCTCCTGTACCTCCCGGTGGAATTTTCTGCCTCGCAACCGATCAATAGTCCGTGATCCGTTTCACTTGCAGATATCTACATCATCTAAACCCCGCTGTCATCTTGAACATTTTGTTCCATCCGTACCGATAAAGGAACCTGATCTAGGTCAATCAAATCATCGCTATACCGATGGACTCCTTTTTCTATCTTCTCAACATCTTGTATAGTTTGATCTTCTATAAACACAACATCACGACTCCTTACCGCTTTCTTCTCAACCTGATCATAAAATTCAGAGCCAAATTCATCCAGCACCATAACCAACAAAGATACATTGTCGTGTCTTCACATCGAGCTAGATCTCTCATCTTTTTGGTATATTTACAAATGCCTTGCAACCAAAAAACGCCAAGATGATCATAAGAAACATCTTTTTCCAGCCCAAACTCGTTTGGTACATCAAATTGAAGAGGAACACACGCGTGAGATTAAGAATATGTACAATCGTATTCAAAGCCTCACCCCGTAAAGATCTCGCAACCGAGCCCGCGAAAGTTAAGACATCTTACTTCTTTCAACCAATGTCCCGTCATTCTCTCACCAACCCATTTAATTTAGGGAGTCTCTTTGAGGTGTCTTTTGATGTCGAATGCCCCGACGCCTCAGTACTCATCAAAAGGACTCCGAATACTCTCCCCCATTATCTCTCCGATGCACCGCAATTTCTTCCCTGGGCCTCTCAACTAAGGCTTGAAACTGCGAACACATCTAATACTCGATCTTTGCTCTTCAAAGTGTACACCCATAACTTTCGAGCAATCATCTAAGAAGGTCACAAAATAACCGGCACCACCCAAAGTTTTTGTCTTCATGACCACATACATCCGAATGTACCAAATCAAGTACGTATTGTTTTCGCGAGGGAACTCTCGAAAGAAACTCTATTTTGCTTCCCTCGCCAAACAACGAGACATCTTTCTTAAACAAACATCATTCATTCCAGAAGTTAAGATTCTTTTAGTTAATACCGCCAAACCTTTCACCTACGAAGAAGTCTCTTACGCCACAATTCTCGATGCGAAATATCCGTCACAAAGATTAATAACGCCTTTAAAGAGTCTCGCCCGTAAGATATACAAACCGGAATGTTTGCTCCCACGAGCAACAACCATAGCACCTTTAGTAAGTTTCCATTCACCATTACTAAAGGTATTGCAATATCCTTCATCATCAAGTTTACCTGGCAGATATCAAGTTCAAACGAATTTCGTGAATACGCTTACCCCTCTAAGTAGTCTCGTGCCATTATTCATCTCTAAACACACATCTCCAATACCAATGACTTTAACCAAGCCATCATTACCCAACTTCACCGGCCCCAAAGTCACCCGTTGTATAGGATGTAAATAAGTCCTCTCGAGACGTAGCATTTAACGGAGGCTCCACTATCAATAACCCAATCGACCTCGTGACACGCAACATTGACAACATCTTCATTATAAACAACAAGAAAGTCTTCTCGAACTAGCTATGGCAACTCGATCATTTTCTTTACTAACATCACCCTCGTTTCTTTGTCTTTATTCTTGTTATCCCGCTTCAACCGTCTGCAATATTTTCGACGTGTCTTTCACGCCACAAAGATGACACTCAATATTAGAAAACCTAGACTTGCTTCTTCCTTTTCTTTTCGTTTCAAACCTCCTTTTACTCCTCCCTCTTCTTTCTCGTAACCAAAATCTCTGACCGCCGAGTAAGACCCATGCGACTTTCTTTCTCATTTCTTCATTCAAAACACTACTCTTAGCCGATCCACGTTGATTACACCATTTGGAGCCTCTGAGTTACTTAACGACATTCTAAATGTTTCCCAAGAGTCCCAAGAACGTACCCAATAAACACAACCCTCGAATCTCATCATCAAACTTCGATACCCATTCCAAATTAACCGATTGATTATTCTCGAACGCATTCAAGTGATCCGTCAACGAGTTCCATCTCGTACCTTAAAGCCATCAATTGCTTTATAAGAAACATTTTATTATTTCTCGCTTTCCGAGCATACAACTCTTCAAGTTTATTCCATAAGACTGCGGCATGTATTTCTCCACTAATATGATTCAAAACATTATCATCTACCCACCGCCTTATATACCCACAAACTTGTCGATGTAACAAAGTCCATTCTTCTTCGTATAACTTTTTCCGCTTCTCGTAGGCAAACACCTAAATGAACCTGCTTGACATAAAGGAGATCTTCCATTTTTCCTTTCCAAGCGTGATAATTAGAACCATTCAAAGTAATCATTCTACTCAAATTTGCTTTCCATTATTCAACACAAGAAATTCCACAATAATAACCACAAATTGATACCACTTTTGTTGTGAGAATCACAATTTCAATTCGAACTTAACCAAGCTCTAAACAATAATTAAACCTATTCTCCTTTCAGGCAGTAATCTTTAGAAACAAATAAATAGAGCTTAAAATGAAACATGCACAAAATCAACACAAGCAATTTATTGCGGAAAACCTTCCCTTGCAGTAAGGAAACAACCACTACTCCTCTCCAAAACTTCCACTATCAAGAAACAATTGTACACGCTTCTCTGCAGTAAAACTAGTATAGGCAAACAATCAACAACATCATCAAGAATACACTTTCGAAACTAACAATTATTTCAAGAAGAATGGAGAAATCTAACCCAATTCGTAGCCAATCGTTCACCGCTTCAGAATTTCTCAAACCTATGAGCCAAATCCAAATCCCACCGCATTTATTAAAGCAGTTCGAGTCGTGAACCTGGTCAGCAAAATTTCACGACCGACCACAAACGCTTCTTCGATCTAACACTTCACAAGACCTACTGAGAGTGAACCGAAAACTGGTAGCAGCTTTTTTCTCGCTGCAAATACTGCCTTTTCTCGCACACCTTTTTTCTCTGGCAGTAATTTACACACAACAAACCCTAAACGCTATTAATTAAAGAAATGAAACGACACAACCGCTCTTCTTACTCAACGCTTTTAAACACACGCTTTATCAGCCTCCAACAAGTTATGAAACCCAACAAATATAACAAGTTACATACAAAAATATATATAATAATATCATATAAATTTTAAAATTAATAGATTAAAAATATTACGAGATATAATATTATTTTTATTTTATTGATTTATGTTATATGGATATTTTAATATTTATAGGTGAAAATTTTTTAGTTTTTGGGTAAATTTTATTGATTTAAAAAAATTAATAAAAAACAAAAAATGTTTTATATTATTATTGTGTAAATATATTTCGGGCCAAAAAATTGGGCCCAAATACGACCGTACTCCACGAAGCCGGTCAACTATATATTCGAAGCAAAACCCTACAGTATAAATTTCTCAATGGTCAATCTCGGGTAACACAAGCTTGAAGCAAACCGAGGAACAATACAGCTTTTGGCATAGCAATCAATCATGGGTAAGCTGAAAGTTTCAGTACATCAGATCCTTCTTTTAGCATTACTTTTGATTTGATGTAGTTTTCGAGTGTCGGACTTATATCGGGGGTTTTATCTTATGCTCAGGTAAGGTTCACGGATCTCTTGCACGTGCTGGTAAGGTGAGAGGACAAACCCCCAAGGTCGCTAAACAGGACAAGAAGAAGAAGCCCAGAGGCCGTGCTCACAAGAGAATGCAATACAATCGCCGATTCGTCACTGCTGGTAATTTCCTATTCTTTCCTCAAATCTTTACTCTATATAGTTAAGTAGGTTTTGAATTTTGATGTTCATCTTGCCATCGTGTAAATCGTTTTTTTTTTAATGAAAATTATGGTTGCTGAGATATTCAAATCTCGGATTTTGACCTAAATTCGTTGGGGTTTATGTAGTTGTTGGATTCGGCAAGAAGAGAGGACCCAACTCATCTGAGAAGTAAATTGTAAATTGATGAACTTTGGAAGTATGAGGGAGTTTTCTCTAGCTTAAAGAATTATTAGATTTTGGTTCTTCATTTGAATGTTTTCGAATATTTGTGGATTACTCGATCATGTTAAACGTTATGGTTTAGTTTAATCCCAATCAATGTAATTTTCGTTTTTTGATTGTGTTTTTCCTGGTCGTTTTCCGATTTCACAAATGTTCATAAATTCATCTCAATTGAAATTGATTTTACAATTTCTTATTGGTTTCTTATTGTATGGATTTTATGGGCATGACTTCATTTGATATCTATCTCCTATAATTTATCATAATGACCTTTCTAAATTTTCTTAAATTTAGATAGAATCTGTTAATTTTTTGTGTGATATCTAGTATGATATGCCACAAATTGTCTACAACTTGTAATAATAAATATACTTTTTACATCTTCCCAACCAAAAAGTAGATATCTAATGTATTTCATGCTCACCTCTAAAGAACAAAAGGTGTTTCTAGGGTGATCGCATGGTTACTTTGAGGTTGAGAGGATGGGTTACTTCCCAATTCATTAATTTTCCTTTTGTTTTGCCACATTTCGTTTAAATGGTTTAAGGGAGATAGTGCATGAAATTATTTTCAAGATTTGATTTTGACCTCCTACAAAATATTTAATTAAATACCATTTGGTCATCCACCACTTCTAGAAAAGGTTCATTTTTATGGATCGATACAGATTGATTTTTGTTCCTAAAAACTAATTAGATCGAAAATATTACAAATTATAACTGACCTACACATAAAACATAACGAACTAACAACTAACCTATTTGATCTGTCAATTAGCTTGGTTTGGATTTACAATCAGAAAGATAAAAGTTAGCGTTATCATAAGATTTAATTCTTAAATTAGATATAATTAATATTAATATATTACTTTTAATGAATAGGTTCAGTTCGGTTTATATATGTTTTTTCAATATAGAAAATTGAAATCGAACAAATCTATTCCTTTTAATAAATATAATTTGTGTCTGTTGAATTCGTATTCTAGTTTTGTAGCTCGAATTGTTCACAAACCAATCAACGCAAAGAAACCATCTTTCACTTTTTGAAAAAAAAAAATCCATAGTGAATAAAAAATGGGCTCGAGATCTTAGTGATATATCTATATTATTTTTTTAGTATCCATTTTTATCTATATATATATATATATTGAAATGTGTCCTTTAATATCCAAATTTGTCTATTAATATCTTTTTATTAAAAATAAGTGTTAACTCAAAATTTTGGTCAAATAAATAAGGAAAATTTTGATATTATAAGAATGTTTTCTTAAAACAATGTGATAATTTTTTTAATTTTCTTTTTTATTTTTTAAAAATAATTGTTATTCATAAACTCAAGCATAGACATTATATTGATGAAATTTTAACGTATACTCTCCCAATATTCACTATATTTCGATAGATTATATAATATATTTTGTAATTATTAATAACAAAAATAAATCGATAACACAACTAGAGGAGGCATCATAGCTCTTGAAAATATAGTTTTAGTTGTTTCGAAGATCACATATTTTTTTGCTAAAATTTCTATTCATATTTTGAAAAAATATTTTTAATTATTCATATAATTATGCAGTATTTTAAAAATTATTTTTCATTTAATTCACTTAACAATTAAAAAAATTGAGGTAAGTTTTTTTATTTTTTAAAAATAATTTAAATATTAAAAACTATAACCCTTTTTAGAAAAATATTACAAATATAAGAAATTAAATAATAAAGTAACACTATTTAATAGCATAAATAAAAATGGGTAGCAAACTAATAATATAGTTACTATAATACCAAACCCAGAGGCCAAAACAAAGAACTAGATAAATAGAAAGAAAAAAAAAAGAAGCATTCATGTCTTTTCCTTGTTTCAACTCGAGACGTAGTAGTTAGGGGTGTCTATGAATCGGTTCGGATCAAATCAAACCGTAAAATCAGATTTAACGGTTTTACAAATTAAACGGTCCGATCTAATTTAAATTGATCGAATCGGACCGGATCCGACCAGTTTAATAAATATATTAAAATTTTCACATAATTTTTCATTGAAGATGTCCAAAAAATTGAACCAAATCGAAAACCGAATCAGACCGAATGGTTTTATAAATCAAACGGTCCAATTCGATTAAATATTTTTTCTTAAAATCGGACCAGATCGAACCGTTGGACACCCTAGTAATAACAATCAAATTTTTTAACAAATTAAAAATAAAAGATTATATTTTTAAAATTTATATTAAATATGCAACTAAATTACATTTAATATTTAAATAATATTTAACTTAATTATATTTAAAATAAAATACTGTATTAAATATTTTTATTAATAAAAATATAAATTTCTTATTTTTTTTAATTTTTTAAAATAAAAATATTAAAATTAATATTATTTAGATAAAATTATATTTGAAATAATATATTAAATTATAATATTTTTTAATAATAAAAATATATGATTTATATATTTTTTTAAATCAGATAATATAATTATAATTTATAATAATAAAAATAAAAATAAAATTTTAATAATATTAAAAATTATTTAATTAAACTATATTTAATAATAAATTTAATTTAATTTAAATTAAATAATATTTAAAATATAATGATATGTTATATTTTTTATAATAAAATATAAGAATTGAAAAAGGATAATTTTAAAATATTATTTTTGTTTTTTTTTCCTTCCATAAAATACAAAATCTTTCTAACATTGGAGTTATTGCCTCTTGGCATATCTGTTTCCTTTCATCTTCGTCTCCAAAACCCTAATTGCTAAATCAGATCGCCTGCTGCAATCGACTGTATTTATCCTAGCGTATAATCAAGGTTCTTTTCTCTTCTTGTTTTTCAAAAATATTCTCTATTATATTTTTGTTTCTTGAACTGTGGATCAATATTATGCTTTCAATTTTGTAAAATATCATTTTTTTTCGCAGGGAATCAACATGTTTACTCGAGTTTTTGGGAAACCTAAACAAGAAGCGAATGCCCTAAACACGCTAGATAAGCTAAACGAGGTATGACCGTCGATATTGATACCTTTAGTATATCATTTTTATGTTAAAAAATATTATTGGTTTAATTGAATGCATAATCCCTTGAAATATGGAGTAGTTTTATTTTTAACTCTTTCAGAAAAAGGAAACATATGTTTTTTAAGTAAGTAAATGGTACCATAGGGAAATATATATATAAAAGTAGTTGAATAAGTTAATGGTACCATAGGGAAAATTATTGAATTACTAAATTGTTTATTGTTATTTTCTTTTATCATGGAGTTTCATAGTCTGATACTCTGATTATGATCATGCGCTCTGTTTATATTTGTGATTTCTTATGAGCTTTTATTTATTTCCTTTATCTTCCAGTTGTTTGTTTTGTATAGTTATAGTCCTAGGGTTGATCAACAATTCAATTCCTGGGTGTTGGGGCACAGCTTTTTTTATATTTTGGGTATGATTAAAACAATCACTATATTAAAAACTTGGTTTTCATGTTGTTTCCCTTGCATGTGATGGAGGTAACATGACATGTAAGCTCTAACTAGATTCCTGATCCCTGTTCTCGGTATTGTTTGTTTTATGTGTCAATTTGGCTATATTATTGATTTGGTTTTGCTAGTAGCATTTCATGTTTAGACTTTTTATCAAAATCTTGGGTAGTCTTTCTATTACATGAGGCAACATAGAATATTCATTTGAGACTGAAGCCTCTGTCTCTTCTAATAGCTGAAACTTAACAAAAAAATACCATTTTGATTGCAGTCTATTGGTTCTTTTATACAAATCATAGGGATTGATGGTGAAGCAGGGATTGTTGACTGGCCTGGCATACTTTTGCATTATCACAAGCAATAATAGGCTTCATTTTATTATATAGTAGCCAGGGTATAGTGAGCTTAAAATTTTATTATATATTAGTTAAACCTTTGTAATTGTTTTTCTTTTTGTTACTTGCTTAGCTATTTGAATTATGGTTCCATGCTTTGAATTGTTCAGACACTTGAAATGCTGGAGAAGAAGGATAAAGTTCTGCAGAAAAAGGCTGTTGCAGAAATTGAAAGGGCTAAGGAATTTACCAGGGCAAAAAATAAGCGGGGTATGGTTATTAAATGCATAATATTTGTTTAGAGGATGATGTTTCCAGTATATATTTTGTTCTTAACTATAGGTGTTCCATTGACGATTTGCAGTGAGGGAAGCAATAATTGAACATGTATTTCTTGTATTGGTTTATCCCCTTGCTCTATTTGATCTTTGTTAAACTAAAGGATTTGTTAGGTGTCAGTGTCCATTCCAATCTCTCTGCTGCTGCTCTTCTTGCTTGTTTTTCTATCTTCTATCTTTCCACTTTATTTTGTCTTATGTTGTTTTTTTTTAAACCTTTATGGCAGTTAGGGGGTTTATTTACTTACCGTCAGCTGTTGTTGTTTTAAGTAGGTTAACCTCTTAACATAAGTCTGGTCATGCGTATGGTTTTGACTGATGCTTAAACGTTACTTGCTGGGCCTTTTTTGTTCCAAGTACAATTTGTAACTTATACACTTTATTTGCAGCGGCCATACAATGCTTAAAAAGGAAGAAATTATATGAACAGCAAATAGAGCAACTTGGAAATTTCCAGTTGCGTGTCCATGATCAGGTGATATAGAAATTATGTTCATTGATGGCTATATATATGGCACTTTTAATGATTGGCATTACTGATTTTGAACATGTTATGGCAGATGATAATGTTAGAAGGTGCAAAAGCCACAACTGAAACTGTAGATGCTTTGAGAACAGGAGCAGCTGCGATGAAGGCAATGCATAAGGCAACGTATGTAACAATAAAATTTTATTGGATTTCCTTTCCAAATGAGTTTTATTGACATAGATAATATTGGTCATACAGGAATATTGACGATGTAGATAAGACAATGGATGAGATCAACGAGCAGACAGAAAACATGAAACAGATGCAGGACGCGTTGTCAGCTCCAATTGGTGCAGCAGCTGATTTTGATGAGGTTAGTATTGACAAAATGAAAAAATATTATGTATTTTTTGGTAGGCTTTGGTTGCTTCTTCATTGGATATGCTATTGTTGTCAAATAATTAACCATATGCTCTTCATTCTTTATTGTGCTTCAATAATAGGGTACTTAAATGTTTGGGTCCTTATATATTTGTAGGATGAATTGGAAGCTGAACTTGAGGAACTGGAGGGTGCTGAACTGGAAGAACAACTTATTCAGCCTGCAACAACAGCTCCTGCAACTCCACTGCAGGCCCAAGCCAATAGACGACCTGCTCGTCCTATTCCTCAAAAGCACACCGCTGAAGAGGATGAATTGGCTGCATTGCAAGCAGAGTTGGCGCTCTAAGCAGGTAGTTGGTTGTATGTGATATGAATTCATTGGCAAGCTTAATATTTTGGTTCACTAGTTTGTAGATCGTATGGATAATTACTACATTTTAATGTCAAGTTCTCCGTAACTTCCTCAAGATACTGCTTATACTCTCAATCAATCAAAAACATACAACGAATAATAGAAACGAGGTGGTTAAAAATGCACTTAAATCTGAAATTGTCGTGTTAGTCATTACAAGTCCTATGGTTTAATTGGCCAAACGCTTTAGTTTATTCCGCTAATTATAACAGTGATTTCACAAGTAATTAAAGTGTAAGATAATTAAATGGTTTTTAATGCCTTTTTATTCTTAACATCAATTTTTTTTATATCCCCAACTAACAAATTGAATAAATCAAAAAGAGATTGGAAAAAAATAGCAAAAAGAAAAAGAAAGTATAATATAAGGTGAATCGTATTTTATCTTTCCAAATTTGTTTATATTTTTTATACCATTCAATTATGTTAGATGTTTTTAATTTCAGTAATATATTTATAATATATCGTATTCTCAAAAATTGAAAATATGAAATTAGAGTTAAACTATACCAACACAGGAGGGAAAATTGATGTGAAACATTGAAAGAACATGTGTTTTTTTTCTGATATTGAGAAGAAGATCGTATGTTTGTCACTGTTAATTTTTTACCTGAAATTTAAAAATATGATTAATGTTGCATTTTCTTATAAACTATGGGATATAAGATGCCCAATTCACAAATTTAATGACTAAATTATTTTTTAAGTCAAAGTATAAGAAGCTTTTGCACATCCTAATTTTTTGGGATAAGTAACAGAGAAGAATGTTATAAAATTTTCTTAAATTATGTTATTTTTTTCCATTAATCTATAGATTGAATGATGTTATTTAAGGGTTTTTGTCTATAAAGGCTACTAATATATAATAATTTAAAAATGGGTTTAATTAGGATTTAGTTTAGAAATATCAAATATCAAACTTGTTAAACAATTTACGGACCATTTATTTTTTCTAACTATCATCACATTTTTTCTCTCTTTTTTTTTATTAGTAGCTCATTAATCACATTTTTTTAAAAACTAAATATTTTTGTCCTTTTCTTATCTCTTTCACTAATTTTTAGAACCTTATTTTTTAAAAATATATCCATTCATCAATTTTTAATAAATAAAAATATATTTTTATTATAAATAAAAAATAATAAAATAATTTATATTTATATAATAAAAAAATATTTTTATAATAAATAACTTATCAAAATTTTATTATAAAATAATTTAAAATAATAATAATAATAATAATAAATTATAAAATTTTAAATTATTAAAAACTTTAATAAATAGTTACAATAATTTTTATGAAAAATTATTAACATTTTAAAAAAATAAATTATTTAAGATTAAAAAAAATTAAAAAATGCATTACATTACAACCAATATCTCTAATATTATTATAATTTTAATTATTACTAAGATAACAAATATTTATTAACAATAATTATATTTAAGTATTAAAATATAATTAATTCAGTATAATTAATATATTTTATTGTAAAATAATTTTTTTTTATTTTTTAAAATAAAATTTTTAATATATGATATGATAAAAAAGATTTATGTATTTAAAATTAATTATAAATTTATAAGATGTTAATATTTTTTATGTTTATAATAATTATGTTTTGTAAAATAGAATTAATATATCGTTTTTTTAAATAAAATTGATTAAAAATTTTGCTTTCAAGTTTAAGGTAAGATCTTGCCTATTTTTTTTTTAAAATCCTACTTATACTCATTTTTAAAATATTGTCTAGGAGTTGACTTTTATAGACAAAACCTTGTTATTTAGTTTCCTACTTATAAGAGGTGACTAATTAAAAATAAATAGTATTATTTTAATATTATTTTATTAAAAGTTTTTTTATTTTTTTCAAGAATTTAAATGTGATTGAAATACGAGTTTTTAATAATAATAAAATGATAATTAATATGAAAAAAAAGACTCACAACATATTTGTTTTAATATTTGTTAATATTTATTATTTTATTATAATATTTTATTTAATTTTTAATTTTTATTAAAAATTAAAAACATATTTAAATTATTTTTTGTTTGCATATTATTATCGTTAATTTTTTATTAAAAATAAATTTTATTTTTATCATTATTAGAAATTCCTATTCTAATTGTATTTTAATCACTTAAAAATAATAATATTTTAGTAAAAAATTATTATTTATTTTTAATTAATTTTTTTCTTAAGTTAGAAATTAATTTATATTATTTATAATTTAAAGTATTAAATAATTTAATCTAATAAATCTGTAGGGAATTTTAACCTAAATGATATTGCATTGTTTCTTCAAAAAAATAAAAAAAAATAAAAAAACTATTAAATTGTCATATTAATTTTTATTTTTTGCTAGAATATTGTTTTGTAAATATCATTGGTTTTATTTTTCTTTTGGAACTGTGTAAACGTCTCAAATGATAGATGTGTTTTTTTTAATACCATGACATGGGCCAGCTTCTATAGTTTTAAATTCAATTCTTTTTAACCATGTGTTGGCTCATATGTAGTGAAAATCCAGTGTTGTACAATAAACACGCATTTATGTTTATTTTGAAAATTATTTTAAGTATTTAATTTAATAATATTAAGATTAAAATATTCATTTTTTATAAACACCCATTTAGTATATTTATCTTTCTTTTTTTATAAAATTGATTATTAACAATTAACACACACCTACATAATTAGATATATTTTATACATGAGTATATTTACACACAATACATGGTTATTTTCATAGTATACATGTTGAGTTTAGTATTGTGATTTTTGTTTCATGTATTTGCAAGTATTTTTGAAAATTATTAGACGATGTTTAAATAATAAATTAGATTTTTGATGTCTTGATAGACCCCTCGATGACCCTTTCTCTACGAGGCTTCTACAAGTGGATGAGGAGGGCTTACTGAGGTATTCTAGAGATATAAAATAGATAATCTTATCTCATATTTTATTTGATATCTCTAATAGTTTCATGTTATAATTTTATCTTATTTTATTTAAATATTATATCATATTATTCCATCTAATTTAGATTGTAATCATAATAAGCCTAACTATATATATAAAGGTTACATTATAAATTATTATTTACCATATTTTTGTATTATTATTTGTGTCATTTAGATCAATTATAGACAAATAAAATATCTAAATTAATATCGTTTTATTGCTAACTTATATCTTTAAAAATTAAGTGAGACAAGATATTATAAAGATGTCAATGGATCGAATCAGATCTAATATGATTTAGTGATGATCAAATTTGATATACTTTGTTATTTGGATGATGTATTGATCTATTAATCAATGGAGGTCCATGATTCGATATGAATTGTTTCAATTTTATTTATCTTTAATTTTTTTTAAATTAAAATATCATTTGATGCAGTATATTATATATTTAAATTGATAAATTATATAAAATAAAATAAAAACAATAAAAAATATTATATATCCGTGAGAAAACACTATTACTTCTTTTTTAGAGACTTTCTTGTTTATTTCTAATGAATATTCTTCAATTTTTATATATTTTTTATTAATGTTATAATTATATAAATTTTAAACCAAAAAAATCATTACTTGTTATAATAATAATAATTATTATTATATTATTAACTTGATCTCATCTAAATTTTAAATTGAGAATAATTTACACATTCATTCAAAGTTAACGACATTTTTTTTTATTTAATTATAAAAATATAAGAAGAAATAAATAGTCATGAATATGATGATATTTGAATCTGAATTTAAATTTTTTAAGTAATAATAGATAGATTTATAAAAATTATAGAAGAGTAAAACTTAAATTTATAAAATTATAAAATAGAGAAATTTTAAAAATTATTCTTAATGTAAAATTTTTTTAAATAAATAGTTATAAAAATTCGAAAATTACATTGAAATTTTTTAATTCTAAAATTATTACTTTAAAATATTAAGATTTAAATCAATCTACTTGTAAATCTCACCCATCCATCAAAAAATGATATGTTTTAATCTTATCTGAAATATATCACATAAAATATATATATATATATATATATATATATATATATATATATATATATATATATATATATATAGTTTTAGTTAATCTTTTTGCCATCACATGTTAAGATTCTGGAATAATGTTATTTAATGGAGATTTGCATAATAACATGTAATTTGGTTCATCCATGCTTATTTAAACTTTTACAATCTTCTAACGAAAGACAGGAATGTTGGCCTGTCAATTATTATATATATTCTATTTAGAGAGATAACAGAGAATGATAATGAATTATTATAATTTGATAATATATATATATATATATATATATATATATAACATTATTTATATACATGTTAATTATATAAATTATAAAAATACAATAATAAATACAAAATTAAATTTAAAATCGATGACATTGTAATATCATGTTAGAGTTCGATCTGAATGTCTTATATTTGTAAGGATACTCTTAAAATCCAGTTTCTAAATGCAAGATTCGGTCACCATATATCATGGTTCGAATATTATTACAATTAGATTCTATATCATACTTTATATGCTCAAATACTAAAAAACAAAAAAAACAAAAATCACAGTTGAAAATTTAAATGGCGATGGAAAAAAAGTATCTGCACTAGCTTATAGATATGCCATTTAGTGGCCATCATAACCAGAAGATATGAATCCACTTACTTAGTCTTCAATTGATGTGAAACTTCATATAGGTGGAAATTAAGTCACATGATTCATGACTAATATCCGAATCAAATATCAACATCTAATCTCTACTTCCATAATTTCTATCTTTCCCCCTATCATACTCTTTAGATTTATGGGCGTTATCTTAATATTTTTTTAGTCAACTAAATGCTCAAAATTTCCCAATAATAATAATAATAAAAACCAATATTAATAACATATATACTTGTTTTTAACTCAATTGTTTGATTTTATATTCATGTAATAATTTAAAGTAATTAACAAAAAAAAAATAATAATAATATTTTAAATCTTTAAATTAAAAATATATGACTTAAAAGTTAAAACAAGAACAAGTATAATACTATTCCATAAAGCAATATATTAATTAGATTTTTAATTCAATTTACTATTTTTCCTGGCAAAAACCATAGCTTGATGAAGCTTTTGATTTGTTATGAGTAGAGGAAAACTATAGTCGTATATTAAAAGAATGATAATCTAAAAAATAAATTTATAAGTTTTTAAATTACTTTGGTTGAATGTTTGGGATAAAATCACACAGCAGCATGTATGAAAGTCTTATGACAATATTGGACTTCCATAAAACTAATATTAGATATAATGATGGGAAGGATTGTAAATAAATAAATAAATATATATATATATATATATATATATATATATATATATATATATATATATATATATATATATATATGCATTCCTTAGAATATATATAATTGTGTCATGAGGATGGAATTGTTTGGTAAATAACACTACTACATAAAACCTTTATAAATTTATATTGCACAAGTGGACGAAACAAAGTTTGTGGGAAGACTCGAAACAAAATTTTATAATTAAAATTTAAAATAAAATTAATTTAAAAAAAATATGCAAAAGAAAATAAAAACGTTGTTAAAAAAATATCTAAAAACCTCTTTTTTCATAATCAATTAGAAATATTTTTGTTCATCATTTTATACAAGAATATTTAATTTAATTAAATAATAAATCATTAAGAGCAATTATTTTAATATTATACAGGTTCATATAAATATTTTGATCTCTATATATTTATTTATGTCGAAATATTTCAATTCTATTCTATAATTTATTTATTTTTTTAATAATAAATCACAATATTAAAATCATCTTGACTAGTTAATTAGAAACAATAAAATCAAAATAAATTAGACAAAAATAAATAGAAAATTAAACATAATTTAAAATTAAATTAAATATTTTTTTTAATTAAAAATTAAATAAAATATTAAAATCTTTTTTTTTTTTTCCTCTCGCAGCCGCTCTCCCTGCTTCCGTTCCTCTCCGCCATTCCCTCTTTATATATATATACACACTATTCCTTTTATTCGTTTCCTTCTCTCATATTTTCCTTACTTTTTATATATATATAAAATTTAATTTAAAAAATAATTAAGTCTAAATTCAATAAAAAAATAAATTAAATTATAAGTAAATAAAAAATTATGCAAATGGTCAGCGACCAGTTTTAACTTCATTCTGTTTGTTAGACACTAAATAATTCAACTCCTTTGTTAAAACACTATTAAATAAGCCAAACAATATATACTCAGACACGAAAAACAAAAAGCCTCCCTCAGATGAACTACATACATAATAAATAAATAAATAAATAAATAAATAAAGATATCGAACATATTATAATGTAGATCCAAATGTTAGGCTATTGAAACTATGGCTCAGTGATGTGGACTTATAACACCTACCTAATTTGGTTACTTTGGTTGACGGTAATCACAAATTGTTGGGAAATCACACTACATATCACCCATTTTTCGCTGCTAATTAATTAATTACTTTAATTTGTTTGTCATTAGTCAAAATGGGTCCAGTTATATTATATTTTCCAATATCAAAAGATTAATTATAATTCATGAGAAGAAATTTTTAAGGTTAATTGATTGAAGTTAACAATGTTAATCAACCATGAAAACTATATTATAATATTAAAAAAGACAAACACTAATTAGATTACTAAGGTTAAATTGGGACACCTGAATTTCTTATTCCACTACCACAATGAGTCAAAAAAAAAAAAAAAGAGGATAAGATAATATATACCAATAATACCATTGAATTTCTTTTAAGATTCTAGTTATTTTTTATTTTATTTTAAATAATACTACCTAAGTCACGCGAGTCTTTGATGCAACTATGCTACATATACGAGAATAACCATTTGTTGTTATATAATAAATAAATAAATAATCTACTCAATGTTTGAAATTTTTTTGCAAGATAGTTTCACATAATTCCAAGAGGGGTTTAAAATCAGAGAATCTTGTATTACCTGCCTTTTTATTTTAACTTTATTGTTACTTTTAACACATTATTATTATTATTATTATTATTATTATTATTTAAAATTATATCATGCGTTGCTTATAAAAAAAGTTATAAACAATTCTTATTATTTTTAAATATGTTTTTAAAAATAAAATATTTTTAAAGACACGTTAGTTTTGAATATAAATATACTTACAATAAAAATAAACTAAAAAAAGTGTAAAAAGGAGTAAAAAAATAAAAAATACTCTTTAAAATACTAAAATAATATCTTAAAATTTATAACTATAAAAATAGTATTTATTACGATGAGTTCTAAGTTTTCACTCTTAATGGTACACAACGTCATTTTATAATTAACGTAGTCCAATTAAACGTAGTTTAAATTGGATTATAATTATTTAGATTCGTTCAATGTTAAATTCGTCCAATTGAATCACATTTAATGTTATTAAAATATTATTTTTATTATTATAAATTTTAAGAATATTTTTTTTATTTTCTAAAAAATTTCTAAGTGATTTTACTAGTTTCTTTGCACACAAAATATGTATTTAAAATATGAAAAATTATTTATTATTATTAGAGTATATGATAACTTAGTATTTTTAACGTTTAATATTCAAGATTAAATTATTTTTTTTTTCAAAAAGTGAATATTTAATAATAAAAAATATTTTAAAAATAAAAAATATTTTAAAAATAAAAAATAACAACACTAAAAATACTTCAATTAAAAATTGTTAGTAAGATTCACCATCACACATGTGTAAAGTTATATAGACAGAATCGTTATTGATTATGCTTCGCTGAACCTTGAAAGTGACACCAACAACTTTTATGGGCTGAAACTACGGGATTTTCTGCAAAGTTTAATAATGCCGCAAGTGTTTTTTCTTTTTTCGAAAATGCCTTTTGTTACCTGTTAAAATCAAATAATTCTCAAAAAAAAAAAATGTTTACAAATTATAATTCAAAAATAATTTCAATAATTTGCAAAAATAATGATGTATTTCCCCAATATTTTAAAAAGTTTTTTAAAAAACAAAAACTAGAAAACAAGTTCATGTTGTTTGATAAAAAAAAATTTAAAATTTATTTTCATAATAAGATTTTTATTATTTAATTTAATTTTTTTTTCAATAATTTAAACCGTTAGACTTTGAAAGTATAGAAAATATCCATTATAATTATTAACGTATCTAACTAATTATTCTAAAAAAATTATTTTTAACGTTTAACATTTTTTTTATTTTTAGAATAATTTAAACAATTTTCCCTATTTTTTTAATTATTAATGATACAATAAACTAGAAATAATACATAGAATTTAAAGTTTTAAGCTAACATAGCCAACTAATTATATAATAAATCTAATATTTTTAAAATTTATAATAATAAAAATAATAATTAACGTTAACTCAAATCTCTCTAAAAAAATATATTATTTTTATTATCGTAATTTTTTAATTTATTATTTAATGTAATTTTTTAAAAAATAAAAAGATGTTAAGTCCAAATTAAAAATTTAGCAAAATCTAGTATTTTCAAATACAGTGACTCCATCTACTTTTTTTTCTCTTATAATAAGATAATACTTTCATATAAAATATGTAATTACAAGTATAATTTATAAATAATATATAATCTATTTAAGATGAATATAAGTTAAGAAGGAGAGTTGGAAACCAATCAAATGACAGAGATTTCAATTTTGAAATTCAGATATATAATCTGTTATATTATTTACACCGTATTTAACATGTATTTTTATATCTAAGAAATCTTATATATTTATCCTTAAGTTAAAAATAATATTAAAAAAATTGAAAATATGAGACCTTGTCATATATATATATATATATAAAATTAATTTAAAAAATAATAATAATAATAAGTAATATTAGGTCTAAATACTTAGGGTTATATGGATGAGATATTAATTATATTACAATTGCAAGCGTAAGTGCAACAATCATCATATAAAATTACATAATAAAATTTTTGATAAGATAAATTGTAATAATATGAACGTTGTTTTTAAAAGTTCTTCAAAATGAGTATATTATATGAAAAAAAGAAAAAGGAAAAAAAAATTAAAAAAAAAAGAAGGGACGTTGGCATATTATATTAAAAAATGAAAAAAAAAGATGGAACCATATAGACGAAAAATCAAAGTAGCAAAATCATGTTAAATATTCAATGTTGACTGCAGTGTCAATATCCGGCTTACGAATATAGTGTTTTTTGTGTTTTATATATTTTTAAAACAGTGAAAACATCCTAGAGTTGTTTTCGAATTTTTGTTTTTTAATTCACATAATTCTTAAAATTTGTAACTTAAAAATTTAGCTAACATATTAAATTATTTTTAAAACAAAATTTTTTTATTTTTTATTTTTAAATATAAAAAATAATTACATGATCCAACAATCTCTTAATTTTATAACAATTTCTATCACTTTGTTGATACTATATAATTACTCTTTCTTTTGATTGCAAGAAGAGTTTGGTTCGGTCTAAAATTTCTCAAACCATTTTAAAATTTTCAGCACTGATTTTATTTTCAAACAATAGTTATTGCTCATTAAATGCTGATGTGTACCAAGCAGAGAAAATTTATAAATTTATTATACCTTTCAGCTCTATTCTATGCAGATTAGTCAATTCGTCACCTTGTTAACAATTGATAGAGATAAATAAATAATTTTTTTATTTTCATAAATGATGAGGCAATGAGGAACTATAGTCATGTTGAATGAACCAAATTTCGTTTTAGAACCCCCCTTGGTTGCCCTTTTTCTTATGTACAGTGTATGAGCATTACACTTACATCATTCATATATATATATGTATATATATAAAGTAAGATTGCAAAATATTACAAGATTTGTTTACTTTTTTATCACATCTATTTAGATTTAAAAGAATATTTTTCTATCTCCTCTCTCTCTCTCTTGTTACTATTGTAATATGTGGGATGTTTTACATGGATTAGATGCATATAATAAAGCATTTTGATCTTATAAAAGATAAGATAGATGCTTTATGTGGTTGATGTTTAGAGGTATTAATTCTTAATATTGTATCGATGTTTTCAAGTGATGATGAAGTTATGTGTGTTAACAAAACTAGGGATGATATAGATAATGTTTTACATCGATAGTATGTTTGTAATGAAATATTTAAGTTCTTTTTCCATATTGTAATTTTTAACTGTTTTGTTAATTAAATTTATCTTGTGTTTTTATTTAAAAAAAACGAAATTTATGGTTAATATATATATCAATTATAATTTTAAAAAATATTAAAATATCAACAAATATATATATATATATATATATATTAAAAATTTATTTTATTAAAATATCGAAGATATTATTTACATTAAACATAACTATTGTAAAATTTATAATAATTTAAAACTATATTAAAAATTAATTTTATTTATATAGGTACCCTTCTAAATGTGAAAATATGATGAATTATATCGAAAATATTAAGGGTATTTTAATCAATAGGCTTTTGACTATAACTCATTTTCTTATAATTTTCAAACTTCCATTATAAATATAGAAAAAGTATAAATATCATGAATGAATGAATGAATGAATATGTTATGTAATTAAATTTATCTTAGAGTTTAATTGAATATTATATTGGTGTAGAAAATTATATCCAATAAACTTTTCTCTTATCACGAGTAATATTGCTAAGATTTCAAAGTTCTATATCTGCTAGTTGGAAAATTATGATTGAATTATATTTTATAACGGGACTAGTTTTATTGTGACACATAACTTCAATATAATTCAAACTTGAAATAATTAATCTCTCAACAAAATAATAATCCAAAAAATAAGAGCCGAGGCAAATTGTCTTGCAACATAATAAGAATGTAAATATTGAGAATATGTAAATTTGAATCTAGTCTAATATAAATAGATGTATGTGTGTATATATTATTTTTTAGAAAAAATAACATAAGAATCAAGTAACAGGCATTATCAGAAATGAAATTAAAAATATAAGTTTGTAATTATCAAATGTGAATTTCACTTCAACTTTTATTTACTTAATATATATATATATATATATATATATATATATATATATATATATATATATATATATATATATATATATATATATATATACTTACTAAACATCAATTTTTCAAAGTAGGGGTAGCCATCACCCATTTCAACCCTAGTTTCATCCCTACCTGCCATAATTAAAAACGAGACTTTAAGATCACACACCTTGTTCAAGAAAGATGAACTTGTTGAAAAAAATGAAATTTATTAAAAAATAGATATTGGGAATTGTGCCTTGTCCCACATTGCTTTTTTATAATATTTTAAAGAGGTATAAATAGTGAAGAAGCCATTTCGACGCATTTCGCAAGACCCACTTTCGCGGGCTTTGTGGAAGGACCTAGGCAACGTGATACCACACACGCCGTCTGTTGCCGCCTGGCCAAGCTGACCGGCCGTAGTGCATGTGCGTATGCTAAAGTGTGAGTGGTATTTTATTTTTTGGTAAAATATTCTTTTAAGAAATTTTTTTCCAACTTACAAAAATGGTTGTTATATATATATATATATATATATATATATATATATATTTTTTTTTTTTCTAAAAAATAACCGTTATATTCCTTTATTAAGAATATACGTCGTTTTCTTAATTAAAAAAAAAGCTCGTATTTATTCACAAAAATATCCGTTACTGCCTTTAATCAAAATGGCTACATTTTTCATTACTCGAATGGCAATTACATTCTTAATTCCTGTAGACATTACCGCTTTATTCATAATTGCTACACGCTTTCTAAAGCCTATAAAAAGAAGGTTTCAGCTATTTTAACACATCAATCAAAGAATTATCTCCCTACGAAACAATTCTCTACAACTTCTACAATTTTTGGCATTCTTTTTAGTTTTCCGAGCAACAAATTTTCCGGTGTAGCATTCCGGCTTCATCGAAGTTCTCGGTGACAGATTACGACATGCATTAATGCTTTATCCTGGGGACGAAGTGTGTTTGCTTGCAATATCAAATCGCGCAGGCCAAACGCCTTAAAGAGAATGACCTAGTCGCGACTCAACCCAAGTAAGTTACTTGAAGTTATCGGTAATATTGTTCCTACACCTGCTTTTATAAACTTGCTTCAACAATTTTAAGACTTATTCAATCACGTACGCTCATTGAAATGCTAATCATTGATCTAAACAAACCATTCGCGTTTTAAAGCGATTACACTTTAAAAGATGGAGACAAAAAATGTTGTTTTTCTTAACCATGAAAAAGTTGTTTCTCGCTTCTTACTACCGAAAAACCAACACAAATTAATCCTCCTACCGAAGTCAGAATTAAGGATTTAGACACACTGGTGGAAAATGATTTTCTCTGCAAAATTATATTCTTAATGGTTTAGTCATGATCAGATGATTATTATAACCTGTGATAAGTCTCATAAGGAAATTGGGAAGCACTTCAAAAGAAATACGACATCGAGGTGCATTTGTACTAAGAAGTACGCCGTTAGTAGATACATGAAGTTTCAAATGATTGATGGCAAATCGCTGGAAGCTCAATCACATGAACTCAGAAGATAGCCCGAAATAACTTCCAAGGTACGGCTTAGATGAACAATTTCAAGTAGTCATTATAATAGATAAATTACCCCTCGCTTGGAAAGATTTTAAGAATACACTTAGGCATAAAACCAAGGAATTTTCTTTAGAAAGTCTTATAACCCGCTTAAGAATAGAAGAAGAAGCTAGAAAACAAGACCAAAGAGATGAAGTACTTGTAGTCTCAAATAATAGTACCAATAAGAAACCTTCCTCTATAATTAAACCTAAAGGTAGAAATATGAAAACTCATAATCGTAGTAATAATCAAAACCGCCACCACCAAAATAGAAATAAGCTATCCTCCCCCTTAACGGGACCTCAACCTCATTTTAAGAATAACACATTCATGTGTTATAGTTGTAATAGACCGGCCACTTGGCTAGAACCGCCGAACAGAATCGCCCCGCTCTACGTAACCTTACCAAGATCAACTTATTGCGATATCCGAAGTCAATTTTGTCAGCGGATCCGAGGCGGTGGGTAGACACGGTGCTTCTCGGCCATGTTTGCTACGATCGACATGTTCAAATCCTATTTGATTCTCCGAGGATAAGAAAGTGTTCACGACTCCCACTCCACCAAAGTCGCCGGGTACCGGTGCGTGGTTTTCAAGTTTACCTCCGGGAAAGACCGTCATCTTGAAGGCGATGTCCTATACCTGAGATGAGAAAAGAATTTAGTTTCGTGATATCTTCTAACAAAGTTTGGGTTTACTCAAACTATAGGCCGATTTATATACTATAACTAAAAATAATATATTTGTCGTTGGGAAAGGGTACGCCATCGATGGCATGTTTAAATTAAATGTTGAAATCAATAAAACTTTCTTCTGCTACATGTTGAGTTCTTTAATATTTGGCGTCTAGACTATGTCATGTTAATAAACGCATAATCAAGAATATGAGTAGTTTAGAACTAATTCCTAAACTATCTTTAAATGATTTCAAAAATGTGATTTTTGTAGTCAAGCTAAAATAACCAAAACTTCACATAAATCAAGAGTTGAGAATCCGAACCTTTAGAATTAATTCATTCTGATATATGTGAACTTGATGGAAATTTAACAAGAAATGGAAAACGCTATTTTATAACTTTTATGATATTCTGTTCAGACACACTTATGTATATCTAATGAAAAATAAAAGTGAAGCATTTGATATGTTTAAAATATTTACATGGAGATTGAAAATCAACTTACCTAAAAATAAAAAGGTTTCGGTTGATGAGGCACCGAATACGATTCCAATATCTTCAATGACTTTTATAAAACTCATGGAATCATTCATGAAAAACTCGCACCTTATTCTCCTCGAAATGAATGGCAAAGTGAAAGAAAAAATAGAACTTTACCGAATCGCTGTTGCAATTTTATTAAACTCTGGTCTTTCTCCTATCAAGGGGAGAAATTTTATTAACCGTCTACTGTATGTACAACAGTGCCTAAATCTACAAATAAAATTTCACCCTATGAAATTTTGAAAAATAAGAAACCTAATTTAACTTATTTTAAAACTGGGGTTGTTTAGCCTATGTTAGAATCCCCGATCCTAAAAGAAATAAACTTGCTAGTAGAAGCGTATGAATGTGTATTCATAGGATACGCCGTGAATAGTAAAGCTTATAAATTCTATGACTTAAAAGATCAGTAGTTATAGAATCAAATGATGCCGACTTCTCATGAATATATAGGTTTCCCTTTAAATTTAAAAATAATAGTGGCTCGTCTTTCAAGAGTTTACCTATAACTAGAACTAGTGAACAAATCAAGAATTAAACACCTAAATTAGAAGTTAAGTAAACTACTCGAACCCTTGGGATTTTGGGTCCGATTTTTATGCTTATACCTTATGAGGAAGATCCCCAAACTATTAAAGCATTATCTTCTTTTAGATGCCAACTTATGGGAAGGTTTAAATGATGAAATGGACTCACTTGAGTATAATAAGACTTGGCATTTAGTCGACTTACCTCACCGGTTGCAAACCATTGGATGTAAATGGATACTAAAAAAAAAAGAAATTGAAACCTCGATGGTACTATTGAAAAATATAAAGCTCGTCTTGTAGTTAAAGGATATAGCAAAGGGAAAATGTAGATTTCTTTGATACCTTTTCACCAAGCATACCTAATAACTTCCATACGTGTACTTTTTCTCGCCGCTATCCATGATTTAGTAGTACATCAAATGGATGTTAAAACTCGCTTTCTTAAATGGTGATTTAGAAGAAGAAATTTATATGGATCAACCAAGGTTTTGTTATCCCAGTCAAGAAAATAAAGTTTGTAAATTAGATAAATCACTTTATGGTCTAAAACAAGCACCTACAATGGCATGAAAAATTTGATAATCTAGTTATCTCACATGGATTCAAAATAAATGAAAGTGACAAATGCATTTATTATAAATTAGAAGATAATATTTGCACTATTATATGTTTATACGTGGATGACATGCTTATTTTTGGATCAAATATTTATGTTGTGAATAATGTCAAAATGTTGTTAAGAGCTAATTTTGATATGAAAGATCTTGGAGAAAAGTGTAATCCTTGGTATAAAAATAACTAGGTTCAAAAGGAATTTCTCTAGATCAATCTCACTACATCGTTGAGAAGATCTTAAAGAAATATAATTACTTTAATCGTAAACCCGCATGTACTCCTTATGATCCTAGTGTAAAGTTGTTCAAGAACACCGAGATGGTGTTAGACAAACCGAGTACGCGAGCATCATCGTAGCTTACGTTACGCCATCATTGCACTGACCAGGCATATAGCTTATGTTGTGGGACTACTACGTAGGTTTACCAAGAGACTTATAGAGCATTGGAATGCTATTGAAAGGGTTAAGTAGATACCTTAAGAGAACTATGAACCTTGGATTACATTATAAAAAGTTTCATTGTTTTGGAAGGATACAACATGCGATTGGAACACTTTATCGAAGACCTAAAGCAACTAACATTGGGCTATATTTTTAACATAGTGGTGAGCCTGCTTTCCTGGAAGTCTAAGAAACAAACAATATTGGCTCAATCTACAATGGAGTCCTAAATGATAGCACTAGCATCAAGTGGTTAGAAGTCATAAGAAGTTTGTTAATGAGATCCCTTTACGGGAAAGACCGATACCACCGTTTTGATCACAGCCGATAAGTACCGGCTATTGCAAAGATTCTGAATCGTTACTATTAACGGCAAAAGACGGCGATAAAGAGAAGCATAGTATCATAGAGAATTTCTCTCAACGGGAGCAGTAAGAAAGGATCAGCGACGTTTCGATGAAAATTTGGCAGATCCTTTTCGACCTAAAGGATTACCAAGAGAAGGTTTTCAAACCTCAAAAGGAATGGGATTAATGCCCAGAATGAAGAGTCACTTTGATGGTAACCCAACTTATAGATCGAGATCCCAAGAAATAAGTTCAAAGCGGTAATAACAAGTCGTAGTGATATGAGATGTATCATGCTATTAATCAAATCTCATTCTATATTGTTACAAGTACAAGTCCTGGTTAAATAGAAAAGGATGAGTTATTTGTTAAACTCTTAATGAGTTCTATACTTACATGTGGAGTGGAGCATATAGCTACAGGAGTACTTTCGATAGACTCACCTACGTGAACGTGGAAGTGTGGCCGCTTCATGAAAATTTTTTCGTAAGAAAATTACTGTAGCCGCTCACTATAATCTTGGGATACACGTGTACGGTAGTAAAGCACGGGTTTTTTCGAACTACACCTTGGAAAGGTCACAGGTGTGATGATTGTTAGAGATGTAGTTCAAAACTACGAAGTTACTCTGGGTATTCTAAAGCATCAACACTATGCAGGTTCAAGTCGACAGACACCTTTTTGCTTATGCACAATCTTATAATTTTTAATTGATCGTTTCGATGAAAATTATTTTTTATATAAAATTCAAGTGGGGATTGTTGAAAAAAATGAAATTTATTAAAAAATAGATGTTGGGAATTGTCATTCCGCATTGCTTTTTATAATATTTTAAAGAGGTATAAATATGAAGAGTTCGCTATCGTGGGATCAGTCTTGCCGGCACCCACTTTTGCCGGGAAGGGGAGATCAGGCAATGTGATTACACACACGCTGCTGCCGCTGCCGCCGTCATTCGTCTGACCGGTCGCCAGGTCTTGGCCGGCGCCGAGCGAGCCGAGTCCGTCCGAGCTGCGTGTGCGTGTGCGAAAGTAGGTGGTATTTTATTTTTTGGTAAAATATTCTTTTTAAGGAAATTTTTTCCACTTACAAAATGGTTGTTATATATATATATATATATATATATTTTTTTTCGAGAAAAAAATAACGTTATGTTCCTTTATTAAGAACATAATGCCTTTCTTAATTCGTAAAAAAGAAAAAGAGCCGCTCGTGTTATTCACAAAAAATATCCATACTGCCTTTAATCCGAAATGGTACATACTTTTCATTACTCGTGAATAGTAGCATTCTTAATTCCTAGACATTACCGCTTTATTCATAATTGCTACACGTTTTCTAAAAGCCTATAAAAGTTAAGGTTTCAAATTCTCATTTTAACACATCAATCAAGAATCTCATCTCCCTACGAAAACAATTCTCTCTACAACTTCTACAATTTTAAGTATTCTTTTAGTTTTCCGAGCAACAAATTTTTCTCGCATTAGTATTCTGGGCCATCGTGGTGAAGTTCGAGACGCAGATTACGATTCTTGTTTTATCCCAGGGGACGACGCAATTTGTGTTTGCTCACAATCGCAGAAATAAACGTCTTAAAGAGAGCGACCTAGTCCGCGACTCAACCCAAGTAGTTACTTTGAAGTTATCGGTAATATTGTTCCTACACTGTTTTTATAAACTTGCTTCAACAGAACTCAAAAAGGAAACATTGAACATATATTTAAATTGTATTATAAATAATAAGTTAGTATTTAAGATGATATTTAATTTGTTTTATGTATCTTTTTTACATATCAAAATAATTTAATCATAACAATTTATTTAAATTAATATTTAAATTTATTTTCTATTTTAAAAATTATTTATAATTTGAAATTAAAATTTTTAAAGATATATAATTTTAAAATTAAAAATTTAAATAATTAAAAATAAATATCCAATAGATTAAGGATGAAAATTTGTGAGGATTAAATTAGTTTTAAGTGATCCTAATTAACTTAACTTAAATTGATGTAATATTAACTCAATTTAAATTTGAAGGAATAAAAACTAATCTAAATCCAAATAAAATATAAACTCGCTCTCTTAAATAAATCTAAATGAATCCGAATTATTAATTACATTTTTTAATCAATATTTTTTTTTAAATCAAAAAATATTTTTAATAATATTAAGTCTCGTTAATATAAACATTATTATGTGAAACAAGAATATTTGAAAAAATAATATCATAATAATAATCAATCATAAAATAAAAATATACATTAACAACATCATATTATATAATCATTCAAATATTAAGATTTAAAACGATTTATATTATATTTCAAAATTCTTTGATTTTAAGTTATATAATCATATATAATATTTTAAATATATTATTAAATTTTAATAATTTTAATGTATTTCAAGCTATAACTCGAGTTGAGATAAAAAAAATTAATTTAATTTAATATAAATTCAATTAACTATTTCATAAATTATATTCAGTAATTTAGATAAATCAAAATTTATTTACAAATTTGTATAAATTTAAGAACTTTTATTGTGTGTCATAGGCCGTATTGCGTGTCGGGAGGGTAAAACAAAGAAGATATATATGAGTCAAGTCATGTGAAGCGTACCCCGCCATAAAGTATAGTCACGAGAAATTTTGCCTTCTTGCATTCTTTTTGACTCTTCAAAGTTCAAAGTAATAGAAAATTTTATACATCTTAAATTTTAAATAATTTTAAAATTAAATGATAAATTATTATTAATAATAATTATTATATTAATTATAATTATAATATATTAATGATATCAAATACTTAAAAACTATACATATTTAATTAAGGAAAATTATATTTTGCACGTATGACTTATAAACTTTTGCAATACAAATTGTCAAACTTTCGTTTCAATTTTTTTCAATTGTGAATTTATACCTAATTAAACTGTTAATTTAATATAATTTATATTTTATTAAGTGAAATAGATGTTAATTTGAAATTAAAAGTAAACTTCTTTTCCATTAATGCAATTACACTAAAGGCTTTATAAGAATGAGAGAATATGACTATTTCTCATTTAAGGTTTTACTTCACTTTTTAGTGAGGAAAAAAAATAAATATTATTTTGATTCTTATTGATAAATATTTTTTTTCAAATCAAATAGTTATTATTGAATTATTTTAAGAATATTTGTTAAGACTATTTGTTTTGATTCTATATAATGTCGTAATTGATCTTTATTAAAATGTGAATATTAAAGTTAATAACATTAAAAAAAATCAAATTTGAGGCAATAAATTTATTCAAAAATATGTTATTTCTAAATTTTTATAAATATTAGTTTTGGATCCGTTGTATGTAACTATGATTCAAATTTGATAAATATTAATGTATTATTTAACTAATAATAATTATTATTGTCTCAAAATTTTCTATTTAAAAGAAATCTTTAACTAAGATAAGAGTATAAATTAATATTAAAAATTTATATGAATGCATGAAAATAATTTTGAAATAAATAAATAATTAATTTTTTATTTTTATGAAAATTAAATATATAAAAATAATTATTTTATTAACAAAATGTTAATTAATTTTTTATAAATATATAATAGTTTTAATTATGGAGAAATAATTGTTATTGTTTTAAATTCTTTCTTTTATAAAATAAAATAAAAAGTAATTGAAAATATGATGTTAAAATGTTTTATAACATGTTTTGCAGAAATACAATTAGAATAAATATATAGCATTAAATATGTTATGAATAATATAATCCAAATATAATATAAATATGAATAATTTATCACGATATTGATAATAATTATATAAATTTATTTAATAAATAAGTCGAATATAATACAACAACAAATTAACTTATTTATTTTATATTTTATTATCTAAAAAGCTAATTCAAGGTACATGAATGATAAATATAAATTGATTAAATTTAATAAGATTTTTTTCTTAAAAATAATCGATAATTTATATTAACTTATTGTTATTTTTTTAATTAATATGAGATATGATATGATATCTACGTAAAAAAATATATTTAATACGTGATTATTCAATAAAAATATAATATGTTTACAAGTGAATTAATTGAAAACTCATTAAATCAATAATTACTAACTATATGAATTATAATTCTTGATTTAATAAAAATAATTATAATATATAAAATAAATATTCATAAAAAAATATTTATTTTATGGTCATTCAATAAAAATATTATATACTTACAAATAAATTGATTGAATACTCATTAAATATGTAATCATTAACTGTATAAATTATCATAAAAAATGAATTTATATATAGATATTTTGATATTTATTAATTTAAAAAAATTAAATATAAATAATATAAATTATATTTATTATATAAATATTTTAATATTTATTAACATAAAATAAAATAAAACCAATAATTGTCTACCACAAGATGAAATCACCACATATCCACACTTTTATATATAGAAAAATTAGTGTTCCTTTTTTTATAATATTAATCCTTTTAATTTTTATTATACTTTAATATGGCAGAAATTACATGCTATTATAAAAGTTTGTTTTTTTATTTTGATATAATTAATTATAAATTTATGGTCAATGTTGAAATTATCACTAAAATCTATGTCAAAGATTTAGAGTAAATTTTTAGAGATAATATAAAAATTTTAAATAATATTTAAATTTTTTACCAAAGGCTCCAAAATAGACATCTCTAATAGTGATGAGGATATGAATGATGAATCATTAGTCTCACTAGCACGAAAATTGAAGAAATTTTTGAAAATACAAGGTCAATAGAATAATCAATCTAATAAAGGACAATATAGTTGTTTGAGGAACCGAAATATAAGGGAAATCAAGCATCCTAACTCTGATGGTAAGAAAACTCAACTCACTAGTCCTCAATGTTGTACATACTGGGGCTTTGATCATATTTTTATAGATTAGGCAAACAATAAAAAAGAAATTTGGAAAAACATTTAATGCTACACCTAGTGACACGGAAAAGTGAGCAGGATAATACTATTAACTCGGAAGAAAATGACACTAACTATCGTGCCTTCATCTCAACTATCAAAACACACAATAATGAATTTAACTCTAGCTCAAATGAAGAAAATGAGGAAGTAAACTATTCTTTCTTATTGTCTAAGTTTAATGTATCGAGTTATGAGAAAATATTTATGGATTGTCTATTTGATAGGGAAGAAAAGGAAAAACTACTTGTGAAAATAACTAAACTTAATGATATCATCAATGTTCACAAAACAAATTCATCTAGCCTAGAGAAAGATAAAAACAATTGTCTAAAAATATTAATACCTTGAATTTGAGAATTTTAGAAACCACTTTGATAAACAAAAACTTAGGCAAGAACTTAATTTTGCTAAAGAGACGGTGAGGAATTTGACCATAGGTGTTGAAAAATTGACCAAAGTCCTAGAATATAGAAAGCTACATAGAGATTGGGGAGGTTTTGAATACATAGATGAACAGTCAACACCTTCATCATCTAAAACTTAAATTGTAGAATCCATTATTTCTCAGGTAGGAAAGGTATTTTATGCACCTTATCACTCTAAGCAAATTCAATTTGTTCACATCTGTGATCATTGTGGTAGACAATGTCAAATAAGATCAAAATGTAGATTTTTGATGAACCCTCTTAAACTTAATCATTTTTTCCATGTTTCACATGGTAGGACCCATAAGTATCATCCATCTATGCATTCTACATTATATTCAAAGATGAATGAAAATTATAATAATATGTTCAAAAATTCTACTAGAAAACATAAAGTCTTAGGTTTAAATAGCTAAGTAAAATTCAGTACTTTTAATGCTAAGACTAATTAACATAATTTTATTATGCATATTACATCTTCATTTGGGATGAATGAGAAAAGTATAGCTAAGTCAAAGAACACGCCTATGAAACCTAAGTATTTTGAGTCTCAACTCAATGATATAGAGAAACCAAAATGAAAGAAAATGTGAATTAGAAAATGTTGTATTTTCCTAGTCACTTGACCATATTTTATTCCTTCATCTGGGTATTTTTGTTAGAGTGCTTAAATAACCCTAGGAGAAAAATCTTTATTGTCTTTAGTTTATTTATTATCTAAACAAAAAAAAGAGATAGAGACGTAGGATCCATATTTAGCCAACACGATATTAAACTTATACTTACATATACATAACCTTATTCTTAGTGATTCAACTCATTTTGATGTTTATTGTATAAATGATTATGCAATTTTGACTTAAGTACACACGTATTCTTGTAAATGTGATGATCGATATTGACATAAAATTATTCACACTCATGAACACACATATATGTTCTGCTTGAAGTTTATGAATTTTCTTGAAAGACTCCAAAACGTCAACAAATCTTGACTATAAAATTGTGTTGAGTGTATTTATTACTTGTTAAAACTTTACCGTATGGAGGCACCTAGTATTGAGAGAGCTACCTATTGTGATGTGTGAAGCTACTGTAGTGATTGGAGAGCATTATCTCACAATTAGTGTGAAAGTCATCATGTTAAGTTTATGGCTCGTGCAAAAAAAAAAAGAGGAAAGATTATGCAAAAAATGACTACTTATAATTCTTGTCATTGAATGCACAAAAAGAAAGAGCCAATAGAGGTTATAAAAAATATATATAATAAAAAAATAAAGAAAAAAATTAAGTCATCTTTTAGGTACATTATACGTGATATTTTTTTTCTTTTAAGTCTTTCTTGATTGGTAATAAATGAATTAATTGGTATATTTGTCGAGTTTTAACATATACATTTTTTTATTACTTTTTAATTTGTTTCTAAGTTAGAGAGTAATAGAACTTAGGAGGAGTTTAAAGTACATTGCACTTTTGCATTACTCTCATTTTACATTGCTATATCTTTAAAAGGTGTTTAGCTTCATTACTCTGTCTAATACTTTGTCCTTTCGCGTATGTCAAAAAAGTGGAGAGAATAATGTGTTTTACTTCCTTTTTTTTATCTTGTTATACGTATAAGGAGAGAATATATTTAATTAAGCTTGATTGGTATAAATGCATACTACATGACTATTATTTACACTTCACTTATTTCTATGTAAACTGAACTAATGTACAATAAGGCTTTTAAACCAAATTGCCTTATACTTTGTTTATGCCATTTCAGTTACTTATAAGATTGTCAAGTTGCAGCAAAGATAAATTTCCTAGAACATATGATAGTTCCACTATGAAATCTGGAAAATCATTGTATTTTTATCTTAATTTTATAAGTGTCATGTAGTGAGTGTGATATTTTGACACACGAAAATGCCAAAGGGAAAGTTTGTTAGGAATATAAGTGTTGGCTATTTTGGTACACAAAATATTTACCTGTAAAAATTGTTTTTAGGCCAGCCATCGAGTCTATTAAGAAAAGCTAAACAAATCACTAATACAAAAAAGGGTATTTAAGTTGATATGTAAAGTCGGTTTTTAGAAAAAACGGACTTATAATGAATTTAAAGTCGGTTCAGTGTAGAACCGACGCTATGCTACGTGGATAGCGTTGGTTCTAGGTGTCAACCGATGCTACACTATGTGGATAGCGTCGATTCATAACGTCAACCGACGCTATCCACGTAGCATAGTGTCGGTTGACACGTAGAACCGACACTGCATACGTGGATAAATTATTTTCTCTTCTTTCTTCCCCAGACAAAAACTATTCTAAGCGCTGCATAATTCAGAAACCCAAAACTTATCCACTTCTCCTCCACTTATTCTCATTTTTCGGCCACCTACGACCACCAATTCCAGCACCACTTAGTGGGTTTTCTTCCTTCTTTAACTAATCTTTTATATCTACTATTTTTTTGAGCAAAATACTCAAAAATTATACACATTTCTCACTTACAAAACACTATTTTTTCTTCATTTACTCTTGTAATTATTTCTATTAATTCTACGCAATTCTTATTCATATTTTTTACTGTTATTATATGTTATTATTTATGTATATAATTTTTTGTATTATATATATAGGTTTGTATTATAACAATAAGAGAATAATATAATAATCTTGAATAATATAAAACAACACCATGCTATTTTTCTACTATTAATTAATATTTTTTTCAATTATTTAAACTATTTGTTAAACAGATTTTTTTCCTTCTATTATTTAATAATCGAATACAAGTTTTAATTTGAGAATAATAGAAAATGAGTAAATTTTGTAAAAAAATTAAAAAAATTAAAATTTAAAGTCTGTTCACCTCGTAAACCGACTTTAAATGTAAATTCAATTCACGCGTTAAACTGACTTTAAATTTTAAGTCATTTCATTTAAAGTCGATTCACCGAACCGACTTTAAATTGGTTTAAAGTCCGTTTTAACCAACTTTAATACCTTTTTGTAGTAGTGAATGTTCGAGTTCCAAATAGTCGTACTTCAGGTATAATTTGAGTTTATAACTACAACACATAAGATTGCATTCATGCATTTAATATCATATGTTTATAAATTTAAAATTATTTTTGTTGCTAAAATATTTATTTAAACTTGAGTTAATTTATGAACACCCATGAGAAAGAGTAATTAAATGCATGAATTCAATCTTATGATTACATATAGTTAGAAATAGCAAATACGAGTGTCATCTATTTTAATTCCTTTTTATTAGTTTTTTATATATTTTTATTAAATAATTTTTTTGAAATTATGCTTAATTTGTTTCCTCTAAGATTTACTAGTTAATTTGATTTAAGTGACATATGTTTTAAATCATTTAGTTATGATTATTCATTATTAAATCTATTCTATAACACATACAAACATTTGTGTTTTTTGTGCTAACCCATTTTGTAGTTGATTTGTGAACGATCAGATTAGCGGAAAACTTATTGAAACATTGATCTAGAAATCGTTCACGCTAATATTAAAAACTATGAAAACATAATAGAAACACTTAAATAAAGTACATTGTGTCAGTATAATAAGAAAGATATTATAAGAAAGAGTTTGTACTTGAACATTTGATTTTTATAGTTAAAAGTTAGATGATCTAATATACCGGTGGTTTTTCTCTTAAGTTATGATTGTATTTTAAGTTATTTTCACCTAAAAAGATTGTATGTTATTCTCTTATTTCTACAATTTATTGTTATACACGATGACATGCATTGCCGTTTTATTTAGTTTATCAAATTATAAAATAATAATATTAAAAATAATATATTCAACTTTATAGGTTGATTAGATACATAATTTATAAACTTTTAAATTTAATAATATATTTTAATAATTAATTAATATTTACTTATTATTTTAAAACATAAATTATTTATTTTTTAAATATTTTTTTTTTGATAAAAACAAATAAAAATTTTACAAAATTTTTGACTTTATCATTACCTAAATATTCAAGATAGATTTTAATAATCATTTTATTTAAATATTATCTAATATTATTTTATCTTATTTAAATTATAATTTAACATTATTTTAAACATATATTAACATTTTTTTAAAACTTATATTATAAATAATTAGGTATTATATTATCTATTATTTCTTGTTTTATTTAAATTTATTAAAGACAAATAATATATTTTAATTAATATCATCATGATATTATCATTAATTATGATAATATAAAATAAGATTTAAAAATTAATAGATTATATAATTTATTTTATGAACATATTATCTTACACATAAATAGATTAAAATGTATTTTTATAAAGTATAAAGAACTTATTCTATCTTAATTTACACGTAACAAAATGCACAAAAATAATTAACATATTTGTTACATATTATTAAAATCTTTAACGTATAATTTTTATATAATCATAAATTTTACTATAAAATCAAACTATATTATACAATATAAAAATAATGTAATCATGTAAAAAATTGATAATTTTAATTTTTAATTGTAAAAATTATGCATCTTAAAATTTTATTTTATTTAAAATAAAAATACTATTTTTATTTATTTGTGAAATATAAAAAAACATATAAATTTTAAATAAATTTATAATAAAAATTAAATATTTTATTAAAATATCTATAATTAATTTTATTAAAAAAATATATAATTTATCATAAAATATTATACGAACAAATTATAACTTAATTAATTTAATATCGAAAAAAAATGTAATAAAAGTAACTTATATTATATCATTTATAACATTTAATTAATTAGATTTAAAATGATATTATTTAGACTTTTAAATTAAAAAATACGAATAAAAATAAATTGTATTATATTAATAATATTTTATTAACCGATAAAAAATTAAAATAAATATGAAAAATATTCATAAAATATTAATTAATAGTATTTTATTATTATTTATTTTTTAAAAAAATTATTCCATATTATTTTTTTTATTTTTATTTTTATTAAATATTAAATATTAACATTTAATTATTTTATAAAAATATTAATATTTTAAATAAAAATAATATAATTTATCTTTAATTTTTCCCATAAAATAATTATTAAAATAATAAAATTTATTATTATCCTAATTTATAATATTATTTTGACCTAACCTCTTAAATTTTTACGATATCTCTTTAACTTTTCATATAATTCAAATAGAAATAAATTTAACCTATATGATACGATATAATAAAAGTCAATAGTAATACATTATTTCATATGTACAAAAAGTGGACCATCTTTTAAGAAATGATGGTACAAATCCACCAAACCCATAAAAGCTCCAAGATATCTCTTGGTAGCAATCCATCAAAAACAGTAACAGTCTTGAACCTAACACTAATTTCTGTTCCTCTAAATAAAGACAACATTGACGAACATATAGACGTTCTTACCTTTATTACATATATGTCTGCATATCTTCATACATTTCTTAAGACTTGAATCCTAAGAAAATAGAAATAAAATTAAAACTTGGAGTAGAAAAAGAAAAAGAAAAAGAAAAAGCATATTCAGTCGGTTAAATAGATTATATTTAAGAAAAAAATTAATCTCATAATTCCATCGACAAAAGTGCTTGCACAGGCACTAATTTTTTTTACAATTATGGAGACTAGTAAAGAGTGATTAATAATGATGATGATGACATAAATTCAAATAATTAACATAGGCAATAATAGATAATGAACCCTTGTATGCATATAAAGCCATAATCAAACCATACAAAAAGCTTACCATTTTTTTTCCCTTATCAGTCTTAATTGTTTATCATATTAAAATTCCCCAAAATAGAGATTCTACTCTTCACCCATTTCATTATCTTCATTGATAATAATATTTACATAAAAATCTCCAAACTGAAATTCCGGTTATATCCATTCTGCTACCAGATACTATCCACAATGAGCGAAACGGATCAAAACAACGAAAACCCACCGGATTAGACCCAAAATATGAATCATAGACCTTAAGAAGCAATCGATATAATTTCAGAAACTTCAGTTTTAGTTTGAAAAGCCTTAGCCATGTAGCTCGCTTTCACTTAAGAAGCTCCGACACCCAACCCACATCCGGATCACCATTAGGTTGCTGTTCCGGTTCAACCCGACCAAGAGAGTTTTCCTTGCTTAGCTTCTCAAACATCTTTGCTCTTAAATCCCTACCAGATTCAACCCTCTCCATTTGAGGCTCCTCCTCAGGATCCATTTCCCAAATATCAAAACATCCGATTCCAGAACGACTCGGGGCAAAAGTTGGGGTATTGGGCAAGCTACAGAATCCGGGTCGGAGAAAAGACCCTCTGGGTGACCTGAACCCAGGCGAACCCACTTGAGCGTTCCACGAGGAGGGTAGAGATTTAACCTTTTCAAGCTGAAAATTCCTAAGCGAAGCAACCATTTCTTGAATAGAATTCGAACCCAGAGACCGACTCAACGACTGAGTCATCGGTGACATTGGAGGAGATTCAACTGGAGGAGTGGCTGGTGGAGAAATCGATGATGATGGAGAAGATAGAAACGACAGCGATTTTGCGCAAGAAACCTCATGTGCATGCCTAAAAGGCGACCCATCATAAGATGATTCGTAAGAATTAGAACTTCCTTTTGGACTCTGCTGAGGCAAGACCCTGAGCTGCTCAGGCGTGTGAGCGAAGAAGCATACCCTACGGCGACAACTCGTGCCGTCCTTACAAGGCTGAGTTCGATAGCGAGCCGGATGAAGCCAGCACTCGAACACACCATGAGCGAACTCGCATGAGTCAGCTTTCTTACAATGCCCTTTTCTAAAATCTGGACAAGCCGTGCCTGAATAATGATATTTTCTTGGATCTCTCCGGCGAGCCTTCTCACCGGGATGAGCGTACGGACACTCCGTCCAGTCATGTGACCGACCACGTGCGCACCTTCTCACCTTGAACTCAAACATCCTGAAATGATCGCAAGAGTAGGCATCCACCGGAGCATCCGAATCGCGAACCAACATCTCAGATTCAGAGTCAAAGTCGTTTTCATTTGACGGAAGGAAACGTTGGAACGCCGTAAAGGCTTCTTGGAGACAGTAGGGGGAATATTCGCCTCCGTTTGCATTGACATCAGAGATTGGGTAAGGGGAGTAAATCTCAGCCGTCGGATCATCGGGGGATGGCCAAGGAGGAACGTCTATCGTAGGATTAGGACGACGAGGTTCGCCTAGCATCATGTTTTTAATGGGTAAGGGATGTTTTCTTTGTTAGCGGAGATGTTTGCAGAAACCCCGGCAATGGTGTTTGTATATAAACTACTTGAAGAACGAAGAGTGAGTGGGGTTTAACCCTGGTCAGGTTTCAATTAACCATGGTTCGATTAAATTAGTTGGACGCTTAAGCTCTCGTTTTTCCTTTTCTATGGATTTGGCAGAGTCGTCGTTTGTACTTTGTACAGCGGTTAAAATTAATTTTATTTTTGGATATGAATGTGAATGGTTAAAAATTAGGTTTATATATGATATTTTATTACTTTACTATTCATGTTAATCTTATTATTATTATTATTATTATTATTATTATTGTTGTTGTTGTTTAAGTTTTTGAGTAATATTTTAAGATTAAGGTTTATTTATTTGGTAAAAAAATTAAAAAATGTTTTAGTTATTTAAAAAAAATTATTTTTTCTCCTGTTCATTTTTTTTTCTTCTCTTTCTCGTTCCTTTTCCTTTTGGTATTTTAGAATTTAACTTTCAAATTTAAGATTTATGGTTTGGATTTTATTGACAAAAATGATAGAGAAATTTACTTAAATATAAAATATATAAGAGAGAAGAAAAAAATAAAAACACATGGAAAAAAAAAATCCTTATTTTTTGGTTATAAAAGTATTTTTAATTAAATAGGTATTTTTTTTTAATATGAATATTTTTACGTTACTGTTTAAAAACTTGTATAATAATAAATAACAAAACAATAATATTAGTAACAAAAGGTGTGATTTCGTATATATAAGTTGGTTAGAATTTGCATTAAAATTGAATTAATAAAATTTCTTAAAAATTAAGAAATCGATCTGATATAGTAAATGTAAGCTTGTGATACAGTAAATATAAGCTTAGTAATTTTTTCGTACTAATATTATTGTTTTCGTACCTATTATTACCTAAGTTTTTTAGTACATTATGAAGATATTCATATTTTTCAAAAGTTAACCATTTGATTGGAAGGTGTTAGAAATATACAGAAGGCAATTTAGTCATTTTAATTTTATTATTATTTTTTCATTTTTTTTATCTACCTATCTTCTCTTATTTTTTATTTTATTTTTTTCATTTTTCTCATCTCTCTTACCTTTTATTTACAAAAAAAAAAAACTTCATTTATTTTTTAAAATTTTAAATATTAAACACTAAATTATAATCATTAAACTTTAAAACTTAAATCTAAGAATATATTAAGGGAAACAAAAAAGGAGTGAAAATAATAATAATAATTTATTTAAATGATTAAAATATCTTTAAATTTTTTATTATTTTTTTTTTTTTACTTTTTTGTGGCTTTAATGACTCAAATAAGTGTGTATTTTTATTCAGACATATAACTGGTGTAAATAAATGGTTCATGTATATAAAATATATATAGATGTAATGCTCACGTAAATGATCTTAATTGTTTGAAAGGTGTTATTTTTTTTTGTGTGTGTATAAATAGATGATTTATCATCAATCATTCGCATGATTTAGAGAGTTAAGAAAAACTTGTAATTGAAGTGAGAATATTGAAAATTCTTGGAGAAAGGGTAAAACATTCAAGCATATAGTGAATTTGGTAAGTTTTACCCTTCCAGTAAAGAATGCTCACATTAAGAAAGGAATCACATAAAATTACTTATTGTTGTTTTTGTTATTGCTACTTTCTATTTTTATCATTATCATTTTGTAAAAATTTTCATGCACAAGATCCCTTACCTTTTTTAAATAATTTTGATGTTTTTAAAATATCACTTAATAACTTTACAAACAATATTTTATATAGACTCCAATAAATGCCATATCCTAATAAATGCTATAAAATAATCCATACCAAACTTTTTGAATTGATTTTAATTGAATTTGGTAAATTATTTTTTTATTTTTTTCGATGCTAAATATTATTTTAATAATTAAATAATTGTTGCTTTAAATTTTTTCTTTTAAATATGTATTAAATTCATGACTTAGAAATAAATTTAATTGTTGCACTGTAGTTTTATACTCTAAATATCACACAAATAAAAATAAAAATGTATTATTTAATTTCATATTAATTTAACTATATATTATATACATAAATAAATATTAACTTAAATTATAATCATATAATTAAATATATATTAATACCACTTTCACATATTTTATGCTATCTTTAAAGTCATATATCAGTAATTTGGATCAATTTTTATATCAATAACTGATACAATCTATATTGGATTAATTTTAGAATTTAAAAAACTAATCTAACTCGGTAAAAATCGACAAATGAGACATATATTAGTTTCAATTAAATATATTAATTTGAATGACTTAAATTTAAACACTTCAAATTAAAATATTAAATAATATTATATACATAACATAATAAGTAAATATTTTAATAAATGTTAAATTATGAATACAACCTATTGAAACATTTTGAGCTCACTTATTCTTTATATATAAAAAGCGTGAATGTTAGTCCACAATTAATTTTTTTATACTAATAAATCCAAAAATATTCATATAATAAATACATATTTATATTTTTTTGTTAGCTTTTTATATTAATAAATAAAAAAAATTATATAATAAATACATATTTATATTTTTTCGTTAGTTTTTTATACAAACAAATAACAAGATATTTATATGATAAATACATTTTTATGAATAGTTATTTTATATAATATAATTATTTTTATTACGTTAAAGGTAATAATTTATATAATTAATGATTACGTATTTAATAGATTTTTGATTAATACACTTATAAGAAGTTCATATTTTTATTTTTTTTCACTTTTTGTTATTTTTTACACCAATAAATTCCATAATATTCATATAATAAATATATTTTTATTTTTATTTTGTTGATAATGTTTTACACCAATATCTATTTTGTATATTGTAATTATTTTTATTACATTAAAGTTGACAATTCATACAGTTAATGACTATCTATTTGATAAGTGTTCAATTAATTTACTTGCAAGCATATCATATTTTTATTGAATATTCATTTAATAAATACATTTTTTATAAATAGTTATTTTATATAATGTAATTATTTTTATTAAATTACGAGTGATAATTCATATATTTTTAATAAGTGTACGATCAATTTACTCATAAACATATCATATTTTTGTTGATCTTATAATTTTTATGTCGAGATTATATCATAACTCGTATTAATTAAAAATGAACAATTTATTAATGTAAATTACGTTTAAGCAGAAATGATAATTAAACTCAATTAATTCATTTTTATTATTCATATAGGACTAACTTTTTAGACAATGAAAATATTAATTAAATAAATTTATATGTTGTTTTATTATATTGAATTTAGTTATTAAATAAATTTATGTAAATATTGTTGTAGTAAATCATTTATGTTTGTATTGTATTTAGATTATGTTGTTCATAAAATGGTTACTATTATATATTTACTCATCACTAAAATAATAAATTATTTAACTATTTATTTTAATAGTATTTCTACAAAATATTTTATAAAACATTTTAACATCAATTTTTCAATTATAATAAAATAATATAAGAATTTATATTCAAATACTTATTTTTTTTATTTTTTTTAATAAAATAAAGAATTTAAAATAATAATATTTATTTTTTAATAATTAATACTACTATATATTCATTAATTTTGAATCATCAATTTAAACATTCAAAAACTAGTTAGTTAAAATAACTAATTATATTTGAGAAATTAAAAAAAAACACTTTTAAAATTTATAAAAACAAAAATAGTACAATAATGAAATTAAAGAGTTTCTAATTAAAATGTGCTCAAAGTTAAATTGTCTAAATGAGTATAGTTTAATTTGATTTGCATTTAAAGTAAACTTCTTCGACAATTTTAAGGATAAAAATATATAAATTAACAATAAATGGTATTATTTTTGTTATTTTGATATTATATTATAAATAGAATATTGTATACATTAATAACTGAGTTATTTTAACTATTTACTTTAAAAAAATAAATGTAAAAAGAAAAAAATTAACTATTAATATTAATAAAAAAATATAATATATTATAATTAATATTTTTTCAATATTATAATATATAAATTAATACACGGATATAAGAAGCAATTCCTAAAATATATCATGTGAAGTAAAATTGTGTTCCTGGCATAACGGTGTTTCTACGATAATGACTATCAAACCGAAATGATAAATGAGATTCTTCTGTTTTTAGTGATATATTTAAAAAACTCTATATATTCTCTCATATATTTTTTTACTTAAAAAATTATTACACATGTACGTTTTCAACGGTGCTCTTCTTACCATTTTAAAACTAAATTAATAATAAATATCAACTAAATTATTAGTTTAGTTGTATGTATTCTCTCCACTTAGCCATAACCCATATTATAAGAGTAAATGCTGTTAAAATTACTATGGGTTTTACCGGTGTATATATGAAGCCCAAATCTAAACACTAATTTTACAAGTCAAGATACACGTAGTTAGTTGTGATTATGAGCCTTTGTAGTTGTAGGTACTTGAAAAATTATTATATTTGTATGGAGAGGTGTTATATCACGTGTTATGAGCTTGAGTTTAAAATTTTAAAAAATTTATATTAAAAATAATATTTTAAACAATAAGTATAATTATATTAAAGAAATGTAGATTAAGATATAATTTAATATAAAAAATTGAAACTTATATCATAATGTTAAACTATAAATACTTAATTTTAAAAAAGTAATTATAAATTATTTATTAACAAAAACCAATTATATTATAACATGTGAATTCTTGTACACATCAAATTATAAAAGAAAATAGTTATGATAATGTCTTACATGAGTCGTAAATACATTATTAAGAAATGATAATATGACAAAAAGATAATGCAATAAGAAATGATAATACGAGAAAAATACAATGCAACACATAAAAATTGAGTGGAAATTGATTATTAATTTTTGAAAAAATTATTTGTTACAAACTTAATAAGTGATATTATAATAATTAAGTCATCGTAATTATACTTAACAACAAAATTACACCTAAATTATAAATAAGAAAATAATTGAAAATCGTCAAAGATGATTTCTTTGTTCGGGAAAAAGAAGGTGCCTTAACCACCAATAATTATAACGTCTACATTTTCAATTCTTGAGATATTATAATATATAAAAGTGTTTTATATATATATATATATATTTAAAAAAATTATTATTTATTAATAATAAATATAAAAAATTAGAAAATATTTTATGAATATTATATAAGATATAAATAAAAGTATGATAAGAATACTAATAAATGATATCGTGTTGATGGATTTTCCTATAGAGAATCAATCTACACTAGATAACTTATCTTTGAAATCAAAATGGAGATAGATATACTCGGGTGGAACTCTAGTATTCTTATTTAAATTATTTAATTATTTATTTTTAAAAATAAAATATTTAATTTTTTTACGTTAACTAATTTAAATTTTTTTTAAAAATATAAGAGTATTACGTGAAAAAAGATAGTAATATCTTCAAAAGTTATGTTAGTAATTTTTATTATTTGATAATACAAATATAAATGACGAAAATATTTTTATTAATATTTTTTTAATTTTTTTTAATAATTTTTTTTTGTTGTTTATTCTTTATAAATAAAAGAATTAATAAATATATATTTCTTATAATTAAAATAATTAATTACTATATTTTTAAATTTATAGCTAGATCATTTTTACTTCAAAAATATATATCATCCTCGTCACGTTTTTACTCACATCATATACGTATAATAATAATTTATTGATATTGTTGATGGTTAACTAGACTAATATTCTTATATTTTTATATATTTGATCTCGATAATTACGCCGTTTATTAAATTTAATGAAACTCAAGTAAGAAGTAATTTTTACTTTTTAAGACACCTACTTTTTATCATTGCAATTTAGCTTTTTAAATTATTTTTATACTAAATATTTAAAAAATAAAAAATAAAGTTATCAAATTATAAAATTAAAAATAATAAAAAATAAATTTATCAAATTATAAAATTAAAAATAATAAAAAATAAAGTTATCAAATTAAAAAATATATATAAAAGAACCAAACAACGTAGTATAGAAAAATAAATATATAGGGCATTTGTGTCAATCAAAGAATAAATAAGAAATGGTTAATTATAACTAAGTCCATCTTGGGATCATGAAATAATAAAAAAATTACATGTTTAAAAAGTAAAGTGAATAAATTATAAAAATAATAAAAATTAAAATGTAAAAAGAACAAATTATAAATAAATAAATAAATGTACGATATATAAAAATATAAGAATATTTTTGTAATCCACCGATTGTTCACAGACCAAGCATATTAGGTTCACTTAATCCCCAATTTTCGGACATAATTCAAACTTAGAAGCCTTAAAGTGGGCTTATCTATTTTTAAATATTCTTGTCTTCAGAAGATCTTTGGTATAAAGAATTTGCTAAACATATTTTTATGATTTTAAACTTAAATTTCATTTATAGAAAGGTTCCAACGTAAAGAAATGTAATTCAATTAAACTTATTGAATGTTAAAATTGTGTCTTTTTATAACATAAGCATTAACAAATTTTACAAGTTTTAGTATTTAAGTGTTATATATTAATAACGAATAATGTTATATAATATTAGTATAAATATAAACTCCTTTAAGTGTACAAATATAGATTTAAATGAGAATAGAGACATTTTGATACTTAATAATTTTAAGTGATATTATTTGGACAACTTTTTTTTCTTTCTCAAATAATAATGTAATCCCAAATTTTTAATTTATATCTAAAAATATAATTGTTTCGAAAGAATGTCAATTATTTTGGGAGAGTTTAAAGCTATTTATTCTAAAGGATTATTAAAAGTTATTTAAGGGTAATTAAATAACCTTATCAATTTAGTTAAATTAAAAAATTTAATCTATTTTAAGAGATTTGATCATTTTAAAATCTATAATCATATAAAAAAAAGTATACAATTAGTTTACATTTCAATGACATTTATTATTCTTTAGATTCTATTATATTTTAATTAATAAGCCTCCAAACATAATTACTGTCCTTTATATTCTATTAATTGTAACTAATAATAATAAAATTAATTAAGGTGAAAATACTTTAGTATCTTTTATTCTTCTATTTTTTTTCTCTCAAACATTCAAAAAGTTAATTTGTTTTATAAAGGAGAATGACCTTTTACTATCAGTCATTTTCATCGTATTTATTTTGCTTATATTTTGTTTATTTTTACTAATTATTTTAAATAAAAACAAATATGTATGTTTTTTATTCACCTAGATCTTATTATAAGGTGATTTTTTTTATATAGATATTCATCTAAGATGTCATATATTATGTTTATGTACGTAAATTTTATAATTTATTGTCTATATATATTTATCTAATTCCTTAGTATTTAATATCGTGATATTTATAATATGTTATTAAAATTTTATTTTTTTAATAACAATCGATATATTAATTTAAATAGTAAAACCTTATATTAGTACGACAGCTTAAAAGGTTTTTTCAACGTGTCTAGTTTTTTTGATTTTGTTTAATAACTTTTATTGTTAATTGTATTTATATTGAACTTTTATCTAGATACAGTATATTTTGATATTTGATAAAATTTTATTTTCTAAAAAAATCAAAAAATAATAATTTTTATTAAAAATATATCAATTTAAAATTAAAATATTATATACATATATATATAATATTTTTATTTTAAATATGATAATATATAATATTTTATGGATTATGTTTTATACGTGATAATAATTAATAAACGAATTTTATACTTAACTCAACCTTGTTCGATTCAAAAAATATGATTTATTTAGATTTACATTAATTGTTTCATTCATGATTAATAATCTTAAATCTAATTTAAATTTGATTGAATTCAAATTAAAGAAAAATATGCAATTTTGATACACTAAAATTGGAAGAGTTTGTTTATCAAAAATTTATAACATGTTATTAGAGTCAAAGGTCTTTCATTCAAGTCACATTAACTCTAATTGTTGAGTTGTAAGTGTTTGTCAAGCAAGATGTATAGATCAATAATTGTATATAATAATAGATGTATAAAAATAATATTAACATTTTTTCTAATATCTTCAACTTTTTGGAGAATTGTTATTGTAATAACTTTAAACATGTTATTAGAATTTGAGATTGTTTAAGGCTTGGTAATCTCAGTTATTGAATTATAAATATCTGATTTTAATGGGCATAAAACAAATATTTATATGTAAGTGATAAATGTATAAAAATATCAATAATTTAAGTTTTTAGATGAGTTGATTTTCTAACAATTTTTAATATATATGTCCTAAAGTATCATTCAATTCATTTCTTTAAATTAAAAATGATATTAATTAATTCAATAAAGCAATTATTATATAATGGGGAGACTCGAGACTTGGTTAAAAATATCACTTAGAATACGAAGTGAAAAAATATGGATTATTTTTTTATTAGTTTTTAAATTTTGAGCAACTTTATATATGTATTTTTAAAATTTTAAAATATATTGTTTAATTTTTTAAATTTTAAAATTTAACACATTGATATATAAATTTCTAAATCATATATTTTTTATTTTGTAAGTAAAGATTTCATTTACATAATTAAAACCATACAAATAATCTCAAACATATATATCTCTACTAACAACCATTCATATAAAATTTTCACAATCAAAATTGACAAAGAGGTTAGGATTTAATAAAACATGCTGTAGAATATTGAGCTTTTCATTTTACACTTGTTTTTTATACTTGAGTGGTGATTGTTTCATCAAATATAATAAATATTTTTCATGAAATATGTAATTGATGTTCACTTATACTGTTTGCCATATAAGTTTAGAAATTCAAATCTTCAACCAAGAAGCACAAAAAACACCAATTAAAGATATACATAAACAATAACATAATATCTTTATTATAAAACAAACAAACATATCCAAATTGAAATTAAAATTGAATAAAACAAGAGTCGAATCGAACACCAACAAGCACCACTCAGCACAAAGAGACCCACGATCCAACAATAGTTGGAAAAATCTTAACGAAAGACAAGAGAAACTAGCTTGGCTTGTTGTAAAGACATATATGATGATAACTAATCAAAAATAAGAAAATGGGGTTAAAACTAGTAGTGATAAGTTATTCTACTCTTAAGATCGCAGTTAGTTTTTAACTATAGTAAACCATATCTTAACTAATAAAAATATGTCAACATTCCTAAATTTTAGAGTGAAATAACAAGATTTAAGAATAGAAAGAATAAAAATTACTATTAAAAAGTTATGTATACCATGTTTCAAACGTTTGAACTTAAAATTATATGCTTTATAAAGTTAATCTCATGAAACTAGTAAAAATTTAATGTACAATTTAATACGACATTGATTTAATTATGTTATGATTTTAAATTATTATAGAAATAAATATCAATAATTTATTTTTAAATTTTAAATTTTAGTTATATATTTTAATTTAAAGGTTAAAATATTATGATTGATAGATTTTAACAATAACATGTATGAATATAAATAGTAAATAATATATATATTTTCTTTAAAATATAAACATAAATAGACATTGTTCTTTCTATTAATGTTATAATATATAATTTGTATTAAATTTAAAACTCGTTATAGTCACTAGCTATTACTATTTTTTTAAAAAATAATCAATGAATTTTTTTTTAAACTATCAAGATTTATCATTTATAAGAATTAATACAAATGCATAGTTTATTTAATTATTTCAAGTCATTTAATTACTTATTATGCAATATTTTGTAAAAAATATTATTATACAATATTTTATAATAATATTTTAATCAATTGATCAATTTAATATCATAAGTATTTAAAAATACATGTATTAAATAAAAAAAATTAATTTAAAATACAATCAATTGATTATTTTGTAATTTTATAAATTTTTATAAAAAATTACATAACTGGGATAAAATATCATAGTTTTCATAATTGTTTTCAAAATATTCATTAATAATGACAATATCTTTAATATTTTTGTAAAAAAATTCGTTACTTTTATTAAAAGTACACTTTAATATTTTAATTATTAAGCATAATTATATAAGTATATTACTTTTATAAAAAGATTTGTATAAATTCATTTCGTAAGTATAATAAATTTAAGTGTCTTACTTTAATAAAAAAAATATGATAGTATAATTCTATTATATATACAAAATAAATTTTATAAGTTTTTTATAAAAATATCGAATTTATATTAATACATTTAATAAATATAAATATAAATTATATTTTTATTAAAATTAATTAAATTATATATCTTTCACCTTTTATATAAAATGAATAATTTAAATTTAAAGTTTGAGATATCTAAAATGAAACATTTAAATTTAAAATTTGAGAAAAATAAGTAGATAATCTTAATGATAGTACTATTTGGGGACAGATGTACGTTAGTCATGTGTTCTGATTTCACATCCCCAATTTCGCTTCACGACAAAAACTGTGTAAATGGCATCTCCTTCTTTCGTCACCCGTACCACACAAATCTTCGTTAGTGCGATTACCGTACGGAATAGTCTCCCACAACCACGCGTTCCTTTTTACCGTCACGTGTCCTTTATCTAGTCTTTAATCCTTATCGACTTAGTGTGCCACGAGAGATTCTTGTCAGGGCTTTGCAATATGAGTTTAAAACTTTGTCGATTTAAATTCGTTCTTATTTTTATAGTATTAATTTATATTAATTATTTGGTATAAATTTTTAAAAGCTTTATAAAAATTAAACAAATTTATGCATTTTCATTTTTATTTTATATAGATTTTCGTCCATTACTCACTATTTTGAACTTTATGAATAATTTAGATATACAAACTAGGGTGTTCATAAATCTGTCCGGTTTAATAATATATTAAGAATTTTACATTATTTTTTATTAAATTATAAAAAAATCGAACTAAATCAGAAAATAAAATGGATCGAACCGTTTTATAAATCAAACGGTCTGTATCGATTTTTATTTCTTAAAACCATTTCAAACGGTCCGATCCAATCCGGTCCGAGTAATATGAACGATCTAATTTGGTTAAAAAAATTAAACAAAATTGGACCAGACCGGACCATAGACACCCCTAATACCAACCAGTAAATTTTGTTATATAAGTTATTATTATTTTTATTATATATTTTTCTTATTTTTAAATATTTTTATATTTATGATTGATATAAATAATAAATTTTAAATAATACTTTTCAATCTTCTTTATTTATAAAATTATATTTTAATTTTAAAATTTAAAATTAAATTACTTTAATTTAAAGATATTTTTAAATTTATTAAAGCTAAAATATTTAAATTTCAAAATTATAAGAAGAGAAAAATTAAAAAATTAAAAAATTATAATATAATAGTTAAAAAACTTATTAACAAAAAAGAGATTTTTTCCTTTATAAAAAAACTTCACACCCAACCCAACCTAAATTAAATAGAAAAGATGGTTGGAGCTGAATTATTTTTAAAATTTTTAAATTTATAATATTTCTTATTTTTTTAAAACTTATCATATTAAAGTTATTTTAATTTTAATCTAAAATCAAATTAATCTATACATATATAGATCTTAATTCTTGTATACAATAATTGTTCAATACATATTAAAAATTATTAATTTAACTAGTATTTTATAACAAAATTAAAAAATATAGGTAAAATATGCATGAACTGTAATAAAAGAACCATAATATATTACATTTAAATTATCAATTTAATTTTCTTATCCCTTAATAATTAACACGTGTCATCATCTCCTTTTACCTCTTATCCTCTAGAACTAAAATTCCTTTGAAGTAAATGCCCATATCGTTTTGTACTGGCGCAAGTTGGCGTTGCTTATTATTATTTTTTTTACAGTTTATTATATTTATGATGAAAAAAATGATAATATAAGAATAATTAATTAAATTTTAAATTTTATTTTTATTATTAAAAATAATTTATAAAATTGATATTTTTTAAAAGTTACGATAATATGAAACAAAAAAAATGATTTCTTATTGTTTTTATGACATTTTTATAAAATAAAATAATTAAATAGTTATAAAAATACTTTTATAACAGTTTGTTATATTAAAGATGAAAAAATCATAATACAAGAATAATTAATTAAATTTTAAATTTTAAATTTTATTTTTAAAAATTTATATTTTATTAAAATAATTTATAAAATTGATATATTTATAAAAATTAAAAAAATATAAAAAAATAAAACAAAAAATAGTTTCTTATCATTATTACGTTACTTTTGTTAAATAAAATAATTAAATCGTTATAAAAATAATAAAAATATTAAATTTATATCATAACATAATTAAGAGATTTGTGGTATTTTTATAAATAATAAATACATTTATATATTGAATGATATAAATATATATAATATTACTGATACATCAATATCAATTAAATATATAAATTATTTGTAAACTAGTGGTGTATTATTGGTGGTAGCATGAAGGGTTTTTAATTTTATTGGAAAACATGTGTTATTTTATACATTGCAATTTAATTATACATATATTAATAAATAAAATTATTATCAATGTTACGAGTAAAGGGGTCACTACCTTAATGAAATGAATTAACTTGTTTAGATTAGAGTCTGTTTTATCGAGTACCTTATATATATAACGATACAAGATTAGAGTATAGATCGATTTTCCTTGGAAGTATTCTTTGTCTAACGATATGACCATGTAAACACTAAGGTCAAGCAATTTGGTAGCTTTTTACGTTTCAATCCCACACCCATGTAATAGATGTATAACTTTAACAACTTGATTTCATTGAATGGATTTTTGTTGTAAAAATGTCATGTTTAGATCGACAATACACCTTGACAAACTACATATTAATGTAATATTGACAAGAATATCTTATGTAATTATATATACCTTATTGATTAGATGAGTAAAGAATATGAGCAATTTTCTTCTCTAACATATCATTATAATCCCTAACACATAAGCATTTCTCCAAACAATTGGCATCACATAAGATTTCTTTTGCGAACATTTAATGACTACGTGACAAATATAAAGAGGCGAATACAATATATTTATAATCAGTTCAAATACAGTTATAATATGTGATTGTACATTTCAATAAGTATAGGTGTTCAAATGGTAGATTTATTCTATTTCATCAAAATCACTATCTTACGTCCTAAAGATTAAGAGCCTATCAAACGCACAAGTGTTAACGGAGACTTCAAAGGATAGGGAGCCTATCAATCACTCATATGTTTATGGTGATATCACATAAGTAGAAGGATGCTCTAAGGAAGACTTATAAGAATAAGGACTTACACATTGGATTTTTCAACTAGATGTTCAGGCCGAGCTTCCTACATTGCTTCTTCACCACGAGGTGAATGAAGTAGACTGCTCATTGGAGGTGCTTTGCTCCGACTACTCTGAAAATCTCGCCCAATGTGAAGAAGGGAACAATTAGGTCCATCTTATGGACTTGGGTTTTTAGGCTACTAATGACAAAGACCACCTCGTTTTCTATAAGCCTTGGTGCACTCTTCTTTGCGCGTCTCCACCAGATCAGACAACAAGCTCATTTGGTCCTTTATGAGCTCGTTGTCTCTTCAGCCACCTTGGTTGCTTGTTATAAACCATTTGCTCCCTGTCCCTACTCAAAGCAATATCTGGCTGTGGTGTCCAAAACCACAGCATCCCTTAGAATGATTTCGTCAAACTCAAATTTGTCCAAATTCATAGCTTTTATTTGGGGAAGGCATCTCGATTAGCTCATTGTCTATAGGAGAATAGTCCCTTGTAAGAGATGATAAGGTGGGGGTAGGCCGAGGGTACGTAGGTACCAGGTCTTGAACACTGGAGGTGTCGATCTATTCATCGTGGTCCATGTTTAGTTAGTCCATACCTAAGGGATGCTGTGGTTTTTCCATACCTACAAGAACAAAGAAAAAATTATTCAACATTCCAAGTTTTCAACAATGTGACTTACCACGTTACAAAAGACAACCTATATACTCGTTAGTATAATCCCTTTAAACCTTGAATTTTTTCAAAGGGCTATAATTAAGATGTCCACGTAGCTTTGGTTTTCAATGTTATGAAGGTGGATCATTCTTATTTTTTCCTTTCCATATGGATCCAACTTATTTATTAACTCACTTGCATAGGGTTAGGATGTGCTAAAGTGATGGTTCTAGGTGTAATAGATTAGAAATTTGACCCCATTACCCAAATGTCTCTGGTGATATAAAAATATTTCTCCTTCCAACCTAAGGTACCATCAGAGAGTTTAATGTATAGCTCATACCTAACAACACACGATATATACACCCTGCCTTTGTTCAGGAAATTTCTCTTCAAAAGTACATACACTTGATTTCGTTGCTTGTTAGGTCCACCCGATGTTCATTAGCAACTACTGAAAGACATAAGAGAGTTTTCCATTTGTTAGGACTACCTTAGGTAAGGTTAATGTCGAAAGTATTGAGGGCATGAGCTACCATTCTTGATAACGGGCACCAAAGTCCTATATTTAAAAAGTGCCAAGTGTATCACCAACCACCCTATCGGAGGATAATCAACGTCACATAAATAGTGGGGTACTGTAATCATACCCATACGGGATGGATACCATATTTATGCCTAATCTCTTTCAGGCCGTTAGTAGTTAGATCACTTGGCATTTTTTTATCTGATGCATGTCCTTAATTTGATAGGTAGGCTCACCCTTATTATCATGCTTCTTCTTGTGGTGAGGTACCTTTATCATTATAGATATGAGAAAGCGAATGATGGGCTCTAGTCCTTGTGAAGACGATGAATAAACAGAACGTGACCCAGATGAAGTTGGGAGGGCTAAGACGCTATCCTTAGTTGGTGTACCACCTATTTTGGTCGATCATTTGTAGTGACCTATGGAAGCTTCAATGAGTTTCTCAACTTGTTTTGAGCTTGTTTATTAGAAGACATGGTAAAAAAAGAAGAAAAGGATGAAGAAGTTACCTAGTGAGTGAAGAAAGTTGTAGATTTGTTGACGAAAAACCTGAGAATAGTAAAGTAAAGTGGATTGGTTTTATCAAGGAAGTCACTAGCCAAATGGAATGAATTTCAAACTAAGTATGTATTCAACAGGTTGATTATGAAAAAATATAGTACAAGAAGTATACCAGGCAGAGATTCTTTGAAGAAAAATTTGGCTAATTAAAGAACGTCAATTGGTAAAAAGTCAAGAACTTTTTACTATTTATAAAGGAAGAATGGAAGATTAAAGATTTATATATTAAAATAAAAAATTAATGCCCAAAAATATTCCCTAAATTTCCCAAAATTCTAGGGAATAGAAGAGTTAATGTTAGGAATATTACACGTAAATGGGTCACTATGCTAACAACGACCTCGTTTGATTGAGAACTCGTTGTATTAAATACCTTATATATATAGCGATCTAGCATTGGAGTATAGAATGATTGTTTTTTCTTCAAGCATTCCTCGCCTAACAACCTGACCATGCGGACATAAGGATCAAGCGACTTGGTGACTTTTCGCATTTCTATCACACATTCACACAATGAATGCATAACTTCAGCGGCCCGATTGCCAGGATAATGATTTGATTTCGCTAAATAAATTATTGTTGTAAAAATGTTATGTTTAGGTTGACAATACACTTTTACAAAATACCTATTAATATAATATTGAAACCTAACTTTTGTATACTCATATATATCTTATTGATAGATTAATAAATAATCTAAGTATTTTTCTCTCTCTAACATCTCATTATAACTCCTAACACACAAGTATTTTTCCAAACATTAATATCATTTCACAATTTTAACTTTATATCTAATAATTAAATATTTATTATAATACCCAATAATTTAATATAAATAACATCATTGAATTATATTAATATGAATGATAAGATTAAGAATATATTATTGTATGTATATTTTTTCTGGTATAGATTACAAATGAAAATTTATTTGGATTTTACGTACATTTAACATTTTTATTGATATTAATCCTAAAAATTTCGTAATTTAGTGGATAGAAAATCAGGTTGCTGATTTTATTAATTCCTAGTCACAAAAAAATTATATATATCACAGTTAGCAAAAATTCACAAGCAAAAAAGGGATATGAAGAAAATGTAAAGATAGTCACTTGATAATCGTTATTACCAACCGTTATAGATTTAAAAATCGACTTTATTTACAACTTTCGTGTAAAGTTAAAATATAAGATAATAAATTGAATTTTATACTCTATTAGTCCTGATCTTTTTCTTAAAATAAAAATTTATCTATAATATTTTATAACTCATAACTTATTCCGTAATCTTTCCTAATTTAACCATTAAGTTCAATGGAATTTGATTTCTTATTTTTTCATAAAAATAGAAATTGATACCTAACTTTTTTTTACAAAAATGTTAAATTTAATTGAATTTGTTAAATTTTTAAAAGTTATGAACTAAATAATACATTTTAAAATATTATGAATTAAATTTTGTTTAGAAGTAAAAGTTAGTAATCCATATAAGACAAAAACTTATTTAATAAACATAGATAATCGGTAATATCTCACTCTACATAGACATATATATATATATATATATATATATAGACATATATATATATATATAATTTATTGATTATATGTAAAATTAGAGATATGAGACCCTCAAATGTTGTAAGACCGTTTAGTCAATTTAATTGTCATTTGAATTGATATATGCATTAATGATAAAAGTTATTTTTTATATATAAAAAATAATAATGTTACATATATTAAATTATTATATACATTAAATAATAGTTATAGATTATATATAAAATTGAGATGTAGAAGGATAATAATTATATAACCACTCACTAATAGGGATCAATTATATTGTTCTATATAAATTGATATATATGTCGTGATAAAAAAAATATTTTAAAAAATAATAAAAATAATATTCTTAAAACTTATAATTATAAAAATAAAACTCTTAATTAATTTATATATTTTTAATGTTAGAAAAAATATGGTAGGTAAATTTAGATAAAAAAATATTTAAATTAAATTACAGTCTATTAAATTTGTTTATTATTGAACGAATTTCAATTATATCCGTTCAATGTTATTACGATGTTATTTTTATTATTATAAAATTATTTTTTCCGAACATTTTTATAAACAAATTAAAATATTCTATACAAAGCATGAATTATTGTCAGATAGGCTTGCTGTTTGTCATTTAAAGCAGGCTAACAAAAACCACCTAATTTATGTATAAAGTAAAAAAAAATTGTAAGTTACCTGTAAAGAAACAATTTAAAAGTGATTTTTTTTAAGAAAAATAATAATTTTTATTATATTAATTAAAATTTATAATTATAAAATAAAAATTATTATTTAAATCGGGTTAGATATTATTGGAGTTAAATTTTTATTATTTAGATTCATTTAATATTATTAAAATATTATTTTATATTTAAAAATTTAAATATTATTTTATAATTAAAAATTTAAATATTATTTTATATAATATTTTAAAGATTTAAAGGTGAAAATAGGCAAGAGAGTATCAAAGCTTATCTATTAAGATTACTTAAAATAATCGTGTCAAAATCACAATATTTTGAACTGTACGTTAACTTACCCTACATTCTTATATAAAAAAAATAAAAAAAGTAAAAAAACTTAACTTACATGATTCGTGAGAACCCTCGCATGTGATCGAGAATTGACTAAGCCCTGTTATTAGGTTAGGGGAGAATTATTTGGTACTCCTGCGTTCAAGAAAAATAATAATTTTAAATAATTTTTGTTTTTATTTTTATACATTCTTTAATCTTTATTATTATTATCTTAGATATATAAAATTCTTTTATTAAAGTTATTAATATATATATATTTATAAAATTTAATAGTAATTTTAAGAAATTAAGGTAACATAAAGATATTAATTATTATTAAAATTGATCAAAATATATATCAATAATATAATATAAATATTTAATATATTTTAATTAAATATAAGGATAAAAAATACCAACCAATTAACCAATTATGTTAGTATATGTAAATTAACATATTTTATCTTTATATATCATATTAATATATGTTCTTCGTTTTAATTTTTTTTTAAATATAGGTTTTGTCTTGCAAAATCCTCTGTCGGTTTTTGCCAACCACTTTCTAACGTAATGGTATAAATTGCTTCCCTATAAAACTATTTTTTAAAAAAATGTAGCATGACAAAATAGATTTTAACACAACAACAATAATAAAATAATTACAATAAAATTGATTGTATAAAGTTATTTTTTATTAAAAAAATATTTGTAATAATAAAATTTAATTGTATTAATATCAAAAGTAAAAAGCCATAAAAGAAGAAAAAAAAGCTAATCACAATTAACACAATAAAACCTTCCTACAAGTACAAGTAGCAAAAATTAATTAATTGTAAGTTTGATATAAGAGCATGGATTAGAGTGTTTAATTGAATTGAATTTAAATATAGAAATTTTAATTTAACATGAGTTAAAATAAATTTAAGCCATTTTACATAATTTGAAATAAACCGAGTAAATTTCAAGTCAGTTTTTCAATCCAAAATTAAATTATAAAATATTATAATTTTGTTATAAATATTTAAAATATTATAGATAATATTATTTACCAAAATTAATTAATCTAAAATATAATATAAATAATTTTGAATCATAATATAATATGATATTATAATATGTTTTTTTTGTTATTATATACTTATTATAATATTATAATCATTTTTTCGCTTTACGTGATTATATTTATAGTAATGAAATTTAATATTATTAAAAATATAATTTATTTAATTAAAAAATAATTTTAATTAATGTGTATCAATTTAGATAAATTCATTTGTATTAAGTGTATTTTTACTCCTATTTAATAATTCAAACTAAATTAATTCTAAACGATGCGAACTAAAGTAATCTGAACTAACATCCTAATCAATGTAATATGATATTATAATCAATGAAATGATAAATGATAAATAAAAAATTAATTAAAAAAAACAAAAGATATTATAATTTAGTGTGATTAAACTATTATATTATATTTCTAGGAATTACAACTGTTTAGGCTTTGATTTTACAACTTGTCTTTCTTAGTTCGGGGATATGAAACTATCATTTTGAGATTCCATATTTTATGTGTAGGATTTATTATAGCTCGAATATAAAAAAATATGATACAAATGAATGGAGTTTTTTAATTATAAAGTTATAATAGTTTAGTTATTTTTCTATTTTTTTTAAATAATAACATAAAGATAGATGATTAAATTTTAATTTTAATTTTTTTTATTAATTTTAAAATTATTATTAAAAATAATCTATAAAATTATTATCTCATTACCATATATATTAGAAAAAAATTAATTATTTACGTGTTTAAGGTGTATGTAACTTTAATAAAACAAAAAAAAAATTATTATAAAAATAATAAAGTAATAAAATTATATTTGTTTAACATAGTTAAAAGAAGCTGTGGTTGCTACCTAAAGGTAATTGCGCAAAATTAACAAAAATAATAATAATAATAATAAAATTACAAACCATGAAAAATCCCACAATGAAAAGACAAAAGGTAAATTAATGAGAACATCTAAGAAGTGACCCCAAAAATTGACTAGTGAGATGTTACATTAGTGGATGATATTGTCAGTTTGTCATCATTTGTGAATGGCACTATCAAATTATGAAAAAAACGAAATCAACAAAACTTTAAATAATAATAACATTATATTAATTATTATTAAAACAATTCTAATGATAATGAAGTATAAATTATTTAATTTAAAAAATGTTGTACATTTTTATTTACAAGAGGTCTACAGATAGCATACAGTAAATTAAGAGGCTTCTCTGTTTTTGCTTATTTTTCTTCTTCTTGAAAATTAGATTTTATCATTTTATTTTTCCTACTTTAGAGAAAAAGAGTGAGACTTCTACCTCTAAATCTGTAATTGTGAAGATTTAATTTTTATTTTAAGTTTTTTTTTTTTTTACTTTTCATGTTTTCTTCTTCCATGTACGTTATAATTTCATTTCTTCTCTCCTTAATTTCTTGTTTTTTTTTCTTCTTTTACCCTTTTATTTTGGGTTTTGTGTACTATTTTAAGTGTTAAGTTTTGGTATAAGTGTGGATTGCTCATTTTAGTCTCTATCTTGTATCGTGGTGTTTTGTGCACGGTAGATTTTCAAAATCTTATAAGGTCTTTTCAACGAAGAATTTAGAATTTAGAATTTGTATATAGATAATACACTGTATATACAATATAAAATAATTTTATATATTTAATTTATTATTTATTTTTAATTATAAAAAAAATTATATATATATATATATTATTTAGTAAAAATATGTATAAATTATTAAATTTAAATAAGTTATTAAATATTTAAAATTTAAAATTCACGTGTAATACAGTTATATTTATAATTTTATAAATATTATAACTAAAATTTTATTTTATTTATAGAAAAATTAAGATTAACTATATTTGTATTCACTTGTGAATAGGTACGCCTAAAATGTCTTCGTGAAGTAGATTTGTGTCCGGCATCGTTTTGGATTGTTTGGAGACCTGTAGACTTCTTTTAGAGCTTATTTATCCTTGCTATTGTATTATTTTGCTGAAATTTCATGATATATTTTATCAAGTTTATTGTTGTGTTATATATCGTTTGCACTAAGATTTATCTTATTTTGATCTTCAAATTATAATACTAAATTTTGTTAAGTATAAAGTATAACATAAGGTAAAATTATATAAAAATTTATTAACTATTAGATAATATAATACTAATTTATTAATTCTCAAAAAATATATTAAAAATTAAAAAATACCATATGTGTATCATATGTGTTGAATGATGCATTTTTAGCAAACTAAAATAGTTATTTTAATCTCAATTTTAAAATAATTTAAATCTCATCTCTATTATCTAAAAATGAGAAAACTTTATTGAAACATATAATTTTAATTCGTCTTTATTTAATATAATTATTTTTGGATTTTCGTTGAGGAACAAAATTGATAAGAAAGAATAACACAATTGAGATTAAGAAAATTTTATTTTAAGAGTTAATTTCACCTCGTTAAAAATACATTTTTTCTATGACATAATATAAATATCATATTTTTAAATTTTTTATTAATGATATATTTTTTTTATAATTAATAGACTTATAATGTTACACTTAATACTTAATACTTAATAGATTTTTATATATTTTTTATGTAGTTAATGTTATTCTGTTATCCATTATCTATTTATTAAACTTAGATTAAATTTATTTGTAATTTTTTTTCAATTTAATAAAAATACTCCATATTTAGAAGGAAAAAAGGTAACTCACATCTTATTTAAGATCATTCCTTCTAAAGATGGTTAGAATAATAAAAAAAAAAGGATATAATATTTCTTGATATTTGGGACAAAGGGCTTAAGTAGTCCATTTTAAAAAAAATAAATTATAAAAGGGTGCTTTAATGACAACTTTTTTCACTGGTGTTCATTTAATTAATCAATTATTACAAAAATGTACAGTTAATCAATTATTTACATCATAAATTTGATTTAGAAAGTTTATTTTTTTAGGGTACCGGGGGAAATAAAATTTGTATTTGGCAATACTTCATGAAACAAACAGTTAATTTTAAATTTTATAAAACTTTCAAAATGCTCCACCAAATAATATTTATGATATTTTTTAGGGTTAAGCTTCGAATACCATTCATCTTAACTAATATAATTCATCTTTAAGTTACTCGTATGTAATCAGTGTTACTTATTTTTGTCTTAAAATTTAAAATTATTAATTAATTTTAAAAAATAAATTATAATTCTATCTGTATCATAAAATTAAATTATTATATAGTTAAAATGTTTGATTAATAACTTTAATTTTGAGAACTTGCACTATTTTATAATATATCCTTAAAATTGAAGTTTAGTACTTTGATAAAGATTAATATTTAATCAGTTGTTATTCTTACGAAATATCATAAATTTAATTTTAATAAAATAAGATATAAATATTTACTAAAACTTTATTAATTTTTAAATTTAAAAATAATAATTGAAAATATTGTTTTCTATTTATATATTTATTGAAAAGTTATAACATACATATCTAATTAACCTATAGGAGTTGAATAGTTTATTTTTAATTTTTATAAATTTATAACTTGATAACTTAAACAAAGTCATCATGCATACAATCACATGTAAAAATAAGATGCATAAATAAAATAATAACACACGATATTTTTATATGAAAATAATCTAGGTCACAACTATGACCTAAGAATAAAACTATCAGTCCATCGAACTACCTAACTTTTTAATATGAAAAACAAATGTTTAAGTACAAACTCAATCTTATGTTACCCTCCCTAGAATAATGCCCCAATGTATCTTACTTACGAGTCTCTGCTCTGTTTTCACAGTTTCCAATATTAACGTAAGCGATTTCTAGACCAACGTTTCAATAAGCTTCCCGCCAATCTGATACGTTCCCATATTAACTACAAAATGGTTAGCACAAAAACAAAAGTAGCAGTGTATGTTTTAGAACATATTTAATAATAAATAATCCTAACTATATGATTCAAAACATATGTCACTTAAATTAAATAAACTAGCAAATCTTAGAGCAAAAAAATCAAGCACAAGTTCAACAAAAATAGTTTCTTTAAAGATTAATAATCAAATCAAATAACTATGATATGACAAAAACAATTATTTGATTTAACAATTTAAGAACAAAAATAAAGAAAAAACAATAAGAACATATTTCCAAATATCATAAAATAATTAGATTTATTAATTAATCAAACATAACCACTAATATTTGATAGATTAACTAAATAAAGAAGTCTAAATAATTATATTTGTAAAAAAAAGATAAAAAAATTAAGAAAAATAGAATAATATTCTTGTATGTTTGATTGAAACAACGAGCAATGAGTTTTATTTATAGGAAAAATTAAAACTTTTAATCCTATGTAATTGATAAATATCTTTTCTATTACAAATAGAATTAATAATACTCATTAATTAAGAAAACTCATATATGATTGATAAATATTTTTTCTATTACAAATAGTATTAATAATACTCGCTAATTAAGAATACTCTTATTTAAAGAAGAGTTCTTTTAGAATAGATTTTATGCTAAAGATTTCAGTTATAATTTAGAGTATATCTTATTCCATATTTTAGCACTACAAATAATTTTTGATATGTAGGAATGTACTATTAAATCTATAAATATAATCATATATATCGTAGTTATCAAAGATATAACTGAAGTATAATTATTTGGAATTCAAGCATTTGTTTGGCTTTTCTTAATAGACTTTATAGTAGACCTAAAAATAAATTTGCAGATAAATATTTTGTTCACAAAAATAGTCAACATTCATAGTCTTTACATTTATAAATTTGATGAATGAAATAGAATTTAAAAAAAATCCAAAGTCAAATAAAAATTTTATTTCTCCCTTCCCATTAAAAGTATAAAATTTGTGAACAATAATAATAAATTTTTTTATTTTTTTAGTTTTAAAAAAAAATTAAAAAATATAAAGTATTATCAAACAATTTGAAAGTGATTTCCTTGAAAATCACTAAGTAAAAATTGTTACCAAATTTTTTATTAATTATTTTTTTCAATAATAATAAACAACAAAACCAATTATTTAATCATAAATCATAATTATTATTAAACAAGACTTAATTTAATTTATTTTGATTTAATTGTATAACATGGTTTCATATTTATACAAGTAGTTTTATTTTTACCTTTCTAAAAAAACATGTGTTTTTTTACAACATAAATTAATTTGTTTTTAATATTATATGAAAATAAATAAATATATATTTTATTAATTATTATTTAAAATTAAATTATATTAATTAATTAAATTATTTATGTATCAAAAGAATTTACTTTCGTGGAAACGTTGGGAAGAGAATTTGAAAATTAAATGAAAATATTTACTGATATCTTTTATTATATGTTAAATGAAAATATTTCACATTCATATACTCGACAACCTAGTATTTATTTTTACTCCTTCAATAAAAGCGAAAGTTGTTTGTGTTTCGGAAAACGAGTCTAACAAAAATAAAAGATTAATTATTTTATGGGTTATTTTTACTCGTATTAAAAAGATATTTTAATCTTATTTTTAAAAGAGATAATTAGGTTAATGTTGATAAAAATAAGATATATTAATTATTTTTTGAATTATTTTAATTTATTTTATTAATAATTTTTTTGATGTAATAATAAAATATATTTAATGAGTGTAAAATTATTATTTTAAATTTTTTCTTACTTTATACCCAACTCTTTTTATAATTCAATTTCAGAATCATTTTTCAATTATAATGTTAAAAATATGAATATTTTTTGAAAATATTTTCTTCATTTTTTATAGATTTTTTTATAAATACACTTTATTATCTTAATAATTAAAAAATAAAATGAATTATAATATATTAACTATTATAACAATTTTAAATTATTTAAAATAATAAATGGTATGATAATTGGTATAATATATTTTATTTTATTTTTAATTTATTGATAAAATATAGATAATTGATAAAAAAATTATGAAAAAATTGAAAAATATAACAAAAAATTATGATGTTTTAAACTTTATAATTGAAAAAATTACTCCAAAATTAAACAGGAAAAGAAGATAATGTTATAAACAAAAAAAACTTTTATAATAATAAAATTTTATCATTAAATATATTTAATTATTTTATTAAAAATTATTGTTGATAAAATAATATTATATTAATATATTTTATTTTTATTAACCTAATGACTCATAGTAAAAATAAATTTAGTAAAATATCCACTTAACACACTTTAAAAAAACCACACACCGAAAAATAAAGTCGCACTTCCAAAAGTTATAAAGAAGGACGCGAGGTCAGTTTCAATATTGCAGCCATGAAATAATAGTAACTGAACGGTTAAAACATCAATCTTCCCATCTTTTTCACCCCTTCATTTTCATTAATTTCTTTTCTCGATAGGTCGGCTGGACTTAATTGATTAAAAAATAAAATATATATTTTTAAATAATTTTATGAACTCTCACATTTTTACTATATATGCTTAAAATATATATTATTTTATAATAAATAAATTAATTAAATATAAGAATTGTATGAAATTTAAATTATTATTACGATAATAACAATCCTTTAGTAATCATTTTATTAAAAAATTATGATATTAAAGTATAATTAATTATAAAAATAAAAAATATATTTTATACATTATTATTATTATAAGAATATTATTTGTACCACATTTAGCTTATCGGAGTCATAAGACATCTTGGGATATGTGAGGTTTAGGGGTAGGGCATTGATACTCAAGTTAATTCCTCACTAGATAAGACGGTCTCTTCTTAACACATGTTTGTTTTTCTCTCTCCAGCTCTCAAACCCAGTACCTAGCCCTTAAGTACACCTAGTCCATGTGATACCAGTTTTTATGAATCTGTGGCTAAAAAGGGTAGGTCACAGGTTCGAAGCTGGTGAGGTGCTAAAAAAATGTGTGCTAGGTTGGGGCCACCCTATTAGTATATAAACTAGCTTGAGCAACAACATCATAGTCCTATGCACCAACGTAGATATCTTTAGCAAAAAGGACACATTTTTTATGTTTGTACCGCGCCTAGCTCAACAGAGGGTACAAGACATCTCGCGATATCCACGTGGGGCCCAGGGGTGGGGCGTTAATGCTCAAGCTAGTTCCTGACTAAATAGGGCGGGCCCTTCTTGATAGGTGTTTGTTTCGCTCTTTCCAACTCTCAAACTCAGCACCTGGACCTAACCCTTAAATAGACCTTGAGTAGCAAACTGGTAACAATGCATTGACTTGTTGCATGCGTAGTTAGTGGCAAATACTTTTTCCAATGCATCACAAAAATTTACACTCTTTGGAGATAACTCGATAAAACATTGTTATTCCATTGAAAGGTGGCAGCAAATAACTTACAATACATGGCTTCCTTTTTGTTCTTCGAGGTGCTCACTGTGGCCATAACCATCTTAAAATGAATAACATGGGCCACAAGGTATTTTTCCCCCCTATAAGAAGGACATCTAGGGGTATAGAACTTAAGAGGTGGTGTCATTAACCCAATGTCATTCAAAAAAGTGGATGTCGACGATTAGTTGTAGAATTTTTTGATATCATTCCAAGGTAATAGTTTCCCCTGACCTTTAAGCTGATGATTCATCCTCGCTTCCATCTTCTCTTCCAGATCTCTAAGTTTTCCATCAAGGATACTACTTGCATGATTGAGTAGTACATGACACCCCTCGGTTGTAGAATTCTTCAAGCCTAGACGTCCTGGGAATTATTGGGGTGTATTTTGTGCCACATGATGGTAGGTAGACAGAGTCGTGTATACAAGTTCTGGAATGTGGTTGCACATCGGAGCTACAGGTATATGCTATTCCTCAATTATACCAGGCCAACACTAGTGGAGATCTTGTGATGCATGCTTCGATCTTGATGGTCGACTTACCCTTACTAGTAGGCTATCGTTATGAAATTAACTTTTAGTTTATGAATAATCATCATGTAAACCTTGATCTAAGTTTTTTATTATCATCTTGAGACTTAGTGAACGCTTGATGTAATTCCATCACTTTTTTTTAGACTGTCTAACATGACATTTTTTTATGGGATGTGCTTTCAGAATTATAGCTAGTATAATTGGTGGTTCATAGAACCGTCCTAGTTGGCAACAAGTGATGTAAATGATTATTGAGGTCAAACTTTTGGATTGGACGAGTAGGGTTGTTTGTTTGTTTTAGATGAAATTGTGGGCTTGCCATAATAAGCGGAATGAATTTCCTTACGACATGGGCTATTTCTTCATAGATATAAGATGTATGGTCTCAAATGCCAATTATGAACTAGAAAGATTTAAGGTCTTACAGTGAGCGCCAATTGTTTCAAAAAGTGGTAGTGTATTAGGGGTTATAATGAGATGTTGGAGAGAAGATAATACTCAGATCGTTTATTAATCTTATCAATGAGATATATATAAGTATATAAGAGGTAGATGTTTTACATTACATTTATAGGTATTCTTTTAAGACAATATTGTCGAACTAAACATATCATTTTATAACGATAACTAATTTAATAAATTCATATCGTTGTCCTAACACTTAGTTCATTGGAGTTATATATCTTTTCTATATGGTAAAAGTAAACAGTATATTATTTTCATATGATATTATATAATATGTTAAAAAATTATTTTAATAATTAAAAAAATAATTATTGTTTATTAATATTAATACTAATATATATTGTAAATTAAAAAATATATGTAATAATCATTATTTTTTTCTTGTACCATGTTAAGAAGATGTATATAATAGAAAAGACATCTTTCCTGATTTCTATTAATTTTCTAATTCATATGTTTTCATGGGAAAGAATTAAGGTAACTTTTGGTAGAAAAAAATAAATAAAAAATATGTGACTTTTCTACCTATAATGAGTTAATTTTTTTTATTATAAATTATGATATAATTAAAATTTATGATAGATAATTATTAATTGAAATAATAAATTTTATTTTTTAACTTAAAATTAAATATTATATCAATTATGATAATACAATGATTATGATAAATTTTATTAGTTTAGTAGGCAATTGTGCTAGAGTTGCTTTTCTGTTTTTAAGGATGTGAATAAATAGGAGCGTTCCGGTGATAATAACACATTTATAACTTGGAATATAAAGATAAATTGCCTAAATCTTAATTTTACAAGATTACTTTAAAATTGAAATAAATATACGTAAAATGTTATAACATACATTTTGCCTTAAGGTTCTCTATAAGGCAAGCACCACTACATAACTATTACAAACGCTAAAAACAAAATTATGTCTTGTAGCTTTATCCCGTCGTACGTGAGTTTTTCACCTTCTTCTCCTTCTTCTTCTTCTTCTTCTTCTTTTTTTTTTTGATTGATAAGCAACCATTGATGTGACCTACCACTAACTTTTATATTGCTAGAACATTTCAAGAGTAACTAAAAAACAAAGGCAACTTGCAAATTATTTATAGTAAATTAGTATTATAATAACATATAAATTTATAATTATTTTTATTTTTATATATGTGTTAATTAAATTTTATTAAATATCAATTAAATGTAAAAATAAATAAATTATTTTTTAAATTTATTAAATAATTATGATATATGATAAAATATAAATAATATGATTATAAAAATATGTATAAAATTAAATAATATAAACATTTATCTTATACTTAATAACTCCATTATTTACGTCTTTCGAATTTCACCCTAATTAAGATCTCCATGAATATATTTATCTCGCAGTTTAGTCTATATAACATAGGGCAGTTCAAAACTTAAAATACAACAATTGTTTTGTGATTGCTTTACTATATTAACATATAACTTGACCATAGAAAGAACAAACATAATGGCTGCTTTAATAATGATTTAACAAATTACCAAAATTCCATTTAATAAATGAATTTTGCAATTTGACAATATGATATCATATTATTGGCTTTAAAACCATACCACACCCTTAAATTTCTGCCGTAAATATTGGTTATTATTCATTAATTAATTCTTTTATTTTGTAATTGGGGTAGGTAGGTAGGTTCTTTTTCTTAAAATACGTTATTTGTGTTATGATAAAAGAAAAATAAAATAAAACTTTATGTACTAAACCTTCATTTTTATAAAAATAAAAAAAAACGTATAAGAAGCAAGATCAACTATTTATATCAATATATAAATTATAATATATTATACGTAATAATTTTTTTGATTAATTAAAATGAGTATATGATCGAAATAGTATATTTTTATTATTATTTAAATTTAAAGATTTTTAATCCAAATCTTATTTGTATAATATATACAAATATATTTTGAATATGGATTGGTGAAATTTTTTCGGATTAAATAAGATTGTATTGAAGTTAGAACATATTATTGTCATATATATATATATATATATATATATATAAAGTATAATATATATAATATTTAAATTTTAAATTAATATATCTCTCCTAAAAGTTATTATTTATAGTTAGAATTAAGATACTCAAAATAATAAATATAGTTGGACACTTATTAAATTATTTATTTTTATTTTTAAAGCTAAAATAATAATTTAATACATATAATATTTAAATATAATAAATTATAAAATAATATTTATATTTTGATTGAAATAAATTATAAAATTTATCAATTCGAACTCAATATAAATTTGAATAAATTACGTAACTTTCAATTTGAATTCGATGAGATTATAAAATATGTTAATATAATCCTATAAAAAATTAATATATTGAATTAAATTTCTCGATTTAATCAGATTGATTAAATTAATTACTCATTCATAGTTATTTATAATAGTAATAAATAATTTTAAAATTTGTAAAATAATTGTTAATGAATCATACTTGAGTTATTTTAACATTATCATATTTATATTTGTATCTCTTTTTTTTTTAGGGAGTATTAAAATTTATTTTTTTTATTAAATAAAGAAAATATTATAGTGTTAAAATTTGAAATTGGTTTCGTAATAGGCGGGGCGAAAACTCTTATCAACTGAAACACACAAGTAAATCTCCAAAGAAATCGTTTTAAAATAATTTTTTTAAAACTAATTTTATTGTTTTTGTGTCGACCTTGTCAAGAAAATAGTATGAGTGGATATTGGGACCTTGAAGTGACCCAAGAATTGGAAAAGTAATGAGATATGGATAAGGTAGTTATGATAATTAAAAGATGTTAATTAAGTAGATTATTGATGCTAATAATAATAATAATAATAATAATAATAATAATAATAATAATAATAATAATAATAATAATAATAATAATAATAATAATAATAATAATATTGGGGTTTCAAGATTACTTTGGAGAATCAAACTAATAATGCATGTGCGCTATATATAATGGTTTGAGTGTTTTGAAAGATTGGAACTATTTAGTATAAAAGTAGATGGGAAGAACATCACCTAAACTTGAACACTAGGATCATTATTTGTTTTCCTCATCCAATTTGCTTATAAAACAAATATGTACTTTTTTGGACGAACTTTGGTCCCTCTATCAAAAGTTCACACGACACGAGGCCGAAACGCTACAACTATTAAATTCCTGCTAGCTCATAACCAAAGCCTTTATATTTTATTGGGCTAGAACATGGAGGTCAATTATAACCTAATTAATTGGGCCCCAATGTTTTTATGGCCCCGTATTTAAATGTGGGCTTAAATCAGTTAAAATCTGCGACGATTACTTCCGTGAAAATCTTTATTTACGACAAAATGAATAAAAATTATCAATAATATCATTATATTTAGTCGCTAAATCTTAGAAGATAAATCCTAAATCCTTGGGTAAACAGACGAGGGTAACGTAGGTTTCATTATATATATAAAATTGTTTAATTTAATTCGTTGGTTAATAAGGTATTACGAGTTATATATATTATCATATATTTTAATATCATTATTATTAAAAATAAATATTTTAATCTTATAATTATTTAAAATGATGCATTTTAGTCTCATAATTAAAGTATATTTTTACACTAAAATTATTTATTTGCATAAATTATAAGAATAAATAAATTAATTTATAAATTAAAAGATTAAATTTAAGGATTCACAAAATAAAGAGATACTCAGAGCCTTTTATCTAGGAAGTAAATGGGAGAGAAAACTAAGAATTGAGATAGAAATGTTTTATCTCAAACTTAAATCCTTCTCACCATGTGATGGTGATGGGTTTTACATGGTTGGTTGAATTCATGCTGCATTCAAAAAGGTGTAGTTTTTATTTTTGATTTTTTTTAAAAAAAAAAATTGATTTGAATTGGTTTCTCAAATATTTTTTTGCTCTAAATTACATGCAATGAGAATGAAAAAAAAAAACACCCTTTAATAATTTCTAGTTATGTTATTAATTTTATGGGATAAAATGTTAATTTGGATGGAATTAGTAACGAAATATTAAATTGAAACAGAATTAAATACTAATAGTATCAAATTAAAAAATAAATAGTAGTTTTTATCTTTGCATTTTTATTTCTATTTTGCGTCTGTCTTCTCTGCAACCGTTCTTGCCCATTTCTAGAATCTAAATCCAGACATTCTCATAAGTCATAATTTTTCTAAAATAATTAAAACATAAAAAAAAAAGTTAATGATAGTGATCCTGATTATAAAAAGTTGTATAAGGTTGAAATGAGTATATGGGAATGTTGTGAGCTTCTTAAGGAAGTTGTTGATGATAGTGATCCTGATTTGGATGAGCCCCAAATTGAACATTTGTTGCAAAGTGCCGAAGCTATTAGAAAAGATTATCTTAATGAATATTGGCTACACTTGACTGCTATCATCCATGATACTTTTTAAAATTAAAATTATTTGATTTATTTGCTCACGCCATCCCTGCCTCATTTTCGATTATTATCTCGGCTAAAAAGTTAATTCAATTTTAAGAAGTAATTTATAAAGTTAATCGTAATGATTGTGTTAAATTTTATTTTTAATCAAAATTATTTAATAATAATACTTATCGTGTTAAGTATTATTATGATATTTTGGATACATTTTCATTGTATTTTGACACAAGATTAATGTCATCACACAGTAAAGCTTTTAATGAATCCATTGTACACCATAAGTTATGTGTTCTTAATTTTTTTGTTATATTTGGAATCATTGTACTAATTATATATATATATTAAAAAAAATTGTTTGAATTAATGTACATATATAACCCATATAATAAATATTAAGTATATTTTTATTATTAAAAAATTTTAATATGACTATGTTATTTAAATTGAATTACGATTATTTAGAATAATTTAATGTTACTATATATAATATTATTAAAATTTTATTTTTATTATTATAATTTTTAAGAATATTATTATTATTTTTTTAATTTTTCAACTTTTATTTTGTGCTTATTAATTTTTTTTATAACAAAAGAAATCATTTATTTAATCATTTCAAATGTTAAGTACATCCTTAGAAAACATCTTAGACAAAATATTAGGAAAATTAAAATTGTAGACAGTAAGAAAGAAAAATAGAAAACTTAGCTGCACCATGAGCTGCCATATTTGCTGCTGTTTTTCTTCCTCTTTTTTGTTGTTTTACTAATGATATACAGTCGCACATCTATTATTTGTTCATCTTGTTTTGAAATAAACTTTTTACCTACTACCACTAATCACGTTTTTAGTCTAATCATCAAATAGTCCATCCGCAACAAAACAAGGTTTGACATTAATTAAGAGATTTTTATTTTTTATTTTTTTAAGGAATCATTAACAAAATAAGGGATAATTAATAAATCTTTAAAAAATTAATTTTTTAATTAAATTTATGATTTTTTTTTCATTAGATATTTTTTTAGAGAATAAATTAAGTGTTATCACTTTTTTTTATTTATAAATATTAAAAAAAATGATTAAAAAATATAAAATTTGTAAATAATAACCAATTTTTATTTTATTTTTAAGTTTTCAAAAAATAAAAAAATAAAGTATTAAGAAACAACTTGAAAGCGATAAAAAAAATTATTAATCAAAAAATCAATTATTTAATCATATATTATAAATCATAAATCAAAATTGTGGTAAAACAACACATAAAAATTATGCTTGTTTTGAATCCATTTCAAAAATGGCATTACTCCATCCTTTCACCTTAACCAATCTTCCAGCCAAAATGATGACTTGAAGTATCTCAACACGTAAAGAAGAAAAAAGTTCCAAATTTCTTTTAAGCAGCCACCATTTTAACATTTCCAGCGTGATCCCTCACCAGTCACCACCACCCTATGGCTAAAGCACCCTTTTTTTGTTCAATGAAAGCAGCATATGAATTAGCCTTTAAACATCCAACATAAGTTTTATCCCATCCCTTTTTCCCGCCATTCCTAAACTTACAAACATTTTCTAGAAAAAATAAATAAATAAAGAAAGAGAATTTTATATACCACAAGTTTTGATGAATCCGATGACACAATTTTGATGAATTCTGATGATATAATACAATATTATGAATGAATATAATTAAACACAATAATAAACTTTTAAATTTATTATGATTTTAATATATTTATAATATATAAAAATATTAAAAAAAAATAGATTCGATCCTTCTCCTTTTGTGTAATGCCAAACATTGTAGAATAAATCAGAAAACAAAGCCGGATAAAAAGCACGTAATCATTTTTGATTTTTTACTTTTATATAAAAAAAAAGTGTAAGAAGTTTATGATAGAGTATCAATTCAATCCAGAAACATTCATAAAACCATATGAACTCATAATTTAAATGCAGCGGAAACAAAATTGGATTGAAAACATGCCTCCTGTCATTGATCAAATTTCAGCACTTACACGGGAATTCCAATGAATTTTCTGTTCGATACTTTCACTGGTTTCTCACACTTATTCTCTGCGTATTGATGGTGTATCTGAATTGTTATGCAGTTAATAGTGAGAAGACCCGATACTTTATTAAGGTTCTTCCATCAAGAACCTCGTTGGTTCAGAATCGACGCATTTCCGACGAACCGAATCATTACCACGGTTCACTAACGTTGCACCACTTTGATTTACATTCTCCCACTTGGTGCAAACGTTAAGCGAAATTCTCTTGAGTAACAAAATACATGAATCATAGCGATATGTTCTTTAAGAGCGAGTATTATCTTCCATGTATTACAATGTATTTAGTTTCTCAAATACTACACTTTATGTGGTAACAAAACTTAATGAATAAATCCTATATTTATTCTTGGTCCAATAAAATATATATATATTCTCAAATAAATTAAGGTGCACATGAATATGAGAAAATATCACAATATATAAGAGTTTCATTAATTAATTGTATATATACATTTACAAAGTGGAACCAATTCCCATTTTCTCTACATGATCCTTGAATTTCATTGGTGGCATGCCATTAGTCAAAGGATCAGCAATCATCAACTCAGTGCTTACGTGCTCAATGACCACTTTCTTTTCCTTAACACGTTCTCTTATGGCCAAGTACTTAATGTCGATGTGCTTACTACGACTACCACTTTTGTTGTTCTTAGCCATAAATATAGCGGTGAGTTATCACAAAGATAATCTTAATGGCCTAGAAATAGAGTCAACTACTCTAAGCCCGGAAATGAAACTCTTTAACCATACACCATGCGATGTGGCCTCAAAACATGATACGAACTCGGTCTCCATAGTGGAAGTAGCAGTCAATGACTGTTTCACACTCCTCCAAGACACAGCTCCACCGGCAAGCATGAAAATGTAACCAGATGTTGATTTTCGTGAATCAATATAGCCAGCAAAGTCCGCATCGGAGTAGCCAATTACTTCCAGTTCATCGATTCGTCTATACATGAGCATATAATCCTTGGTTCCTTGTAGGTATCTCATCACTTTCTTTGCAGCTTTCTAATGGTCAACACCTGGATTACTCTGATATCTCCCTAGCATCCCAACAACAAATGCAATGTCAGGTCTGGTGCAGACCTGAGCATACATTAGGCTTCCAACAGCTGAAGCATATGGAATGGTTTTCATTTGTTCTCTTTCAAAATCATTCTTTGGGCATTGGTCCAAATTGAACTTATCGCCCTTCACAATGGGAGCAACACTTGGTGAACAATCCTTCATCCGAAATCTCTCTAAAACTTTATTGATATAGGTTTCCTGAGACAAACCCAAGACACCTCGAAGTCTATCTCTATGGATCTTAATGCCAATGACATAAGATGCCTCACCCATATCCTTCATATCAAAATTTTTAGAGAGGAATTGTTTTACCTCATGTAGCAAACCCCTATCATTGGTTGCAAGCAAAATATCATCCACATATAGCACCAAGAAACAAATCTTACTCCCACTAACTTTCTGGTATATACATTGATCCATGACGTTCTCTTCAAAACCAAATGAAGTGATGACGTTATGGAATTTCAAATACCATTGACGGGAGGCTTGCTTTAATCCATATATGGATTTATTAAGCTTACAAACCAAATGCTCACCATCACTAGAGAAGAATCCTTCAGGTTGTTTCATATAAACCTCTTCCTCTATGTTACCATTAAGGAAAGCCGTTTTCACATCCATTTGTTGCAAATCCAAATCAAAATGGCAACCAATGCCATGACCACACGAAGTGAATCTTTCTTAGATACAGGAGGAAATGTCTCCGTGTAGTCGATTCCTTCCTTTTGAGTGAATCCTTTTCCAACGAGTCTTGCCTTATGTCTCTCAATGTCGCCTTGTGAGTCTTTCTTTGTTTTGAAGACCCATTTACATCCAATGGCTTTCACACTATCAGGCAACTTGACGAGATCCCAAACTCGGTTAGACGCCATAGAATCCATCTCTTCTTTCATGGCATTGTACCATAAGTTTGAAACCTCAGAACTCATGGCCTGTGAAAACGTCTCAGGATCATTTTCGGCTCCAACATTATAGTCACATTCTTGTAGATACACAACATAATCATTAGGTATCGCTGATTTCCTTACTCTAGTAGATCTTCTTAATGTTGCATCAACATTCTCCTGAGGAGCAGGATCATGTTGTTCAACTAGTTGTAGGCATCTGTTGAACTTCAACATCTACTGGATCAGGATCAACAGGTTGTGGTACTTCCAAGACTGGTTCTTTAACATGCATTTGTACTCGAGGCATATTGTTAACAATAACGATCAGTCCATTACTTGAAGTGGCATATTGAGCATCTGAATGATCTTTCTCAGAACCAATGCCCTCGGATCGATCGCTCCCACTAATCAAGTAATTCTCAAGAAATTTTGCATTTCTTGATTCCACAAACCTAGTATTGTGATATGGACAATAAAATCTATAACCTTTAGACCGTTCAGCATATCCAATGAAATACCCACTAATAGTCCTTGGGTCCAGCTTTTTTTCTTGTGGATTATAAATCCTCACTTCAGACGGGCATCCCCAAACGCGCATATGTTGCAAACTCGGTTTCCAACCTTTCCATAATTCAAATGGTGTCTTTGAGACAGCCTTGGTTGGAACTCGGTTTAATATATACACAGCCGTCTTTAAAGCTTCAATCCACAAGGATTTAGGAAGATTGGAATTGCTAAGCATACTCCGCACCATGTCCAATAGTGTTCGGTTTCTTCTTTCTGATACACCATTTTGGTCACGGTGAACTGCATAGTGTATTGGGCAACTATCCCACGTTTCTTGAAGAAACTTAGCAAACGGACCGGTGCGCTTGTCCATTCTCAGTGTATCTACCATAATATTCACCACCTCTATCTGATCTCATGATCTTTATTTGCTTTCCACATTGTTTCTCTACTTCAACCTTAAAGCTTTTGAAGGCATCCAATGCTTCGCTCTTATTATGAAGCATATAGAGATACATATATCGAGAAAAATCATCAATAAAGGTGATAAAATATTTCTGACCTTGAATGTCCATGTCTGGACAACATATATCCGTATATATGATTTCTAATTTGTTTGAACTCCTATTGGTACCTTTCTTTGACTTGTTAGTCTGCTTTCCCTTAATGCAGTCCACACATGTCTCAAAATCAGTAAAATCTAGAGTACTAAGTACCCCATCTTTAAATCTTAGTCTGCTTTTAATTCTTTCTATGGAGATATGTCCTAATCTCTTATGACATAATGTAGAAGAGTCATCGTCAATAATACACCTTTTAATGCCAGCTTGAACATGCATAGCGTTATGAGTGGCATTATTTTGTAAATTAATGCAGTAAAGACCATCAGACAAAATACCATTCCCAACACAATCAGATTTATTAAATAAATTGAAAGATGTTTCTGAAAAGTGAAAGGAATAACCATAAGGTACAAGTCTTGAAATTGAAATCAAGTTTCTAGAGAAACTTGGAACATAAAAGGTCTTTTCTAATTTTAAAATAAAACCACTACTTAAAATCAAACTACATGTCCCTATAGCCTCCACGTGTGAGCCCATCTTGTTAACGGATAAGATGTATTGCTCCCAACCTCGTTTGCATACCCTGTAAGGAATTTGCAACATGGATTGTAGATCCAGAATCAATCCACCAGGTGTTAATATTAACATTAATCATATTAGATTCATAACAAACAAACGAGGTTGGATTACCTTTATTCTCAAGCTATTTCTGGAATCTGATACAATCCTTCTTCATGTGTCCCTTCTTTTTACAAAAGAAACACTTGGATTCTTTCTTAATATCAGCCTGAGGTGGAATTATCCCCTTTCCTTTATGCTTGTATTGAGATTTTCCTTTCTAGTATGTTGTAGCCAACATTGCACTTTCACCAAATTCCATAACAAGCCTCCCTTCCTCTTGAACACACATGGTCATTAGTTCATTGATTGACCATTTATCTTTATGTGTATTGTACGAGATTTTGAATGGCTCATACTGATGTGGAAGAGTGTTAAGGATATAATGCACCAGGAAGGATTCCGACATCTCAACCTCGAGATGCTTAAGTTGAGCCGCAATGTCCCTTATTTGCATAATGTGCTCGCGCACACCTTTCACACTGGTGAGTCTTAAAGAAGAGAACTTCATAATAAGGGTGCTTGATAAAGCCTTATATGAAGTGACGAATTGATCATCAATGGCCTTTAGCAAGTCTTGAACATTGGTATGTCGATCAACGGAACCACGAATACCAGTAGAGATTTTAGTCTTAATGAACATCATACTAAGGCGATTAGATCGTTCCTATTGTTCATAAAGCATGATATTCTCTAGAGTACTGGTTTGAGTAATTTTAGGTGGTTCGTTTTTCCTAATAGCATAATCAATATCCATCCACCCTAATTGAAGGAGAATTCTTTCCTTCCATATTTTATAGTTATCCCCTTTCAAATCGGGAATATCACAGCGGATATCAGAGAAATTTACAGGTTGAGAAGCTGCAATTAAAGATTATATGTTTATTAAAATTTGAGACCTAAACTATAATCATTCTTTACTAATGTAAATCATGAATAATATGAATCTAGTGACATAAAACTTGCATGTGGGCTAAATTTTTAATTCAATTAAATTCATCCTAACTTTACGATAAAACTATCAAATTATGTTCACTTTCCTAATCCTTGTGGGTAAATTAAAAAATATAATTTAATATTATATCTTAATTAATCACACAAAATATAATAAAAATTCATGTGGAATAAGATTTATTATATCACATATGATTAATTACAATTAATATTTAGTTTCTAAATGTGATCATAAATAAAATTTATTATAGTTTTAATTAATTAAAGATGCTGTGATTACTCCCTAATTAATTAAAATATATGAATCACTTAAATATTAATTAAATTATTATGCTCAATTATTGCATAAAAACACAAGCAATATTAATTTAATTTCAAATGTACAAATATTATTTATCTTAAAATGACAATAAATTATACAAGGAAAAATTAAATAATATAAGCACTAATTAATTCAAGTGGTCAGTTCATTGCAAAACTTGCCGTGTAATTTGGGTTTGATTCCCCGACAAGGCAAGTTTGTTTTTTTTAAATAAAACTTCATCTTCAACCTCTAACCGGGTCAATACTACCCGTTTTACACTAACGGATACCCGACCGTATCTTTCTATTCCGGCGACGGAATCCAGCGTTCTTTTGATCAAAATTCTCAGAATTCAATTTCTGAGTGATTCATGATCTTAATTTTAAATAAAAACTTCATTTTAAACAAAAAGTTAATTAATGAAGGAAATAAATACCCACGGCAAATTGGATTTATTTTCTTCATTGTTTTTCAAGTTTAATTTTACAGAATCACTCAAAAATAAATATTGAAACACTTTATAATTTCCATATGCATCAAAAACAATCAAAATAAAAAACCCAAAATTTCAGTTCTCGTGAAAAGAGCAAAATAGAGTTGTTTTCAAGAGGCTCTGATACCAAATGTTAGAGTCTCAATTCAATCCAGAAACATTCATAAAACCATATGAACTCATAATTTAAATGCAGCGGAAACAAAATTGGATTGAAAAACATACCACCTACCATTGATCAAATTTCAGCACTTACACGGGAATTCCAATGAATTTTCTGTTCGATGTTTTCATTGGTTTCTCACACTTATTCTCTGCGTATTGATGGTGTATCTGAATTGTTATGCAGTTAATAGTGAGAGGACTCGATACTTTATTAAGGTTCTTCCATCAAAAACCTCGTTCGGTTTCGGAACCGACGTACGGTTTCGACGAAACCGAACTATCACCACGGTTCACTAACGTTGCACCATTTTTATTTACAGTTTAGACGAAAACGATGAGTAATATTAATAGATATCATGAACTAGGAAAATATTTTGGGATTTTTAAATAACTTGTCTAATTATAGCAATTTAAGGAATTAATTAATCATCTGGTTATTTTGTTGGTTCCTGCAGTATACTCTCATTCAAGTAGAAAAATAAAGATTAAAGCTCAATAATCACATCTTTTCTCTAAACACGATGTATCCTTATGGAATGAATTAAAAAAAATAACAATTTAACCAACTAGGAGGAAGGTAGGATTTATTTATTTATTTATTTATTTGGGTAAAAAAAATGATCTTTTTAATTAAATTTTTTTTTAATTGCAGGTTGCTAAAGAAAATGGAAGCACTTTGCCTCCGGTTGCATTATTTATTATTCGATATCACTCATTTTATCTTATCGTAAGCAATATAATAATACTTCGTAATTCCATGAAAATCATGTGAGATTAATTAGCTATTAATATGATGTATCGAATATTAGTTAATTTATATAATACAGCTTTACATAAAGCCGGAGCTTATAAGTTTATGATGAACAAGGAGGATGAGGAAAATCTCAAGTGGTTGAACATATTCAATTAGGTTTAATTTCTATTTATCAGTACAATTAATACTACAATTAATCAATATAAAAATGCATTTTATTTCTATTAATTTCATTAACAGTATTTCCCAGCAAAGCTCAGATGGTGAGCCAATTTGCACTAATATAGAAACCAAAGTAAATCACAAATATCAATTTTGAGTGTGAAATGCCAAATTTATCCATATTTGTATTTATATATACAAAATATATATTTTTAATTTCTAATAAATAACATTTTTTTCGCCTAGGGGAATGGGCCGGTGGCTTATGGCTATGGCATATCCCATAGTTATCGGTCTAAATTAACACTTCTTAAACAAAGTGGAATTGGCTTATATGCTCATTTTTTAAAATCACTTTTTTTTCTTTACATAGACACTTATTATTATTATTATTATTATTATTATTATTATATATATATATATAGAGTTGTATAATTGTGCAATTGAGTATATCTTTACGATAAGTAAATATTTGAAGAAAGATTGTGTTTTTAATTAAAATTGGTATATAATACAATATTTACTTAAATAACAATTAAAGACATTTTCTTTATAATGGGATGAGATAATAAACGAAAACATTGTTGTGACTTGTGAGTTAACCAATTGACTAAAGAAATGAAACATTTTTTTTATTGTACAAGTTATAAAAGGCAAAAGTATTTATTTTATGATAACCAACATTAATTATTTCATCGATTTAGTAATATATATTTTTAATTATATTAATTTAATACTTTATTTTAAAAAAAATTGATTAATTTAGTTATATTTCATTTTTATAATTTGACAAACAAAATTGTTTTGATAATTTTTTTTAAAATAACTAACAAAAATATATATCATATATGTGGTTCAATACGCATGACTCCTTACCTTACATCATAAAGTTAGTTTACATTATGTTCGATTAATGTTTCTTTTATTAAATAAAATATAAACTTTAATATCATTTAAAAAAAAATTAATAGAATGCTTGCAAGGCACGTATATATCTATTATTTATTACTCATTTATTTATTTTAAATCAATTCCATCCATATGTTTTTTTATTTTATTTTTTTGCAAATGATTATTTTTATTTTTATTTTTTCTAAACTATCAACATACATGATATTGTATTATTGTGATACAAGAGAGTATTGCCAGATGGAACCGGATAAGACTTACGAGATCCAATCCGAATGTCTTTTGCACGAGCGACCAGTCGTTAAATTTAGAGCTGGCACTAACTAACACATGACAAGTTTAATTACTTAATAACACATGCTCCCGTATCTTTCGGTTATACTTTTATAATAATTTAGTTATTTTATTATTTTTTAATAATTTATTCATTTTATTATAAAAAAATATAATATAAAGATAAATAATTAAAATTTAATTTTTTATTAATTTTATACTCATTTTTTTACTATCTATAAAAATAATATTTTAATAATAATTAAAAAATATGAAAAATAAATAAAAAATAAAATAACAGAATGGTCATTTGGTTGTTTTGATGCCACTTTTTAAGAATAAAAAAAAAATTAAACTTTCACTTTGACATAATTGAATGACTTATATTATTACGCACTTTAATAAATAAAACAATTACAAAATATACATTTTTTTAAAATATATATATATATATATATATATTAATTAAAATAGCTTTATATTACATGTAAAATTCGAGTAAAAATAATTTATAACTAAAATTTGCACAAAAATCATAATTTGAGATGTACATTACACACGTATTAAATATGATATAATTTTGGTATAAAGTATTACATGTAAAATTACAATATCGACCAAGTGAGAAGACATGTGTACCTTCTTATCCCTATGTGTCCTACTATTGTAGTTCAATGGCATTAGAGTCAGTGGAGCTACAATGTCATGTTGTTAGGTTTGTGGATAAGGAATTTTCAAAGGTCCAGTAAATTTGTTCGATTTCTGATTGAAGATATCAATTTTATGTTGGAATTTTCGTTGATTTCTAGAAGCTATATATATATACACCAAATGACATATAGTTTTTACACCACCAAATGATAGTTTTATATTTCTTTATTGTTAAATTTGGTTGAACATGGTTTTTTAGGTGTTGAAGTTTTAATTCTGGTTCATTACTTGTTTCCTTTGTTTAGATATGAAAAAACAGTTTTACCTAACAAGAGAAAAGGACGAGTAATAGCAGAGTCAAAATTTGGTTGCTGCAATATTGACTTGTAACAAAAATTCTGAGATATTTTGTGATTATAGTTACGAGAACGGATCCCAATGTGTATATAGTCCCAAGGTAACTATATTGTTAAAAAAAATAAAAAGGATACCGATAAACAATTATATAAATTATTATTATTATAAAAATATTTTAATTAATGATAATTTTATTTAATAATAATAGATATTTCTTATAATTTTATTATAATAATAATATTAAGATAATATCATTATTAAAAATACGACGGAAATAGCAATGAGTAATGCATTGTATAGCCTCTTGTATAACCAAAGTGTACTGCTTGAATAGCTGGAGTGTGGTGCTTGGATAATCAGCCAGAAGGTTGTTACAGGTGTAACGTATAACATCACAACATATGTAGCAATTAGTTACACAAGCTTAATTGGTGATCAAAATAATATTCTGGAGTCATTACTCACATTTTGTGTGTTTAGTTGGACGGAATGGAGGACGGAATGTAATCTGATTACTAAAAGAGAATGAATCACAATTCCTTCTCCCACCTTTGTTAATCATTATTCCATTCCCATCTAAACATTTTTTTTTCAATTTTACCCTCACCTAAAATACAACCTTAAATTCAAATCTCAAATTCTCAAATCCAAAATTCCAAAACCCTAAAACTTAAACCCAAAATTTCAAAACCCTAAATCCAAATCCTAAAATCCTAAAACCCTAAACCCTAAACCTCAAATCCCTAAACCCTAAACCCTAAAACCCTAAACCTTAAAACATAAATCCAAAAACCCTAAACATATAAATCCCAAATCCCTAAACCCTAAATCCCAAATTCTAAATCTTAAACCCCAAATCCCTAAACCATAAACCCCAAATCCCAAATCCCTAAACCCTAAACCTTAAAACACAAATCCCAAAACCCAAAACCCTAAAACATAAATCCCAAAACCCTAAACATATAAATCCCAAATCCCTAAACCCTAAATCCCAAATTCCAAATCCTAAAACCCTAAATCCTAAACACCAAATCCCCAATCCATAAACCCCAAATCCCTAAACCATAAACCTCAAATCCCAAATCCATAAACCCTAAACCTTAAAACATAAATTCCAAAACCATAAACCTCAAACCCACAAACCCCAAATTCCAAATCCTAAAATCCTAAACCCTAAATCCCTAAACCCTAAACGTTAAACCCTAAAACCCTAAACCCCAAATCTCAAAATCTCTAAACCCTAAACCTTAAAACATAAATCCCAAAACCCAAAACCCTAAAACATAAATCCCAAAACCCTAAACCCCAAATTCCAAATCCTAAAACCATAAACCCTAAACCATAAATCCAAAATTCTAAAACCCTAAACTATTTTTAGAAAAATAATAATTTTAACCCTAAACCTTAACCTATAAATATAACCCCAAATCATAAATCCATAAACCCTAAATCACACATCCCAAACCTCAAAACCCTAAACCCTATTTAGAAAAATAATAATTTTAATAATATATTTCTTTTTAATTAAGTAATACTTATTTAAAAAAATAATGATTTCAATAATGTATTTTGTCTGACGAAAAAATAGTAATTAAATGACATTATTTGAATTTTACAGCATGTAGGGGTATTAAGGTCATTTATAGCTTTTTTCATTACATTCCAGTGGTAAACCAAACACTATAATCCTGATTCTGAGCTTGATTCCAGTGGTTAAACCAAACAAAATTGTTTCCTTTCCATTCCATTCCATTCCGATTCTGATTCCGATTCCGATTCCATTCCACGAACCAAACGCCACCTTAAGGCGTAATATTTATTTGGTGGTTGATTCATCGAATGAAATCAAAACGAGAATGAAATAGAAAGAAGCTAATTTTTTTTGTTTGATCACTAAAATCAAAGAAAGAATCAGTATTATAATGTTTGTTTTATAACTGAAATGGAATGGAAAAAACTTTATATTACCTTAATATCCATACATTCAATAAAATTTAAATAATAAAATTTAATTATTATTTTTTCGTCAGACAAAATACATTACTGTAATCATTGTTTTTCTAAATAATTATTACTTAGAAATAAAATATATTATTAAAATTATTATTTTTTAAATAGAGTTTAGTGTTTTGGGGTTTGAGATTTAATGATTTGGACTTTAGGGTTTAGGATTAAAATCATTATTTTTCTAAATAGAGTTTAGTGTTTTGAGGTTTATGATTAAAATCATTATTTTTCTAAATAGTGTTTTGGGTTTTAAAATTTGGGATTTAAGATTTAGGATTATATTTGTGAGTTAAGATTTAAGGTTTAGGGTTATATTTGTGGGTTCAAGTTTAAGATTAAAATTATTATTTTTCTAAATATAGTTTATGGATTTAGGATTTAGGATTTAGGGCTTAGGGTTTAAGATTATATTTGGGGTTAGGGTAAAATTGGAAATTTTTTTAAGATGAAAATGAAATCATGATTCTTTAAGGGGAAAAGGAATTTCGATTCTTTCTCTTTAAGGAATTTCGATTCTTTCTCTTTAAGGAATTTCGATTCTTTCTCTTTAAAGAATTTCGATTCTTTCTCTTTCTACTTTTCAACCCAACCAAACATAAAATTGGAAGGAATCTATTATGATTTCATTCCATTCCAATTAACCAAACATTAGTGTAATGTAATTATTCTATTCATTCATTTAATCAATCAAATGTCCAATCCTTAATTCTCTCTAGTTTTATAGCATGTGTATGATATCAAAACAATCGATCCAATAAGACCTTGAGTTCATCAATGATAGATCATCCAATTGAGACTCTAATGATTCATTCTATTGAGATCGTGAGTGTGAAGAGTAATATGACAAATTATGTTGGCTCATATAGCAATTTCTATGAAGCTTGATAGGATAAGTTAATTATTTGGGAAGATCAATTTATGAGTTTTGTGACAACCTATGGCTTAGACTTCATTTTTTATCCGAGTACAACAACTCCTTAATTTCTCACTGAATTGCTGATGCTAATGTCAAGATATCTAACCTTGAGTATTCCTTTTGAAATTAATGTAATAATCTCTTGAAGAGTTGGATTTATAATTCAATCTCGTAAGAAATGTTGTATCAAGTTAGTGGATAACATTCATCTATAGCTTATTAGATGTGGTTGAACCTTGAGAGTTACTTCAACTCAACCTCTCATGCTAGGAAGATGGAGTTGCATCTCTAATTATAGCAAGTGAGTGAAGACAATTTGAATATCGAACAATTTTCACTTGTATGAAGTTAATTATTGATCATCTATCTGCAATAGAAGACCAAATACCTAGTAATGGAATTATCATATATATTATACGTAGTTTAGGGCTAGATTACAAGAGTTTTGTTATTTCTATAAATCGTAAGTCAAGTGATCCAACTTTGTTTGAGTTATAGAGTTATCTATTAACCGAGAAACAATCAATTCCCACTAACACAAAATATGAAGAAGATCAAATTTTGCAGACCAATTTTGCCAGATTAATGCCTTTATTCTTTAAAGCAATCAGAATTTCTTCTCAAAGAGTTTACAATTATGAACCGAGCCTTGGAACCTATAAGATTTTCTAAAGAATTCACAAGCTCAAAATTAAAATGTATCTCACAAGGGTAATGGCTCAAGAAATAACTCATATAAGCAAAAGAAATAAGATGATCGCCCACAGTGTCAAGTATGTGACAAGGTAGGGAAATTTGCCTCAACTTACTATCAACTAAAAAATTTACTTGTTGACAAAGACTTTAATTCCTTTCATGCAAGTCCTACAGCCTATTATGTTGACTTGTCTTTATCAAAAAGTGTACAAGATAATGCTTAGGGTGCTGGACAATAGAGCTACTCATCATCTTATAGGGGATGCTTCGAAACTAGTATTACTATGACTATGATCATTAACTTTTACTTAAGAACATTTTTCATGTTCCATAGGCCTCAACAAATCTTTTATTGGTACATAAATTTTGTGTTGATAATGATATTTTAGTGAAATTTCACCTTTACTATTTCTCATTAAGGAACTAAGCATGAGACATTTCATCTTCCAAGGCAATCTTGTGAGTGATCTTTATAAACTACATCAGATTCCATCCATGAAATCAACATATAATTTTGCTTTTCACAATTACTCCACATTTTCCATTCCATAACTTTGTTTAGTAATACATGTGATAAGAATTTCAATTGGTGTACTAGACTAGGATATCCTTTCAGAGATCATCCTAAATAAACTTGCTAAGAGATTTGATCTCAACTATACATTGCATAGTTCTCCTCATAAGTGCTTAGTATGTCCAAGTACTACTAAATCAATTTAACATTTTTCTTTAGTGTATGTTAACCTTTGGACTTCATAAGTAGTTTTAGTTACAATTGCAAAGTATTATTTGCTTCTCATTGATGATTATTCTAACTACATGTGGGTGCATTTCATTTATACTAAAAATAAAACAAGTGTTACAATGGTTATGTTCAAAACAATGGTGGAAAGATAATTTGAATGTCATATAAAGGAAGTGTAGAGTAATATAGGAGGAGAGTTTAGTTTTCAAAGCTTTGAGTGGCATAATCTAGGTGTAAATCATAGGCTTACCTATCCACACATATCTGAGTAAAATGGCTCAGTAGAAAGTTGACTTTAGAAGGTTGTGGAAGGTGATCGACTCTACATTTTGTACTATTGTCTATCTACGTGAAAAAATATTCTTTGAACTATTATATCATGTAGAACTAGATTATGCTTTTATAAGTACTTTTGGTTGTTTGGTTTTTCCTTGCCTTTGAGCCATTTGAAAACAATATCAATATAGTGTGTGTTTCTTAGTTATATAGCACAATATAAAAAGGGTATCTCTATCTTGAACTCAAAACTATTAAAGTGTACACAAGTAGACATGTGCAATTCCATGAAAGAATTTTTCCTTTTCTTTCCAACACAAGTGGGATATATGTAATGGCTATCAAAAACATGTTATTTGTTTTCTTCATATACCAACCTCATTTACTTGAACCATTGACTCTTGAATACACTTTCACCCATCAACCATCTATCTCTTGTTCTTCAATCATTTTCCTAACCCTTAAACACATAATCTTGACCTACCTCATCTTCTTTGGATACTCCTATTATCTCTCATACCACACCAAGTCTTGCTTCTCATAAGGACAAATCCCAACCATCACACTCTTTACCTTAAGTTGATTATCCAAAAATTTCTCTCGTGGTAGATTTCTCAACCCTTTTACTTCCTTGCCTCAATACACATTCTATGGTTATAAGAAGCAAGGCTAGATTGTAAAACCAAAGCACACAAACTATGTTATGCATACACCTAATCCTCTTGATTTGGAACTATGGAATTATGTAAAAGCTAATAATTGGGTAGATTCTATGGCTAATGAGCGCGCAAGACCTTTGAGAAATGACACTTGAAAACTAGTCCCTCTTGAAGATGTGATGAAAGTTATTGGCAATAGATGAGTGTATAAAGTGAAAAGGAAACACGATAGAAGCATTGATAAAACATATAATTATGAGGGTTATTCACCGTTTAGCTTTATCTAAGGGTTGGTCACTCACACAATTTGACGTGAATAATATATTTTTAATGAAAAGCTAGAGAAAGTAGTGTATATGATACAACCTTTGGGCTTTGAGGTACCATTTGAGATGAAACTGGTGTGTAAACTTAAAAGTCTTTGTATGGACTTAAATAAGCCCCTCAAGCTTAGTATAAAAAAATGAGCTCTTACTTCTTGTCACGTGGGTTTACAAGCTTTAAATCATATATGTCATTGTTCTTTCAAAAGAACACTATATCCCTTAGTATTGTTCTCTATTATAATCACTGGTGATATTTCATTTTTGATATATAAGTTTATTGAAATCTTCTAGAACAAGTTTGCTTTAAAAGATCTTGGAACATTGGAATTCTTTCTTGGTATACATGTAATTCACACTGAGGAGTTATTGCATTTATCACGACGTAAGTATGTTAAGGATTTAATTAATTGAGTTGGTTTCATTCACTCCAAATCTCTATCAACACTTGTTGTTATAGGTAAAAACTTTCTACTGCACAACTTTGATAGATCCATCAATGTATAAGAGCTTTGTAGGAGGACTTAAGTATTTCATAATGACTCAACCAAATATCTTTTACATGGTTAACAAATTATGTCAATTTTTTGCGAGTTCTACTAAAGTATATTAGCTTATTACCAAAAGAGTATTTAGACATCACAATGAAATTACTTCCAATAGACTGTTGTTATAGAAATTTTATTCTTTTGACTGGGCTAGAAATATTGATAATCAGAAGAATACAAGTGGTTATTGTATTTACTTTGACAATTCATTTGTGGCGTGATCGTCTAGTAAACAAAAGGTGGTTTCTAGATCTATTAGATAATCATAATATAGGTCTTTGATTAAAGCTAGACAATTGTCTCTTAAAATGCCTTTGATTTCATTTGATGTTTCTTTTGAGGAATAATAATTGATTGCATCGAGTTTGTATATATTTTACCTAAAAAAATGTGATTTTAAGGGAAAATTTTATTTATCCCTCCCTAGTTTTTACTTATTGTTAAGAGTCAATTTTTATGTTTATTATATTAGGTCAATCTTATAAATCATTAATAAATACATTAGAAAAAAATAACACCATGAGATATCATAACAATTATGATACTTAAGTAATTTTATATATGAGTGAGACTAAATCAAAGAAGATTTAGAGAATTTGAACTTGTATTTATGCATAACTTCTTGAGGTGAAGATGTCATATTTATAAATTTGAACTAATATCAGTCTTATAAATAACTTATAATTATTAATTATTTTTTAAATTAATATAATAATTTAAATAATATAATATGTATTGATATTCATTTTAACTTAAAAGTAAGTTTTTTTTTCCTTTCCATATTTCGTTTGGTTTCATTTTTTTTAATAATTAAGTTCTCGATAAAATACATGATTTTTCAATAATATAATTTTTTTTAACATCTTGAACTTTTTTTTGAACAAATAATGCATAAATACTTTTTTAATAACGTAACATTATGAATTTTTATAAAGAATGAAAATGATTTATTTGATAACCATTTGTTATAAATAGAATATATCATCTTCTCTCACATTAATATTATTTAAAAATATAATCTTACATTAATATCATGCTAATTTATTAAAAATGTAAATAGATAGAATAAATTTTTAAATAAAATAGATTGTAATATGGGTCAAATAAAAGCCTATGCCATTACATTTTTGATATTTCTAATTCAGAATTAAATATGAGCTCACTGTATTTATTGAATTTGTTAATGACAATGTAGATTAATGAAATTGGATTAAGCCTACAAATTAATTTTTCCATCCAGCATCAACTAAAAAGTGTGTCACCTGTAGTCTGGTGGATATGTGAACGAGATTGCATTCCAATAAAAATATATGAAAATTGTGGTACTGTAACTTATAACATGCCCAATTTACTGACATATGACTAACGATAATTAAATTTAAGAAATTATAAAAAAAAAATTATTATATATTATAATTATAATTGGTATAATAATTTTTAGTTACACATAATTATATATAAGTTAAATAAATTTATAAATACCTCAATTTTAAATTACAAAGACGTTTTCAATTGCAAATACTTTATCTTTAGTAAGAATCTTCAAGTCAAGTTGTAGAGAAGTGGGCTACTTTCTTATTTCCACTATTCCGTAGTGGCAGGCGATCCACTTCCAAATAAATAAATAAATAAATAAACAAATAAATAAATAAATAAATAAATAAATAAATAAATAAATAATGGTGAGAATTATAATGGTGAGTGCAAAGGATATATTTCGGCTTCTTGAACCGGGTAACTTGATACAAGTTGAGTTTGTTTTTTTCATTAGTAACTTTTGTGCTTTGATTTCATTTGATTTAGTTATCTATTAGGATAAACATTAATTTTCTTATTAAACGTTTTAAATTACTTTAAAATTCATATATTATATTAATTTAGTATCTTTAATTTTAAATTTATTATCATTTTTATTTAAAAAATGTTAATAATGGATGGAAAATGTAAAGTGTATGTACAAATGTTATTTTTCATACTAAACGTTACAAATTATTTTTAATTTCATATCTTATGTATTTTTATTATCAATTTGATACATCACGTTTTAAATTTATTATCATTTTGATATTTTTCTTTAAGTACTTTATAAATTTTTTCATCTATAGTTAATATTTTTGTAATGAAAATATTAAAATAATAGTAAATTTAAAACATAAAATATCACATTTAGGGGTTTGCAAAAAATCCGATTATCCGATCAATCCGATGGTCGGATCGGATGGAAATTTTTTCCATCCATTAAGTGCGGATCGGATGGCAGATTTCATTACGATTCATCCGATCTGATTCAATCTGACAGAAATTAATTATATATATATATATATATATTTAATTAATATATATTTATTTAATTTTTTAATGATTTTTTAAGTCAAATAATTTTATGTTATGATTTATGTGAAAATTTAAAAAATTTATTTAAAAATACAAAAAATAGAGTTAATTAAGTTTATTAGTCAGATTGATCGGATTGATCGGATGTCATCCGAATAATTTACGGATTGAATTAAACGAATATGAAAGATGATCGAATCAGTTGTGGATTATGATGTTTTAATCCGATTAGATGATCGGATCGAATTGGTATAATAGAATTAAATAAATATCATGATATTTTATCACGGTCTGATAAGAAAACTTTTAGTATCATTCATTAAGATTCGAATTTAGTCTCTTAAATATATCCGTTGAAGTGTGGTGTCAAATCAACATATTTGGTTGCAAAATGACTCTAATAATGTGTTTTTTTTTCTTCGAATAAACATAGGGAATAAAAATATTTGCAGTCTTTTTTGTTTTTTTTTTCATATTATAAAACCCAGGTTAGATGTATAATAAGGATTGAAAAGATATAAAAATATAATTTGATCACATTAATTGGAAAAAAGAAAAGAAAGCGACCCTTCTTGGAGCTAAACATGACGCAAATTAAATTTTATTGTTTTTGTTTTTTTTTAATTGATAAATTAAGTTGAAGGGTCGTTGATGGTCTGATAAAAGCATATGAATAATTAGAGAAACAAAAATACCAAAAATGGTTGAAGAATAATATAAATGCATAATTGTCATCTCTTCCACTAAATTATATATTTAGAGATAACGTATGGAGTTAGATATATTACATATAATTATTTATTAAAATATTAATAATTGTTTTTTTCTAACCTCTAATCCATATATTATTATATTCATGTCCTTGTTTCTAAGGATTATTGGAATCACGGCACTGGCATCATAATCATGGGGAAGCAGAGATTGGAAACTCCATTATTGGCCAACAGAAGCTATGGATTGACTAATGAGAAGAAGAGATGGAACAGAGCTCTCTGTTTCCTATTTGCATTCTTCACTATCATCAGTCAGTTCTCATCTTCTTTCTATTTTCTTTATCTTTGCCTTTTATGGGTCTTTCATATTTTCTTAATTATTCCTTTACGATTTTGTGGGTTTAACTTTGATAATCGTTTTTTTTTTAAATGGACTGATCAACATCGTCTCTGCTTTGGATAAAAACTAAAAACATGGATTCAACATGACAAAGTTAACATGGATTTTTCAGTATTGATCAGATGAAAAATTGAGGAACCATCTTTTTGATCTCGCGGAACCTATTTTGTTATACTTGCCAGCTACTTTATTACATATTCTAAGGATTAATCTTATTACTACTATGTGCATAAGGAAGATTTGGTAATTGTGAAACTTCCTCTAAATATTGCTTAGCTTTTCATTGCCTTTGAGGAATTTGATGGCATTTAAACAGCTTAATTCAATTATGACATTTTTGAAGCATATGAAGTTTGCCAGTCCAACCAAGGTCCCATGTTTAGAATCCCCAGTATAAAGGAGAGAGTTGGTGATTTTATATTTTATTTGATATATTTATATACTTTTATTTTTTATTTATTTGATTTTTTTTTTGTTTTTATGTTGAAATAGTCAGTAGACATATTGATACTGTAATTTTAAGGTGGTTTAATTTAGTCATGTAGTTTTAAAAAATATCAGTCAAGTTTATATTTTAAAAATTTGGGATTTTTTAAGAATAAAAAAAAAACAGATTCTCTATTTTTTTCTTTCCTAATTTTTAATTTTTAATTATCTATTTAGAGAGAAAAAAAAAATAGATTCCTTTTGTTAATTAAGGTTTGGATTCGAAATCCTTTATTTGTAATTAATTTCCTACCCATTCCGCTAGATTTAGAGTAAATTTATTTCATGAAAAAGAAAAATACTACATCCAAAGGAGTACAATAGAGAAAACCTATTCAATTAGTTTTGAAGTTACGGTCTGATTGGGTACAGAAAGACAAAATATGAGAAGGTTTTATAATCAGAAACAATTCTCTTATAATCGAATTATTATTAAATTATAAAAAAATATACATAATAAAATGTATTATAATTAAATATTATATATTCTATAATCACATTAAATATTATATATTCTATAATCACATTAAATTAATAAAAAATAAAATATAAATTTTATAAATCTTCTAGTATACTTCTTATTATGATGTGTAAGTAATAAATTTTGTTAAAGATTTTAAAATTTAAAATTAAATATTATGTATATTGTCTTATAATAATAATAATAATAATAATAATAATAATAATAATAATAATTCATTTATGAGTTGCACCCGTTAGAATCCGACCTTATTCTGAAAAGAAGAAGAAGAAAAAATTGTTTGGATTCGGAGTTTCGAATTGAAAACATTCATATAGAATGACTATGTTGTATGTAGACAAGTATGTATAAATTACAAAGCTTGATGGGATAAAATGTATATACCTTTTGGATTTTCCAGCTGTAGGTATTTTATATGGAAACAACAAATCTATTTGGATTGAAGGAGTTGGAGTAAGAAATAACAGGAGGGTTGAAGGGAATGATGTTAATGTTGTGGAGTCAGAGAAGGGGGTTGTTGCTGCAGATGATGGTCGGTGTTCTGAAATTGGAGCTTCAATGCTTAGAAAAGGTGGGCATGCTGTTGACGCTGCAGTGGCAACAGCTTTGTGTGTTGGTGTTGTTAATCCAATGGCAAGTGGGATTGGAGGAGGTGCTTTTATGATTGTTAGATCTTCATCAACCTTGCAGACTCAAGCTTTTGACATGAGAGAAACTGCTCCTTTACTAGCCTCTGAGGTTAACACTTCTTTCTTATTTTCTCTTTTGAAATGAACTGAGTGAGGATCTCGTAAAAGTGCTTTTGATAGCTTAAAAAAAAATCAATCAAATTGTAAAATTGTTAGAAGTGTTTTCAGGGCTCAAAATGTTTTATGATAGATAACAAATAATGTGATTTTTCTTAAAAAATACGTCATTTTGAAATCACTTTTAGCATAAACATAAACAAATAAAAGTTTTGTCTAAAGTTAAGTGTTTTACATAAAATTAATAAAAGTAGTTTTGATTGACATTTAAGTAACTATTTCAACAAGAGAGAAGGTATACTAAACTACTTTTCTTAAAAGCCGTAAGAATTCTTCAAAAAAATTCGAAAGCACTTTCACAAAAAGCAGTTAGAGACCATTTGTTTTATCCTTAAGCATAGTAGTTTGATTCTTCAAAGTGTGAATATGCATGAGAACAGAATATGTATGAGAACAATCCAAGAGGCAAGTTTATAGGAGCACTGTCAATGGGAGTTCCTGGTGAGATAGCTGGGCTTCATGAAGCTTGGTTGAAATATGGGCGTTTAACATGGAAGACTTTGTTCAAACCTGCAATAGAACTTGCTAAAGATGGATTTGTAGTAGCTCCTTATCTTGGAGGCTTTATAGCTAGATGTGAAAAGCTACTTTTAAGTGACCCTGGCTTCAGACAAGTATTTGCACCAAATGGGAAGTTGTTGCAAACTGGTGATATCTGCTACAATGTTGAACTTGGCAATAGCTTAGAAGAAATTGCAGAACTTGGTCCACAAGCCTTTTATAATGGTACTGTTGGTGAGAAACTTGTTAAAGATGTAAGAGAGGCAGGTGGGATTTTGACAATGGAGGATTTGAAGAATTACAAGGTGAATGTTATGGATGCAATGGCTACAGATGTGATGGGATTTACAGTATTTGGAATGTCTCCTCCTTCAAGTGGAACATTGGGGCTTTCTTTGGTATGTTTTTGTTTTTGTTTTTTGTTTTAAATAAATGGTTACACACTCACACACAATATATTCACGGGGTTCGAACTCAAGTTGTTTAAAGCCTATGCTATTGCATCTTCTAGTAATTTTTGAATAGTATGGACTCATCCAATCCATTTTAAATTTCTGAATCAAACATAAGAGGTAAATGTCATTCTTGAAATTAATTGGATTGAACAGGTGATGAAAATCTTTGAAAGTTATGGAACTTCTGATGCTGTTAATGGAGATCTTGGTCTGCATAGGCTGATTGAAGCATTGAAACACATGTTTTCCATAAGAATGAAATTGGGTGACCCTGACTTTGTAAACGTGACTAACACTATATCTGACATGTTTTCCCCTGCATTTGCTAAGCAAATCCAGCAAAAGATATTTGACAATACTACTTTCCCTCCAGAGTACTATATGAATAGGTATGATCCTTTTCATCTAGCATTTGTCCTTTTGGCCAAGGTAGGGATGGCCCAACGGGTCATTGCCTTGTGGATACCCGTCCCGTTCAAGTCAGTTCAGGGCAAAACAGCTCAGGTCTCAAATAGTTCGATACATGAACCGTTATTTGTAATATCATTTCGGATCGGGCTGGATTTTATCCACTTTTTCTTTTGATTACTTTTACATTTTTAAAACTAAAATAGTATTCGAAACTGATCAATGATTCAGGGTACTGACTTGCGGGTAATGATTGAACCGAATCAAAAACCACTTAAAACGATTAAGTTCAATTCGACCCGATGATCAATTTAGTTTGGATCTAACTCAAATTGATACGTTATTATCCTTATACCAATGAGTTGACTAGTTTAAATTCAGTATAAAACAATTTCAAATCACATGTTTCAAAACAAACAAAAACAAAATAAAGTGACTGTTCCATTAAAAATATATATTCAAAAGCAAAATGTAAACTAGATTTTATGAAGGTAGTATTACTATTACAAATCTGGTTGACAATTGCTCAAGTTTTGGTTCATGATTTACAGGTGGAGCCAATTACGAGACCATGGAACTAGCCATTTATGCATTGTAGATGAAGATAGGAATGCTGTATCAATGACAACCACTGTGAATTATCCTTTTGGAGCAGAAATTCTTTCTCCTTCTACAGGAATTGTGCTTAATAATGAAATGGGTGACTTCTCGACACCAACAGAAGTATCACCTGATAATCTACCCCCTGCTCCTGCAAATTTTATCAAACCTAAAAAGAGATCGTTATCTTCAATGACCCCACTTATTGTTACCAAGGTATACAAAAAAATATCACTTATTTTGGATGCTAATCAGTTTGTTTATGCTTTTAAAACGTAAAATTTAGTTATCAAATTTTTAAAAATTTACATATAGGTTCTAACTTCAGTACATGTTCTGTTAATTTTCAACCCACTATCACCTCTGTAGGATAATCAATTAGCTGGAGTCATTGGTGGTAGTGGTGGTATGAACATAATCCCAGCAGTTGTCCAAGTTTTTCTAAACCATTTTATCTTGGGTATGAAACCATCAGTTGCAGTTCAGAATCCAAGGATCTACCACAAGGTAATTCCTAGTTTGTTTCAACTCATAAACATTTAACATTTCATTAAAACCCCAAATGGATATTAGATTTCGGGGTTAAGATCATCTGTTTTATTTCACTGTCTTTACTTTTCTGGTTATTATTTCTCTACAGCTAATACCTAATAAGGTCATGTATGAAAATTGGACTGTAATTGATGGAGATCACATTGAGCTTTCAGAGGAAAGAAAAGTCTACTTGCAACAGAGAGGTCATGAGTTAGAAGCTGCAGCAGAAGGTGCCATTGTCCAGTTAGTTGTTCAAACCCTAACAAGCCCTATAAACTTGGGGCAGAAAAATAGAAAAGTTTCTAATGCACCAATACTTCATGGTATACTCACAGCTGTAAGTGACCCAAGAAAAGATGGAAAGCCTGCTGTTATCTGATTGTTGGTCTTTTATGGATTCAATGTCTCTTTATTTGATTAATTCACAACTCAATTGTATTTTATGCTTTGTATCTAACAATAATAGCTCACGAGTCATAGAAATTTGTTACCAAAGCCTCAAGTATTTTTTTTAATAGCTAAAGATACTTAGCCTCAAGTATTGTTTGGTAAAAGACTTAACTAGTGACAATCTGTATAATGTTCATAAACTATATATCGCAATGTTTTCTGGTTATTAAGACTTGTCTTCATAAGTTTCAATTACCAAAAAAGAACAAAAATCCAGGCAGAGGCTGTCGTTAGCTTGATTGTGTATAGAAATGGTTAATTTGATGTATTGTACCCAAGCTATGGTGACAAAGGGAATGCTAGTTTTTTTTTTTTTAACTATTTTTTGTTTTCAAATTCATCTAGAAAAATAAAACTAAAGCTTGTTTGGTAAAAAGATGTGTTTTCTATTTTCATTTTCTCTTAAATTACAATAAAAAAATGTAAAGTTAATTAATAAAATGAAAAATAATATATAAATATTGTTTGATAACATCATATGGGTTTTTTTTTAACTATCTAAGTTAAAAAAAATTAAGGCTTTTTTTAATAAAATAACATGATTTTTTTAATATCCCCGTTCTCTTCTTATAAATAGTTTATAGACTTTTTTTTAGTAACATGATGTGCTTTTTTTATTTTAAAATAACTTACATAGTTAGTAATCTTAAATAACTTTTAGCAAGGAAAAATAAAAATTGAGTCTAACGAATTTAAATAGAACATATCTATATGATAGTCCAAATTTATTTTCTTATAAATAGTTTATAGACTTTTTTTATTTTTAAATAACTTACATAGTTAGATAATCCTAAATAACTTTTAGGAACGGAAAATAAAAATTGAATCTAAAAAATTTAAATAGAACACATCTATATGATAGTCTAAAAATTTATCATATATATATAGAAAATTATTAAATATTATAAAAATTAATATAAAACTTATAAAGCATGATAAGATGGAAGATAAAATAACGAATACTAATAAGAAAAAAGTATTGAAAAATTAAATGGAGAATTTTAAAAGACAATAAAATATAACAATCCCTAATAAAATGAGTTTATATATGTATGCGAAATTTAAAATCATAAACAAGTCATATTTTTTGTAAGCTAGTAATAAACATATTTTTAAAACGAGTTAAAGATGTTTAACAAAAATTGAATTTTTTTAGTAAAATCATGGAACTTTTTATAGAAAATTTAAAATCATAAACCGTAAAATTTCTTAAAAACTAGTTTTCTAAATATTTTAAATGGTATATGAAATTATTTGTAGCATTTTTATGAGTTAATAAGAACTATTTTTCAAAAGTGAGTTAAAAATAATAAATATAATCTTAATAATCATTACCAAAATTAGCATAACTTTCCAACGTAAAATCATAAACCGTAATATTTCTTAAAAAATAAAATTCTAAATCTTTGTATTAATATATGAAATAAATCATAATATTTTATAAGTTAGTATAATATATATTTAAAAAATATTCATAAAAATCTAAAATTGTTTTAATAAAATAGGCATAAGTTCTTTATAAAACTCAAAATTTTAAATTGTAAATATTTTTTTGTAAAAATACTCATCGATGATATATGGATTCAATAATAAATTATTATAAATTAATATAATTTAAATTTTAGAATTGAATCAATGATTGTATTTTTATCATGAGTTATGTATAGCATGTTTTTTGAAATTAAAATCTATCTTAGCATTCTATATTTATTAGAACATTTCAATATAAATTTAATTTTATCTTCTATTTTAATTCAAGATGATTACTCAAACTATAAGCTAAAAAATATTTATATAGATAATTGATAAAAAATAAAAAAAAAAGTGAATTAAAGTATATTTATAACACTAATTATTAAAAAGTGTCATATAAAAATGATCTATTTGAGAACCATTTAGAATAAATGGGATGTATTAACTTTTTCTATCCCAATATCATCCCAATTCATTAAAAATATAAATGATATAAGATGTGATAAATTTCTAAATATAATGTATTGTACCATAAGTTAAATAGGAACCCATCCCATTTAACACGTATAGATCAATTTATGTATTTTTATATTTTTATATGACAATCTTATGGTTCCACTTTTAAATCTTTTATAAAAAAATATTTATGTACTGCATTTTATGTTTTTTTTATATTATACGAGATGATTAAAATAAAAAATTTATTTGTGAAATTATATCATGTAATTAGAACTTTAATTTGTAACGTATTCATCATCCCTCCCTATCAACATTTATATTTAGTAATTTACAGTTTGAGAAATCCCCTGAAATTATGAAATAATGTATCACCTGAGATTGAAACCGAAATCCTGGCTACTACAATGGGAGAACTTATCTCGTCTCCTCAGCTCCATTTGTTGCTACTATTTAACGTGTTACTCAATTTAAGGCAGAATTCATATGCACAAGTAAAATCATCAGTGGCAGAGGATAAAGTCTGTTCCAGTATTATTATACTTGCAGCAAAAACCATATAGTGGCACATTCAATTTTTTTTTTTTAAACAAATCTTGCTTATCCTCTAAGCTCTCATGTAAATGGAAGATTACATATGAAATTTATTAACTAAGCAAGAGAATGTTTCATTCTCTAGTACTAGATAAATGTCATATGAGTATCCAACAAACATCTATTTATTGTTATCAGTTGGTCCCAATTGGATGGAACTGCAACTGATTTCATTGTTCACCTCAACATGGTCACCCAAGCAAACTTCATCGTCTAACCTTTGAACAAGCTTTTTTCCCTCTTTCTTGTCCTCAATTACTTCTTTAGCACTCAAAAAGCTTGGCTGGTGTGTTGAAGATAGAAGCCTAGCCCACATTCTATCAGTTATCACAACATTGTTCTGCCTCTCTGTGATTCTCTGCAAATCAACCATCCCACAAGTCATTTGATAGTCTTAATTGCAGCATTTTTGCAACAAAATAAACAACCGAAAGACAACTACAAAGCATTGGATAAGGACTCACGTAGAAGGGTATGTAAGTTTGTCTTCCGTTGACAAGGCCACTAGTATAGCCTGTGTAACCTGCCATTGCTCCATGTATGGCACTTTGAGCAAGAAGTGTGCAGTAAACATTATCAGAAGCATTGCTTGGAATAGCTCGGATCATATATGTAGGATCTGCCATTAATGAAATGCTCAATTAATTAGATGTTTTGATCAGTCTTTGCACATCTTCTAATCACAGACTATAACATATAGAAATTAGAAAGAAATTTTAAATTAAACAAACCTATGTATTTGAGGTTAATGGTCATTCTATCTTGTTTTGAAAAATGATCCTGCAAAAAGAAAATTTCCTTCACTTTAAAAAAGGGGACAAAAATGAAGAAAAGGAACATCTACTAATTCTCAGGTTACATGATCGTTGCATGAACTATAGAGATTGGAAACTGAACCTTGATCTTTTGGGAAATCCATAGACCAACATCTTTGAGAAGCTTGTTTCCTGAAGCATCCTCCTGAATGCTCCCAGACAGAAGCTCCTGCCCTGCACCTTCAGCTATGACGATAACCATGTGGCCATGCTCCTTGAGCCGTTTATCTATGTACTCATAAAGTCCACCAGGACCTTCAAGGTAAAACGGTGATTCTGGTATTAAGCAGCAGTCTACATCTCGACTTGCAAGAGTTGCATACATAGCAATAAATCCTGCATTGTAGCTCCTAGTCAGAATTATTAAAGACAGGTAAAGTAAGCACATAAAATCTGTAATAGAAACAAGGTAGACGTTTCTATTAACATAGATAGTAGCCAAGTTTCAGCCCCTTAAATGTAATGGGAGTCAAAGACATCTACGAGTACTTCAGTTGAACATTTACTGAAGTAAACCGAGTCATAGATGCAAGCAGTTTTTGAGAATGCCCAAAAATGAGAGAAAAATTGAAAAAATAAAAAAAAGTTCTTCTTTGGCTCCCTACCCCAGCAGATTAGGAGGTTTTGAGTTTTCTCCATTACCTTAAAGCAAGACCTGCTTGCCGAGAAATTATGAAAAGTATGACTACTATGAGAGGTAATGTATGAACAGAAATCTTACCGCTGTTGCGACCCATCAGCTTTACAAGACCTATACCATTCTCAACACTTTCAGATTCAACATGTGCTGCGTTAATAGCTCGTTGAGCCTCCTCAACAGCAGTATCGAAGCCAAAAGACTTGTCAATAACCTAAAACAGAAAGTAAAACAATAAATAAACTTCTCAGATTAGTGATTGATCAGCCATAAAACAGCAACAACTTTTAAGTGAAAAAACATACTGGAATGTCATTGTCAATTGTTTTCGGGATTCCAACAACGGCAACTTTGAGACCACGCCTTTTAACTTCCTGTACAAACAATAGTCATAACTTATCAAAAACATACATTTGTTTTTGTTAACACTAACTGCAGCTTGTTCTGTGTGTTGTCCTTTAATCCCAAATCAAAAGGAGTTGGATAAGGTTGATGCATAAGCCTTCAATGAAGTTGTGGCACAGAATCGGTTTTCCAAAACTTGAAGTATTTTTAAAAAAATATACCTTTACACACTTAAATTACCTCAAATATTACAGATGCACCTCTCAGAGTTCCATCTCCTCCAATGATGTAAACCTGATAAAAAAGAGAGCAATAAGTTGATGTCCATGCCATGGATAATGTAAACAAACAATTAGATCTAAACTACAGACTTGGTTGATTCCTCGATCTTGAATGCTATCAACTATCTTCGAGGTATCATGACCGCCTCTGGATGTTCCAAGGATAGTTCCTCCACGTTTATGAATATCATTCACTATCTTAGGGTTTAACGTAATCGTATTTCGAGCATAGAAGCCCCTATATCCACCCTACAAAGAAATAAGTCATATTAAAATCATTTCACAGTCAATTAAAAGCTTATAATTTCAAAATAGTAAAAGTCGTGGGGAGGGAGGGAAAGGCTTATAAAGCAAACTTACTTCAATTCCCAGCACTCTCTTCACTCCGTACATGTGGTACAATCCACACACAAGTTCTCTAATCACTGTGTTGAGCCCGGGACATAGACCCCCACATGTCACAATACAAGCATGAACTTCATCAGATTCAAAATAAACCTGAAGACAAGCAAAAACAACATACTAGAGTTAGAATTGCATCATGCATCAGTACTAAAATTTGGTAAATAAGCAGACAAAAGCATACCTTTTGACGGGGTCCAGCACGCCGAAAATGTATTCCTCTTGGACTACTCTTATGAACAACGATCTATAAAATGGCAGAATAAGAGAAAACATAACAGGTCAGGAAAATTATTGACAGAAAAATATCAGGAAAGGCCTTTTTAAAGTATCCAACAAAATCATAGCACCCACTTTTTCACCCACACCTATTAATTATGGTGTCAAAATTATTTTGAAAATTGCAAAAGTAATTCATATTTTTTTTACATAATACTGACAATGTCACGACATGAAAGACATGAAAGATATGGGAGCAAATTTGTGTGTCATTATCAGCATTCCTCTATAGAAGAATTGACTTTTCACGTATCTAAATAAGTGAGATCAGAGACAAGCAACTAATTTTGCAATTAAACAAATGTTAATATCACCTAATTTTGCACACATTTCTACACTCTTAACCTTTATATCCTGCTATGTGTTATAATTCTTTTGGAATGGTAGAAATGATTAAATTTTCTAGATAATATTGACACGTTGTAAAATCTAAATGTTGTTGTTTAAAAATGAGTGCAAATTTATGAGTCAATAGCATTACTCTATGAAGAGAATAAATGAAAGAAAAGGACTGACCTTTTGGGGAACAGTATCGTCCACATGCACAAAATACTGCCTGCAATTACAAGAAGGAAAAAACCATTCTACTGATAATCCCAAAAATAAAAATTCAGTAGCACCCAAGAAATAAAACAAAAACAGACATAAGAAATCTAGGATCAACTCACTTAACGACTGAGTAAGCAGGATTGTCTTGCAGTGGATTAGGATAAGTCTGTCACACATACAACAAAAAAGCCCAATTACCATATTATACCTTATAGCAACAAATGCTAGTAAACTCACTCCTTCAGTCCTCATTTCCATATTCACGAAAAAGACAAAATAAAAAAAAATAAAAATAAAAATAAAAAGAAGAAGAAGGGATTTACTAAAAACAGGAATATCTCCTTTTTAATTATTTATTTCAATATTTTAATTCAGTATTTTTGATTGGACAATATCATTTAATTTTTCCACAGAATCATAATTAACTAACCCAATAACGAACTTATTAGATACGCAGGGAGAAAAGCAAGTGAATAAGAAAACGACGACGTACCGGTAGATTAGGAACGTAATCAGACAAATGAGGAACATCTTCGAGCACATAACCAGCCTGTCCAGTCACAATTTTTGGCTTAGATTCACCACCACCCGATCCCATCACGATCCGATAAATGAGTTTACCTTCAAAACCCGACCCGAAACTCGGGAAAAAAAAGTAGTTTCTGGAAAACTAAGGACTTGCAATTAAAGAAGTGGCAAAGAGATGGTTTTGAATCCGATATGTGGTGAGGCTAAAAATAATAGATTGAATTCGAAGCGGAGCAGGGAAAAAAAAAATCAACAGTTTTGGAATATTCGAAAGAAGCGTGAATACTACTATTTATAGAACATAAAGTTGACCAGATTATTAAGTTGAAATAAAACACACGTCGTTTTTGCGTTCTGGGTTCGCTGGGTTTTGGGTTTGTATGCTGACAAGTAAAAATGGGTGGCTTTGAATTCCTTTAAGTAATTGACGAATGCTACCCCCCAATAATAAAATAAAATAAAATAAAAAAAGTAATATTATATAATTTACACTTTTTGGTGGAAAAATGGAGTCCTTTTTATTTTTGTTTTATCTTTCTTTGTGAAAATTTAATGTTAATTTGGTTCCAAGTAATATCCTTGTGGGCTAGGTATAATAGTGGCCTCACCGTTAAGACAATGCCGGTTTAATACATTTGATTTTCATTGAACCGGATTCAAACTGATGTTTATTTAATGTATATGTAAAATATAGAGATGTTTATCAGAATATTGAAAATATAATTAATTATAATAAAATATATATTATTATATAAAAAATACTTTTAATATTAAAAAAATATAATACTTTTAATAATTATATTAATTTTTTTTATTATATATATATATATATATTATTTTATTCAAAAACATGTGTTTAAATAATTAAAGAATAAAAGTAATATTAATATTGTAAATAATATATTAAAATAATTATAATATTAAATGAATAAATATTAAAAACAATTATAAATGCTTACTAAATGATAAAATACCATAATTAATAATTATTATCCAAATATAATTATCTGCAGAAAAAATAAGGTATTTCTAGAAATATTCCGCAGAAGATTCTTTTTTCAGCGGCTAAATATTATATATATTCTATGTTGCCTCTCCAACGGTATGTTTCATCATTTTTTGTCTGCAATAATAAAATATAATAACATTAAACTACTAGAATATGTAATATAATAAACTCTTATATGCAATCAAAAAGTTAACTAGCTTTAATTTTAAGAAATAAGTGACGATATGGTGATAATGACTTGCTATTATTTTTCTTATAAAATTTATGTTATTTTCTTTTGGATAAAAAGTTATACATTTGATAAGAAATAAAAGGTTAAAAATAGTTTCATCCATCACCTTCGTACTTTGAAGTTTAAACTTTAACCTCATGTTCAAACATAATTCATAAACGAATGAAGGTTCTCAGCAAAAATATAATAAAATAATAATAATAATAATAATAATAATAATAAATGCAAATAAGACTTTTTCTAGTCGGCATGCAGCAAGCATGCTGGCATGGAAAATGGAATTTAGACTTTCATACTTTTTAAAATAAATTATTTATTTCAAATACATTAATAGATTAAATGAATTGATATTTTTATAACATAAAAATTTATGTTAAAGTAATATAAAATTTACGTTTACAATTTAATGATTAAGTATTTTTTAAAAAAATATAAACTTTGCTTTTTTAATAATAATAATAATAATAATAAATCTTGTAATATAACTACTCTAAATTAATCTCACTAAACATAATTATAAAATTAAATGTAAATAAAATCATATTACTTCAATTGAGACACAACATAAATTGGTGATTAGTTTTTTTTTTATAAAAATTGATTCAAAACAAGTAATAATAAGAATAAGCACTCTCCAACCACTTAATTGAGTCAATAATGGGAGTAATATGTCTAGATTTCACTCCATTGTATAAAACATAATTTATAATTTATCACACTTTTTTTTCCCTCAAAATAAGGTAATTTAAGTATTAATTAAAAGCCCCTCTTTATTAGCTGAACCTTAATTTTTATTTTTATTTAGTTTATTTCGAATCTCATTATCCTCTTTCTTTTTCACTTATCCTCTTTCTCATATTTTAAGTAAATTAAAAACCCCTTTTTTCAATGTAGAGGCTTTAAGAGATGAAAATGAGATCATTTTTGGTTTGTAGGGTACGTTTTTAAGCTGTCATAATTAGTTATAATTAGTTTCTTTAATACAAAGAAATTGTTATAAGTTCTATTTTCTTTCTACATGTAATTATTTTTTATTAACAAAATATTTAAAAATTATATTTATTTTAATATTTAAGAGAATTTTAGATTAAAAAGATGAGCATATATTTGGATGGGGCGAGCAAGTATTATAAGTATAAAAAAGCAAAATCAAAAATGACTTTAATATTAATAGATAAAGCTTTTAAATTTTTATCCAATAATAATATTTATAATTATTAAATTACTATTTTATGTGAAATATTGTTATGAATGGGTCATCATAAAATTAATTCAGTTATAATTATTATCCCATTATAATATAATATAAATTTATTAGAAATATAAAAAAAAAATCCCATCTTGTTCGTAAGCTTGAATGATAGTAATAAAATAATAATAATAATAGTAAGCACCCGACAATTCAAATTTATGCAAATTAAAGTCATTTTCTAGAAAGAAAGAAAGAAAGAAAAAGGCATTTTCTAGAATGACAGTCCTTCACAGAAATTTCGTGACGTGTCACATGTGAAGTGAACGTCGTTGGCAAAGAGCAAGCAAGCAACTTAAAGCATTGGTGCTCTGTTTCAGTCTTGATAGGTTTTTTTTTTTTTATAAGAAGCCAGATTCCCCCAAAACATTGCGGGATTCTTAAAGGATAGGAAATGCATGTCTTATGCCATCTCAATACCTTAATTTTTAAGAGTATAAATATCATAAATTTCTATTATATTTTAAATAATATTTAAATTTAATTAAATATTATAATTCATCCTATATTAATTACGATTATAATATATAATTTTTTTAATATATATATATATATACAAAAACTACACATATTTCCCTATTACTAAAAAAATGATAGCATTGTGTATTTTCTTCTAAGTCTAATTTGTAATCATCTGACTCATTCGTTTAAGTGATTATCTTAGTAAATAATACATGGATAAATAAATTAAAAATAAAATTATTTTATTAAAATTAAAAATATACAAATATAAATATATGTATAAATTATAAATATAAAATTTAAATAAAGTAAAAAATTAATGTCTGTGTTTCACATAATATACTTAAGATAATTTTTTCGCTCGATGTGAGTATTAATAAATTATTGAAATTTATCTCCTAAGATATAACGATTAAATAATAATAAATTTATATCATAATTTATTATTTCATAAACTTTCAAATATCTGAATTTTACTATATTATATAGAATATAGAATATAGAAAATATAAAAATAAAATAAAATATTTTCTGCGCCTTTATAAGAAGCTCAACAGAGAAGAATTAAATATAAAAAACCCAAACAAGCGAAACTAAATTAAAGAAAAAAAGAACTGTTTTTACAAACGGATGAGAAAAAAATGAAAATGCCATTAAAATAATAACTAAAATAGAAGAAAGAAAAAAAGTTAAAATACACTAATTAAATAATTATTTTATCAAATTTAATTAAAAAATTAAGTGCTATTAAATATCTGTTACGTAAATTTTTAATTTAAGATTTTCAACAATCTACTACATGAATAAAAATTGACAGATTTTAAATCAAATTTTGAAACGAAAATAAAATTCAACTGATTGAAATTTGGATAGGATAGATAAGTATTATCATTTATGTAAATGATGACATACTTCACACAAGAGTTTTTCCTGACATAATTTAGTTCTCACTATTATGTTCATTTTGGCAATGAATATACATCTGGTTTTGTGAGAGTCTCTAAGGAATTGAGCCTTATACAATTCTCTTTTGAAGTGACCATATTCTTCTCTCACATAAGTAATCTCTTATCTTTAAAAGTAATCCGCAAAGAGTAATCCGCATACTCCACTTGGTATTATTTTCATAAGAATCTTTAAAACTCTTAACTTACCTTATATCTTATAAGTATTACTGTTTTCATCATATGAATCGACTTGATGGTAAACCTCTACAATGATCTCACTAAGTCTTTACAATTAGGTTATCCCTTTTAACTTAGATCTTGGGATCTCCAATCAAATAGGTTGGGTTTCCTTTGTAAATCCTTATTCATTCATGGGTTTTAGTCTTATTCCTCTCGATGACTTATCAACTAACTCTCGATTTAACCATTTAGTTAAGGGATTCTCTATGTTATCTTTTCACTTCACATAGTCAATAAAATATAACCTTAGTTAAGAATACTTGTCTAATGATATTATATCTACAACATATATGTCGAGACTTACCATTATATATATTGCTCTATGTCTTGCCAATAGCAAATTGACTATTACAATGGATGTATATTATAGGGACGAGATTTACCTACTTAGAAATATCCTCTAAAAAATTACATAGCCATTCAACTTCTTTGTCACATTTATCCAAAACGATGAATTCAGATTTCATCGTGGATCAAGCAATAAAAGTCTGTTTAAAAGATTTTCATGAATCAGCTACACTACCCAATATGAACATATATCCACTGGTAGACTTTAAGTCTCTCATATCATACATCCAATTTGTATCACTTATCTTTCTAATACAGCTGGATATCTTGTGTAATACAGTCCATAACTACGTGTATATCTTAAGTATCTAAGTAGTATTGTAATACATTTCCAATAATACAATCTTGGATTACTAGTATACTTACTTAGTTTGCTTATAGTGTAAGCTATGTCTGATCTCGTACAACTCATAAAGTACATAAAACTTTCCATCACTCTAGAATATTCTAGTTGAAATACACCCTCACTTTTATTCTTAGATAGCTGTATATTTACATCTACTAATGTTCTCACAATTCAAGAATCACCCTTGTTGATTTTTCCAATTATTTTGTCAACATAATTAATGACATTGACTTAGAATGAGACTACTTGATATCCTTGATATCTTAATTCTCAGAATTATATCAGTAGGCCCATGTCTTTCATATCAAATCTTGAATTCAACATAGTCTTAGTAGATTTGATCGTTTGATCATTATTATTCATAATTAGCATGTCATCAACGTAAAGATACATATCATCTTCTTTATCCTTGACATATATACATTTGTCACATTCGTTGATTTTAAAGCCATTTTCTTCATGACATTATCAAACATTTTTATTTTACTGCTTTGGTGCTTATTTCAAGCCATGTATAGACTTCACCAATTTATAGACATTTCCTTCTTATCTTAGGAATGAAAACCCCTTGGGTTGGTCCATGTATATTTCTTCATCTAATTCCCCATTTAAAAAGGTTGTCTTTATATCAATTTGATATATTTCAAGATTTTGCAGAGCGATGATAAAAATTATCATCTTTATTGATGTTATTCTCGTTATAGGAGAATAAGTATCAAAGTAATCAAGATCATGTCGTTGTTTGTATCCTTTAATTACAAGCTTGGCCTTGTACTTATCAATTGATCTATCTTATTTACGTTTTCTTGTAAAAATTCACTTGAACCTTAGTGTTTCACTACTTGGAGGTAAACCAACTAGTTTACAAGTGTGATTTTGTAGAATATACTCAATTTCACAATTAATGGTTTCTTTTCATTGAAGATTTTTAGAAATATTAACAACTTCTTCATAGGTTTGAGGTTTACTTTCTAGCAAGTAGGTCAAAAAATCTTGATATTCTTATTGAGTTGATTCTCAATTTATGTTTTATAATGAATAAATTTCTTTTATAGCTTAATATTTGCTTTTAAGCAAATACACATAGGTGGCGTTTGGTTCGTGGAATGGAATCGGAATCGGAATGGGAATGGGAATGGAATGGAATGGAATGGAAACAATTCTGTTTGGTTTGACTACTGGAATGAAGCTCAGAATTAGGATTACAATGTTTGGTTTGACACTGGAATGGAATGAAAAAAGGCATAAATGACACGAATACCACTAAATGTTTGTAAAATGGATATAATGTAATTTAATTACTAGTTTTTCGTTAGAAAAATTAAATAACAATTTTAATTTTTAATTTTTTAAGTAAGAAATATATATTTCTTTTTTTATATCATAAAAAATTAATTATATATTAACTTTTATAGAAATGAATGATGTTATTAAGATTGTTTTTAATAGCATTCAATGTATTGAAATCGTATGTGGGATTATGCATGTAAGTGATGCTATTCATTTTTACAAAATAATAAATTATCAATATAAACAGAATTACAAACGTATGTTGATCATAATACTTTCGTATCATCTCTTCAACGAAGCACAAATGTTCATATTTCAAAAGTGTTCAAAATACAAGTGTTGAAAACACTATATTAAAATATTGATATTAGCCTAACTAATATAAAGTTAGATACCAAAACAAGGCTAATATAACAATTACAAGCGAATATTCATATAGTAATAACACATATCCATAACTTAATATAATGCGGCCGTCTAAGAAGGCTCACCAATCAACCATCTTTGTTGCCATCAGGTACTCCAAAAAATACATTGATTCTTGCGGGTTTTGTCCATGAGAATAATTGTAGCAACATCAATTTCATCGTTGCTAAGTAGCGTGGTCCTTTGTAATTCATTGTACAACTCTTTTGTTCTTAACTTTTTGTTCTTCTTTTGTGATGGATCGACTCGAAAAGGCATGACATTCTTCATCTCTTACGCAGAGTATCGATTTGCGCCTACTCGGCCAATTTCCATATTCATTAACTCGATTGTTCTCTTTCTTTTTTAGATGAAACATTTGAGTTTTCTTTGATCGGTAGCATCTACCTGTTGATGTAATGGATCAGTTTCATTTACTGTCTCTTGATCCCGTTCATTATCAAGTTGTAAAACAACATCATCTGGAGTCTCTGCATCTTTTGCTGTGGCTGTGTCTTTACCAAATACAGTAGCCAAGTCCTGGTAATAAGGAAATGACCTATGTCTCCCGATGACGACTTCTTTGTGACTCTAAAAAATATTAAAATATGTCAAATTGAAAATATTAATAATCAAATGGATTAATAATCAAATTGAAAATATTACTGTACATATGCATCCCGAGCAACGGGTGGGTCGTGACTACGTGTTTATTCTTGGATCCCACGAATCCTTCTTATTATGACCGGTTAGCGTGTCATGTATAGTAGTAAATTGAAGTCTTCAATGTTTTCAATCGAGACTCGATATGTGGTTTAGCTTTCATATTACAATCTGGTAGTTTTTGAAGTAGTGATTTCTCGATAGCATTTAAGTAGCAGGGTTTGAAACCACTGTCATATGAACCACGATTGTGTAACTACAGAAGACACTCGATTAATTTTTCATCTAATGTTGTTGTCCAAAATCTTTTATTACGTCCAGGAGCCTCGATTTCTTGAGGTAAAACTTTGTGAAGATGACATCTAAAATTAAAAGTAAGTACAAAAAAATACTTACTAGCTTGTTTAACAAAATAGAAATAGAAAACATATTAAAGTTCTTGAGCCTAGCTACAGTATGAGAATAATATTAAAATTAAAAGAATACGACGATAATATAATGTTTTACAAGATTACAAATAATTTCAATCAAACAATCTCTTCATTACAACCCATGATCAAGCATAAATAAGAAAACATGACTTCCGTTAACCTAAACACTCACTTTATAAATACATCCTCTCTCCTTTCTCCCGTTCATTGTACATGTTTGATGCCGTATTGTCCACTAAATACACTCGTTAGGTGTGTAGAGTCTGCAATTCTTATTGTATCTTCCTCGTGACATCCTCGTCTACTATCTTCAAGATTTTCCCAATTTTCTTCAAATGGATCATATGACATTTCCTTTCTTATATAGTTGTGTAGCAAGACAAGCAATAATTATTCAATTTTGAGTTTTAATGGGATAGAATGATGGACTTCTTAGAATAACCCGTCGATTTTTAACACCTGTCAAAAACATCTCTCGATCACATTCTAACTTTGTGAGTCTTCGTATTAAAAAATTCACGTGGATTATTGAGGTTGTGAACCATCTCTCCATTCAACTCAAATGATAACGTTGACCACGATATGGAGCAAGAAATCCATTGGAATTTGCATACAGCATCCACGAAGATAATAATGCCTATATATTAAATATATTTTACAATTCAATTTCATATTCATAGAATTTAAAAAATTGATCAATTCACGTATTACTTACCAAGTTGGACTTTAAATCCATTACTGTACTACGCGTAGCTTCACGTAAAACTCTACTGTCAATTTCTTGAACCACTCCCAATAGGGTAAAACATAAATAAATTGCATATCGGGAGAGCAAACCCAAAAACATTTATGGTAACCTCGCCCTTTCGGTTTGATACCTAGACTTATCACTATAGGAACTCTTGCTCTAATATGAGTACCGTGAAAGTCTTTCTGAACCACAGTACCAATAAGTCAAGTAAAATCATTTAATTATTAGAAATATTACATGGTAATAAGAAAAAAAAAAAAAATTAAACATTATATCTACCTTGAAATATTTCCACCTATCGTCGTCCTGTCGTCGAGAATAGGCTGGGTTTTTCAATAACTCCTTATGTAGGTGATGATAGCATCTGAAGACATTATTGAAATACTTACTAAGCTGTCTCTCGGATCTTCTAAATCGATCAGGGTTATAACTCTATTTTTCACGTGGTGTGCGATTACATGAAGAAACATGGCTACTGTCATCTCTTAACAAATGTTTTGATTGTTTTAGCCCACTCTAGTTTCAAGCATTGCACACAAATTGTTAAAAGCAACTATTACTCATCCTAATTTGATTAATACAAGTAATGTCACTCTCGTAGCACAATCTATGCACAATTTTCCTATTTGAAAAAAAATCAAGCTACATACAATTGTCTCCTTAAAGATATTGTCTTGTTTTTATCCACGCCGACTTCAAAAGAATTTTACAATATACATTATATCGTCGAGTACCGCATAATGATAGCATCCATAACTTTCTTTACATTCAAGCTATGATCATCCATTTTGCAACCTTGTTACAAACAAAAACAATACTTAATTAGGAACAACAATTTACTCATAAAATTGATAAAATATACCAATTTTATTAAAGCGCCAAAATTATATATTATAGAAGATCTTGATTATATCTTTATAACAATAAATAGTTTTTGAATAAACAATACCTCTGCAAGATTAATAAGCAGGTTTATGAAAGTAAGTAATGCATTAACCTTCGATAATACCTACTGCAAGTATTAATAGGCGATTTTTGAATTCGATTAGCATAACAATTAGTTTATGCGGCTCGATCGATAGTTTAAACCAAAGTTAGAGTTACATTATACTGAAACCATCAAAATTAATCTAACAACAATTTATGCCATTAAGTCAGAAAAGTCTAGCAAATAATCAATATTGATATTGTTAGAAACAATATCGATGTCGTCTTTATGGGGCGTGAAGCGGAATGTTTATATCGAAGTTGTGTTTGAGTTCATGAAAACAATAAATTGATTCAAAGAAAACAACAAAAGAATATCACGTACGAGAATACCAGAAAACGAGATACTAAACATTTGAATCGATTCAAAATATAAATAAATTTCAACAAAATAGAGAAAAATTTCTCGGACGAACAATGTATCGGTGATTAGAACAAAGAACAAAATTAGGGATTGATTCAAAATAGAAATAAATTAGGGATCGATTCAAAATAGAAATAAATTAGGGATCGATTCAAAATTACGAACGTAGAACAATCCCAAAGGAAAAACCCACAATTTCGGAAATAAATAGTGTATTCGGAAAGCGAAGCAAAAAACAAAAAAGAGAACAACTCGTGAAAAAATTAGGGTTGTGACTCGGATGAGCGAAGACACGGATGAGGACGAGAACTTACCTCGAATGTCGGAAACCCTTGGTTTGTGGAGGACAGCGGCGACGGTGAGGCTACGAGTTGGAGAAGAAATCGCGATGGTTGAGTGCGAGAGCTGGAGAAGAAATCGCAATGCTCGTGGGTGAGAAAAATGTGAGGCAGATCCAATCTGCTTCTTCGTTTACAAAGGGAGGGTAATTTTGGAATTATAATTTTATGTGAGGGGTAAAATTGGTGCAGCTAATTTTATATCAGGAATGGAATCATCATTCTGAGGGGAGAAGGAATTGTGATTCCGTCTCCTTTGTAATCGATTCCATTCACCTCGATTAGTCGACAGACACAAAAATGGATGGAATCAATTCTGATTCCATTCCATTCCGTCCAACCAAACGGGGGGATAGCAATATTTCATAATATCATCAACAAAAGTAATAAAATACTTATTACCAACCCTTTTTTGAAAAAAATTAAATTATATAGATCGTTATAGATTAGGTCAAGGGGTTCAGTGTTCCTTTCAATCGAATGAAACAATAACCTAGTTATTTTTGTCTCAACACAAGTTATTAGAGAAATGACCTTATCATATTCAAATACTATTAAAAAGTCATGCTTGTTTGAAAATGAATCAGAAAACAAGATTCTTATGAATGTCTAGCATATAGAGTACATTTTTTTAACGTAAGTTCCTTCCTAAGAGGTCACACATCCTAATACTACTCTAGTCCTAACACGCTTAATTGTAGAGTTTTGATGGGATCTAATGCATTAGTACTGGTACGAGTGCAAACCAAATTTTAAAATCAACAAATAAAGTTTTAGATTATCAAAAATTATATTCATATAAATATGTGAATTTATTTTTATATTTATAATTTCATTAATTATAATAATTAAATAATTTATTTATTTATAAAATTAATATATACATATATATAAGTGAAATATAAATATAAAGTAAAGAAATTAAGAAACTTTAAATGAAACTTAAAAATAGTGACAAATATGAAGTAATAAATAGAAATAAATAATAACTTATGTAATAATAAAGGGTGACATAAATGGAGTAATTAAAAACAATATTAATAAACAATGAAGGGATGGAAAAACTAAAAGGTAATGATAATAGAACAAATATATAACAAAAAAGATAAATATAATAGATCATGAATAATCTGTTTGTTCAAAATATTTATTAATTTTTTTTTGTATTTATTTTTCCAAAATAAATAAGGAAAAAAATTTATCTTAAGATTAAAGAAAATAATACATAGACAAACAAGTTAGGAATAAAATTATTTTATTAAAATTAAAAATACATAAATACAAATATATGTATAAATTATAAATACAAAATTTAAATAGCATAAAATTTAAATAAAGTAAGAAATTGAGTTCTATGTTTCACACAGTTTTATTTAGATAATTTTTTGGTTAATCGTTGGTATTAAGAAACTACGAAAAATTATCTCTTAAGATACAACAATTAAATAATAACTTACATCATAATTTATTATTCTACAAATTTTTAAATATTTGAAATTTATTAAAATAACTTAACTCTAGATAAAAAAACAAAAAAAAATTATTTATCCTTGTGGTTTTTTTTTTCCTTTCTTCTTTCATTTTTCTCCTTCTTCTTTCTTCTTTTTTGTCTGTTACCTCTTTTTTTCCTTCTCTTGGCTTTTATAATAAACTTGTCAGCGAATAATTAAATATAAAAAACCTAAATGGGTAAAATTGAATTAAAGAAAAAAAGAGTCATTTTTTGAAACGGATGAGAAAAAACCAAATGAAATTAAAGAAAAGAAATAGCTATTTTTACAAACGTATAAGAAAAAAGACCGAAAATGCCAATAAAATAATAATTTAAACGGAAGAAAGAAAAAAAATACATTAAAACATTAAATAACCGTTTTATCAATTTTAATTAAAAAGTTAATTGTAATTTGATAGTTATCAGAGTAACTTTTAATTCAAGATTTTTTAACAATTACTAAAAAAAGTCATCTATAAATATTTTCATGTTTTTAGCATAAATAATTATACACTCACTCATTTAAATACCTACAAATATATTATACAACTTTATTACCGTATGAAATATGGATGGATTTTCATCTTTTTTTTAAACTAACTAATGTTTGATGTAGCCATGAAAATTTATTTATTAAACAATAACGTAAATTTTAATAAATTTTTCTAACATTTAATCATCTGATTTATATGTTTTTGACGTGAATTAATTTGATAATATATCAACATATTATATTGTTACTTGGTTTATATAAATAAGTTAGATGTTCATTGAAATAAAAGAGTTAGGATTACGTGATAAGATAATGTTAATTATTATAATAACTTTATATTGATGTTAAAAATAATTATTGATTATAAAAGTTCAATCATTTTTTAACTTAATAAAAGTTATATTTTTTAATATTTATTTAAAAATATATTCAATATAAATTTTTTGAAAAATTAACATAATATTTATTCTACTAAAATACTAACGTTATCTTTTATTCTTTAATTTTAACACATGTTTAAATATTATTTAATTATATATATAATATAATATTAATTTAGTTTTCATTAAACTTTAATCGATTATAATTAATTTCAATGAGAAACTACAATTTTTTTTACCTATAACCACTATAATTATCTAAGTACATTGTGACACCAATTTGTCAGGGCCAGTGACACCAAAGCCAGGAAAGCGACATTCAACAGTATCAACGGCACTGAGATTCATGTCGTTTTGTAAATAGTATATTAGTACGTGTGTTTCGCGACCCAGAATGCTCTGTACGTGTCAGCCTTGTAATCGGTTAATCTTGTTAGTTATTATAAGATCGGTATAATTTTTATACGACGATGGATTTGATTATAAAATAAAAAAAGCTCAAACACATGTGTTTTAGCTTCTTTTTTTTAATTTTAAAAATTTAAATATTTAAAAATAAATTAAATATTAATTTAAATAACTTTTTTAATAAACTTGTAATAAAATAAATATTATTTTAAATATAAATTATAGATATGTTAGAAATTATTTTTAGAATATACGAACTCAATAGTTATATTGTTTCTTATATAATAAATATTTAAATATATATTTTTAAAATATTTATGGTGTTATTTATTATAATACTCTTTAATAATGATGGTGATTTTTCTTTCAATCAAATATCGAATATTAAAAATATATATTAATTTTGAATTTTATTGACTTGAAATGATACGTTATCATATTCTACAAAAGTATTGAATAATTTATCTTTGATTGATTTATCAAATTAGTAAAAAAATTGAGTTAGATTTATTTTTTACCAAAATAACTCAAATATAAAACTTATTATTATTGTGATAAGACATTATCTTATCATGATAATTTTTGCCACGACACTAGATTTTTTTCTAATGTATCCTCATATTTGGTCAACTTCTTATCATTAATTTTACTTTTTTACAAAAATCACTTTAAAATAAAGTTTATCATTATTATAATAAGGTATTATTTCGTTGTAATAAGTTTTACATTGTGATGACTCTTGACACCATACTAAATGTTTTTTCAATGTATTCACGTAATGAGTCGATACATTTTCACAATAAATTAATGCTTTATTATAAATTTTACTTTTTATTAAAATTATTTTAAAATAAGGTATATTATTATTATAATAAGACATTATTTATTTGTGGTAAGTTTACTAACATGTTAAATTTCAATGATAAATTTTCTTATATTATATCAAAGTTTATCGTTGTATACAAATACCTAATTTTATTAAAATAAAAATAATTTTTTTACATTTTAATAAAAAATAAAAAATTAATCAAAATTAAGGGATGTTTACTAATTTTTTTATATCTTATATTATGTATATTATGTAGGTTGTTTTCAAATAATATTCAAAATAATTATAATATTATTTAATATAATTTGTTCTAATGTAACATCCACGGTGAACGTACGGCATCTTTCCTTCCTCAGCGAGCTTCTCAAATCTCATTTCTCATCTCGTCGGCGGAGCTGACTGATTATCTTGTGAGGCTCTGCGATCTTAGGATTGACTGTGATCTTCACCGGTATCCATGTACAGAACCGCAGCTTCACGCCTCAGGGCTCTCAAGGTTAGAGGCATCTCCATCCTCAAAACTCATAATTCGTAGATTCTGATTCGATCCTGTGCCTATTCTGGTCAATTTCACAATTAAAAACACTTGTATAAGCTAACAAGTGGATGGTTTTCAGTGCCTATACCTGATACTCCGTTCGCATTTAGGGGATTAGATCTACTTTTATTATCTTTTGTGTTTTTGTGTTTTTGGTTGTGTGGAGCTTCAGTGACTGTATTTAGGTGCAGGACCGGGAAGAATTAGCCTAGTCAATTAGAATCCTAATGTAAGTCTATAGGGAAGTTGAGTTGAAACTTTTAGTTTTTGAAGAAATAAAGTGAGTAGGAAATACAAAAGACGCCACGTTTTTTAGAATTTAGTTATGGTGGGATTTGTTTATGGAGATCACAGGCTGTTTGTACTTTGTAGTTTTCTTGTGATTACAAAATAGACACTCTTCACATCAAAGACTCGATCAATGGGCTGCATATACACCAGTCATTGTCATTGTCTTTTCGGTTGAAACTGTCACCTAACACTCAATCCACATGCCTTACTTCAAGAATAGTTTTCAAGCCTTTTCTTGCTGCACATAAACTGCTTTTGTTAACCAAGATTCTCTGCACTAACTACCTCTAACAAATTCTATTTATAGCCTTTTACTATCCTTGGATACAAGTATATCAGTTGCCAAACAAAGGCCTAAAAAGAGCTTTGGAAACTAGTGTAAAGTGTACCCTCTTGCACGCATGAGCTATGCCTTTGTGAGGCTTACATAATAGTGCATTATTTTGGTACCACACACTACAAATCTTCACCTTGATACCAAAAGTCATGCTTGTTGCTTCTTCATTATTCTCAATAACCTTTTGCAGTGTTGGAACTTTGTTGCGGTCACTAATTTGGTTTCCATATCAGTTGGGTTGTCTTTGGTGATACTTTACATCCACATGCTTAGTTCTCCTGTGATGTGTAAGGGTTCTTTGATAAGTGAATGGCACTCATGGTTGCGGGAAACAAAGCTTACCTATTAAGCCTTTTAGCCATAGGGCCTCTTTTACAACTTATGTGGTAGTAATGTATTCAGCTTCTGTTGTTGACAAAGCCATAATATGCTGAAGGGTTGCCTTCCAACTCACTAATCCAACTCCAAACTTGAAAAAATAACCAATAATAGACTTCCTTCGATCGAGATCTCTTACATAATTAGAATCTACAAAACCTTCAACCTTTATGCTTTGCTGCAAACCATCAAACATTGCGCCCTCCTCACTGGTTCCCTTCAAATATTTCAACACCCATTTAATAGCTTTCCAATGCAATTTGCCAGGGTTGCTTATGTGCTTGCTCACATGGGTAGCACTATGCCTCAAGTTAGGCCTTCTACACACCATCAAGTACATCAAGTAGCCAATAGTATTAGCATAGGGAATTTTCTTCATTAGTTCTTTCTCTTCATCAATATCAAGTGAGTCTCTCATTGAGATTTTAAAATGTTTTGTGAGAGGAGTGCTCACAAGTTTGGCAAAAGCCATGCCAAACTTTTCTAATATTTTGATTACATGCGAAGACTGAGTTACAAACAATTTCCTCTTGTTCCTTTCCCAATCAATTTCCATTCCAAAGATTCTACTTACAATGCCCAGATCCTTCATTTCAATCTCAGCATCAAGAGTTTCTTCAATTGTTTCAACATATCCCTCATCTTGCTTGCCACAAGCATGTTATTTGCATACAAGAGTAGATAAATAGCATCATTACTATCTTGATCTTTGTTATACACACAAGGATCATAAGAGCACCTTTTAAAACCAATCTTCAACACATACTCATCAAATTTCTTGTACTAGCATTTAGGTTATTGCTTCAAACCATACAATGACCTTTTCAGTAAGCAAACTAAGTCTTCTTTCCCAGGTGCTTCAAAGCTTTCTAGTTGATTTCTGAAAATCTGTTCCTTATACCTTCCATGTAAGAAGACTATCTTGACATCTAGTTGGTCCAATTTCAAGTCCTTATTGGCAACTATGGATAGTATAACTCTAATAGATGTGTGCTTCACCACTAGGGAAAAGATCTAAGTGTAATATGCTCCCTACTTTTGAGTGAATCCTTTAGTCATTACTCTTGACTTGTGCCTAGGTTGCTTAACCTCAGGTATAACAGCCACTTGCAAGCCACTGTTTTTGCACCAGTAGGTTTTTCTACTAAGGTCCATGTCTATTTTTTCTCAAGAGATTTCATCTCTTATTTCATTGATTCTTTCCACTTTTGTGTTTTATGGATATTCATAGCCTCCTTATAACTTTGAGGTTTCATTTTACACACATTAGAAGCAACATTAATGGTAAAAGCAATTAAATCAATACCTTCACCTTGCACCGAGTACATGCTATCATCACCATCTTTATACCTTGTTGGCCTTCTTCGTGGCCTCCTTTCCTTGTCTCTTGTTAATTGATAGTCACTGAGTTGATCACTCACAACTTGAGGTGCTCTTGTTTCTATATCAATCTGACTTCCATACTCCATTTCTATTTCAGTCACATTTTCCTTATTTCTACTAGGAACCACACCAATGCCTTCAGTTGGCTTGTTGGACATAAACTTGTTATTTTCTTTTAACACAACATCCCTACTTATCACACATTTGCTCTTCTCAAGATCCTACAACTTATAGCCTTTCACTCCTTTTGGGACACACTTCACAACCTTAGCATCAATCTTATCTCTTTTGACATGCATATATGCCACACAACTAAACACCTTTAGTACCCCATAATCAGCTGCCTAGCTATTCCACCTTTCTTCTGGAGTTTTGAACTGCAAGGCTATTGAGGAGCTTCTGTTAATGGTATAGTTTGCTGTGTGTAAAGCTTTTGCCCATAATTTCTTTGGCAAGCCTGAGTTTAACTGTAAACATTTCACTCTCTCAAGAAGAGTTCTATTCATCTTCTCAACTAACCCATTTTGCTGAGGGGTGTACACCACTGTTCTATGTTTGGTAATTCCATTCTCTTTGCAATAGAGATCGAATGGCTCATTACAAATTCAAGTCGTTGTCAGTCCTCAAGTACTTTGCTTTATTCTCAGTGTGCATTTCCACCCGTGCTTTCCGATATTTAAACTGTTCAAGGACTTGATCTTTGGTTTTTAGCGAGTACATCTAAATCTTCTTGCTATTGTCAACAATAAGCGTCATAAAATACCTTGATCCGTTTAGGGAAGGCTACTTTAAAGGTTCCCACAGGTCAAGGTGGATGTAGGTGAGTCCTTACTTGGTAATTGACTCACTTATTCAAAACTTAACTCTTTTGGACTTTCCCATTGTGCAATGTTCACATAAAGGCAAATTGACAGTTTTTAATTGTTCCAATAACTCTTGTTTATACAGTTCTTGTAAGCCTCTCTTAGTAATATGTGACAATCTTTTATGCCACGATTAAACCCTCCAAGCTTCTTCATCTGCAACAGCAGCCATTGGTTTCTCAATAACACCTTTCAAAAAGTAAATTCCATTTCTCTTTACCTCTCTCAAGAATATTATTAATCCTCTGGTAACTTTCAGTTCAAAGTATTGACCTCTAAACTCATATCGTATGTTACATAATATAAGCCTCAGAACCAACATTTTCTTTATTCTTATCCCTGAATCTTTTCTTTCGATCAAGACATTCTCTCTTGAAATGTCCTTTCTTGTGACAAATGAAACATTTATAGGCTTTCTTATTCCTCGATTTGGATCTTGACTATGACTTGGAGTTCTTGAACTCCCTTTTCTCACTTCTTCCCATTACGGATAGAGCATCAGTTCCAACAAACATTTTTTTATTCCCTATTTTCATCTTCAATTCCTTATACCTCAAGGTTGCTACAACTACATCCAAGGATAGGCTGTCTCTTCCATATTATGTGGCAACTCTTATGGCATTAAATGATTTAGGTAAGAAATTGAGAAGAATTACAGCTTGATTTTCATCACTAATGGCTTCACCAATGTTTGCCAGCTCTATTGATACTTTCTTGAAATCATCAAGGTTGAGTTCCAAGGCTTTTGAAGGTTCCATTTTAAAGCCAAATAATTTTTTCTTCAAGAAGATCTTGTTTGACAAAGATTTTCTCAGAAACAAGCTCTCGAGTTTTGTCCATAATCTACATGCAGAAGTCTCATCATTCACTTGCTTAATGACAGAGTCAAATAGGTTAAGGATGATGCTCGTGAATGCAATTTCAAGAATCTCAATTTTTCTCTTGGCTATTGTCTCAACTGAAAATGCAGGAGCTTCATCCAAGTAATGGCTACTTTTTGCTGTACAAGAACAACTTTCATTTTCTTACGCCAAATGCCAAGGTCGCCACTTCCATCAAATTTATCGTTCTCTAATTTCAATGACCCCTTACTCCCTTGTTTTCTTTTCAGTCAGATTGATCTTCTAATTGAGGTATGGCTTTTTGATCTTTTCGTGAAGGCTCTGATACCAGTTTGTTAAGAAATTGATCTAAGATTCAATAAATTCAATGAATAATGCAGCAATGCTCCTTGTGTTTTCTTGTGATTACAAAATAGACACCCTTCACATCAAAGGCCGATCAATGGGCTGCTGCATATTCACCAGCCATTGTCATCATCTTCTTGGGTGAAAATGTCACTTAACACTCACTCCACAAGCCTTACTTTAAGAATAGTTTTCAAGCCTATTCTTGCTACACATCAACTCCTTTTGGTTCACCAAGATTTTCTGCACAAACTACCTCTAACAAACTCTATTTATAGCCCTTTACTATCCCTGGATACAAGTATATCAGTTGCTAAACAAGGGCCTAAAAAGAGCTTAGGAAACTAGTCTAAAATGTACCCCCTTACACGCATGAGCTATGCCTTTGTAAGCCTTACATAACAGTGCATTATATTGGTGCCACACACTACATTATTGATATTGGTAGTACAGCAAAATCATGCTGGGGTTGGAATACTAGTTCTCTTTTTTTTCCTTTCCTCCCTTGCTACAGGATATGACTTTAATTTTCAATGGTGTGGATATTGGCTTCTTGAATGCAGTCCATGGGTGTTGAGATTTGGCGTAGTTTTTGTTTCTAGATTATTCCCTCAACTTTTGAATGGTGTTGCCCAGTAATTCCTATTATGAATTTAGACTTCATTAAATGATGTCATCTAGCTAATATTTAATTTATTTTATGTTGGTTATATTCTAATAGAGACAAAATGTTTTATTTTATTTGTTAATCATTGAGTTTAGGGACGTACCTGCAATGGGAAACCTGTCAGATATGCCAGTTCTAGTGCTGTTGGAACAACGACATCTTCAGCTCCTTTAGGAGGTCTCTTTGGCTGGTTGACTTGGGACCGATCAAAATCTTTACCTCCTCTAGATTTCCCACTTCCTGGTGTCAGCCTTCCATCTACTTTGCCAGACCATATACAACCAGATTCTACCAAGATCACAACATTGCCTAATGGTGTAAAAATTGTGTCTCAGACATCTGCGGTATGTGTTCATATGGGGTTATTTATTTCAGAATGATGTTCCATATGTTGTTTCCCCATGAAAATGACTAATAATATGCTTTTGGATTACATTGGTTGACCAGACTCCAGCTGCTTCTATAGGCTTATATATTGATTGTGGTTCAATCTATGAGACACCAGTGTCATTTGGAGCCTCACACCTGCTGGAGCGCATGGCCTTCAAGAGCACAAGAAATAGGAGCCATTTTCGTGTTGTGCGAGAGGTTGAGGCAATTGGAGGGAGCCTTCAGGCATCTGCATCTCGTGAGCAGATGGCATACACTTACGATGCTCTAAAGACTTATGTTCCTGAAATGGTAGAGCTGCTCATTGATTGTGCCAGGAATTCTGTTTTCCTAGATTGGGAGGTCAATGAGCAGGTAAAACTTTAATTTTTTTTTGGCATTACAACTGCTGAAAAATTACATGCATTTTTACATTGTATGGAAAAAGTAATAAAATTAGATTCATCTTGTACAGCTTCTGAAGATGAAATCTGAGATAAGTGAGGCTTCTAAAAACCCTGAAGCCTTGGTTCTGGAAGCAATTCACTCAGCAGGATATTCAGGGGCCTTGGCCAATCCACTTTTAGCCCCAGAATCTGCAATAAGTAGGCTGAACAGTGAGGTTTTGGAGGAATTTGTTGCTGTAAGTTTGATAGCTATTTCCCTAGCCTGTTAAATTAATTTTAACTTTGTGTTATTTGTTCCCTGTTATATAGATCACTCGAATTAGGCTGAAAATGTGATGATTTTTTAGGAAAATTACACTGCTCCCAGGATGGTTCTTGCTGCTTATGGAGTTGAACATGAGGAATTAGTGTCTACTGCTGAACCTCTTCTTTCTGATCTACCTAGTGTCCCTCGTCCTGAGGAGCCAAAATCTGTCTATACTGGAGGCGACTATCGTTGTCAGAATGAATCAGGGGTGTGTATTTTTTACATTTGTAGGTATGTCAAGCTCCTTATTCTTATGTCTAAAAACTGAACTTCACTTTCCCCTGCTTGACCAGAGAACCCATTTTGCTCTCGCATTTGAGTTTCCTGGTGGCTGGCACAAGGAGAAGGATGCAATGACTTTGACTGTTCTTCAGGTTTCGATATTGAATTCATTAGCAACATACCATTGCTGAGATTGAATTCATTTTCTGCTCGAGTTTCTTTCACTTAAATTGGCCTAATATGTGAATCATTATTTTCATATATGTTTTGAGGGGAAGTCACTTAAAGGTATGCCTTGTTTTAGATGCTAATGGGAGGAGGGGGTTCTTTCTCTGCTGGTGGACCTGGAAAAGGAATGCACTCACGGCTGTGTAAGTTGCAGGAAGAAAGAAAGAAACTAGATACTGTTATTTTATAATATGTTATGTTCATAACCTAGAGTTTTTTCATTCCTTCTCCTTTTTCTTTTATGCATATAACTGAATTATCAGGATAATTTTTGTTTTGTTTCTTTTCTGATGCCCATCCCCTTAAAAAAAAATAGTCCCAGCATCTGAATACGTCTTGTTATTGGATGAGCAGATCTAAATGTCTTGAATGCACATCCACACTTTCAGTCTATTTCAGCATTTAATAATATCTACAACAATACTGGCCTTTTTGGTATCCAAGCTACCACTGTAAGTTCCTTTTTATTATTTATTTGCTCGTTTGCTAATACAACTCCCAACTATAATTTTGGTAGAGATGTAAATTAGAACAATATGTCCCATTAACCCATAATACAATCCATTAGTTTTGAGATTCCATTCCATCTTATCCCACCAACTGCTGTGGTGGGTTGGGACGGTATTGGATTATGTTAATTTTTTTTTCTCCTTTTAAAATGAAAATAAGTAATTAAAAATACAAATACAAAAACAAGTAATAAGGGAATTCTTTGTAATTGGAAAGCTTAAACTGAGGTCCAGTAGCCAGTACTCTACATCGCACATGAGTTGGGACGGGATTTTAATTAGGATTGGAAAATTTTATACCATGAACCCATTTAAATTATTACATGGGATGCCGGATGGTGTGGTTTATCACAATTTACATTTCTATATGCCGGTAGAAAATGAAGTTTGATTTAAATATTTTGTATTTCTAATATTAGATTTTTATTTATTGTGGAATCGTGATTAAATTTTCACGTTTTGTGGAATCGTGATTAAATTTTCACGTCAAGAGTTCCAGTTCCACAAGTAGAGATGTGGCTAAGTTTCTAGTTCGAGATATATGAGTAGAGTTTGCATGATCATCAGGATTGGTATTTCTATGGTATTGGTGTCGGTCAATAAACATAGTGCAGCAGATAATTTTTGAATATTTCTGTAGCTAATGACATCACTCATATAAAGTGAGAAATAACTCATCACCTCCTGTGGATCTGTTCCATAAATGAATCTAAGCACTGTCATTGCTTCCTAGTTCCTACCCAATTTAAATGCTAGAAACATAGCTCATGCAAAAGCACAGTAATTGTTTGTGTTTAAAAAGAGAAATTTTAAGATTGTACTTGTAGTTGAAGCTACTAATATTAACAGAACAACTGAGTGACGTTGGGATTTTGTTGCTGTTCAGAGCTCTGATTCTGTGGCAAAAGCAATTGATATAGTAGCTAAAGAGCTTATTTCAGCTGCAACGCCTGGAGAAGGTTGGCTGCCTTACTATTATTACCTTGGATGGCTTTTTTTCAAATCCCTAATTTTACCACTGATCCTGTTACTGAACTGTTGTTCTTTGCTATGAACAGTCGAGCAAGTACAGCTAGATCGTGCTAAAACTTCAACAAAGTCTGCCATTTTGATGAATTTGGAATCCAGAGTATGCAACTTCGTTATTAAAGATGCAGTTTTAATTTATCCTATTAGTTCTTTTAATTATTTTATTTTAATTGAATTTTATAGGTGATTGCTTCTGAGGATATAGGAAGACAGGTTCTTACTTATGGCAAGAGGTGTGGTCTGAGTCTTGACTATCTTATCAATTGGATCTTGACTTGGCTTTTATCTTAATTGCTATTTTCTGCACACTCTTAGTAGTTGATTTTTATGCAATAGTTGTCAACTCATTTTTGTTGATGTGACTGAAGTGACCACCAGTATACTTCATAATTCAGTATTAGTATTAGGCATATCGATAGCGTTTATTTCATGCCCTCTAAGAACTCATGTCCTGATCTGGGAGTTTTAACAACTAGAGCTTCATATGCATAGTTTGTTTCTGTCTGATAGAGTTCCTTGCAACGTATTCTCTTGAATTTGTAATTGTTAAGAATTCTTATTAAAAAAAAATAATTTGTAATTGTTACGATTTGTTTATAAATCTTCTCATCATCTAGATTTTTCCTCAATATTAAATGTTTTGCTAACTGAACCCTGTTTTCTGTAGGGCTTAATTCTTAAGCACTTAGTGGTGTTGTCAAAATTTGTGGTTATATTCATATTTCCATGAAATGGTTGAAAGAAATCTACAACTGGGGTTGTAATTAAGGAAATTTTGTGTATTGTCTCAGGATGAATGTTGACCATTTCTTGAAGGCTGTGGATGAGGTTACTTTGAAGGATATTGCCTCAACTGCTCAGAAGCTTTTATCTTCCCCTCTCACAATGGCGTCGTATGGAGATGGTATTTTATTAATTTTGGCTCGAATATTCAGTTTTTTTCCTATCAAATTGGCTGGTGATAATCCGTTAATTTCTCAAATTGTCTGCAGTCATTTATGTCCCAAGCTACGATTCAGTCAGAAGCAAGTTCCATTCAAAGTGAAATTTATTTAATATATAAAGCAAGCATCAAGATATTTGACATTTACATCCATTCAAGCTTCCATGCGGCCTTTTTCTGCTGAAAAAAAGAACATTTATTAATAATGGGTGATATTTTAAGCAAGCAACATTTTCAAGATTGTTCTCAGTTCATGCCAAGTTAAAACACAGAGAGTAGTAGGTTTCTTTTTCTTGTTTGATGGTGTAAAACATCATCTGCTTAGCCATTGGTTAAAGGCACTCATATTTTTTGATTGGTCAACAATTGATCTAAAATAAATCTATCCATCGATAATTGCACCTTATCATTAGTTCATGTGGTCGTTTTTTTTATTTTTGTGAAGATTTTGTTATAATGCTCTCTGGTATGTACTCGACTAAATTGGATATATAAGCATTGCTGGCTGTTGTGGTCCGATTTCATTAAAAATAAAGTTTAATTAAAAAACAATAATAATAACAAATGTCAGTCACAAAAGAAAGAGTGAAAGAGCGCATAACTTTAGCATTCCTATTGTTCAAACCATGTTTTGAGTATGTGCGTATATAAAAGAGAGTAGTTTCAATTTTCTGGTTATGTTTGCGACCTTTTTTCTATCAATTGCAGGTATGTTAGGTTTGAACCAATTAAAATAAAAAAAATATATATATAAATTTTGCTATAATATTTACTATAGTTGGTAGTATATAAATTAGGAAAACTAATAATTACACTTTCTAATTATCGTAAAAGTTACGAACATATTATTTGATTTTATCGAATTATAAAAATAATACTTAAGTTTTATTTGTGATCAAATTATTTAATCTGCATGCAAGAAAGGGAATTCTAAACTAACCAGTTTCATGATCCTACTCTTTTGCCGGAGACTTTATTGGTTATTATACAACCACATAAGTGATAACAAAAAAGAGAGATTTTTGTATGAATTAGACTCATAATTAATGTCTAACAATATTTTTATGAATTCTTTTAGTTGGATGCATTTAATTATATATAAAAGTTTTTATCTTTATAAGTATCATTAATATTTTTGTTGAAATTATCAAAGTATATTAAATATTCGTACAAAAGTTTTTTACAACAGACATAAGTATGAAATGCTTTTAGTCTTTTCACTCACAAAATCCCAAAGTCCGCAATCCTATATCCTAATCTTTTGCTTGATTGTTGGTGAAGTACAAGAGATGCAAATGTCGGCAGATATATATTAGACAAACCTAACAAGATAAATGTCGACTTTTCTTCTTATTCCCCGGCCATTTTTTAGTCATAATATAAATAATAATATTTTACGATAATCATTTTTACTGTTATCATAATAAAACTGTTTGATTTATCCATTTTATCTCTATAATTAATTACTTTAATAACATTATTATTAGATAAAATATTCTTATTAAAAAATAATAAAAATATTGCCACTATTTTTTTACACGTTTCAGATGATTTTTTTTTTGTTAAAAATAACATTACATAAATTACACACGTTAAGAATTGAACTCATACCCTTGACTTCTGCTTTGTTTGATGAAGTTTGACATTTTTTCAATATATTTTTTAAAACAGTATTTAATCCATATCGAGTTAAAACATTAAAAAAAAAAAAAAAGTGAAACTTAATGCCAGACTTTCTAGAATCTAGATGAGCTACTATCATTTTACTTCTGCTAAAAAAACAAAAAATAAATTAATTAATTAAAGATATAAAGGAGGAGAGGAGTAAGCAATTCTCTACTATGCTATGACTGCTCTCCACTTTCAGTATACAATTATTAAATATTTTATATGATTTTGGGCTTTACCCATTTTATGCCAAGCAAACCCACTCATGTACAGTCATAATCTAGTTGAGTCTCACAAGTTCATAAACATGCACAAACACCATTATTACAAACTCATTCATGACTGTTTGTTCAACATGCATTGGCTCTTCTTTCCTTCTTTTTCTCTTTTAGAATTCCAGATTTTGAACAAATGGTAGCGTTTGAAACATGTGATCAAAACCATTTTTGCAAGAAACAATTATCCAAAATATACAAGTCATAGGCTTAACTATTTTATTGGTACCAAAACTTTAAACATTTTCTACTTAAACTTTTAAAATTTATGATTTAGTTTTTAAATTTTTAAATACTCACACATAAATTCCTATACTTTTCAATTGTATGATTTAATCTTTAATTTTTTACATATTAATTATGATTCAAAATTTTAAGATTTAGGTGTAAAATTTTAAAAAATTAGAGATTAAATCATATTATTTAAAAATTTAAGAATTTATGTATAACTAAGTTATAAGTTTTAAAAAACTTGAGACATATAAGTGAATCTGAATCTGTTAAAAGTAAGAGACCAATAAAATAGTTTAACTTTGGTACATAGCCACATCCAAGTGAGAGGGGCACATGCCTTCTCAATTTTTGATAATTTTTTTCCTTTGTTATATTTATAATTTTTTATTTTAATAAAGTACATAATAGTAACTCTTCTTTTAAGTTTATTATTTAATTTTTTTCTTTCCTTTTATCATATAACATATTGATTTATATTTCTCATTTTTTTTTACTTTTATTATACTATTATTCAATTTTTACTAATTGAACTTAATAGAGTGAAAAAAAAGCTTAACTTCTCATAAATTTTTAAAAAATTATGTAAAATAACACCCTTAAAATTTATATATAATTAATAATATAATAATATTGAATATGTTAAATTAGATGGAGTTCAACATTGAACGAGATTAAATAGTTGTTATTCAATTTAAATACCATCCAATTGAACAAATTTTAATGCAAAATGATGGGTTATATTTTTTTTAATAATAAAAATACGTGAACTAATTATGAAGATGTTATTTTTATAATATCAAATTTTAAGCATATTATTTTTGTTGTTTTTTTTTCTTCTAAATTTTACTAGTTTAATTTCCTATCATTTTTTTTCTTAAAAGTAATAGCTTACTTTTTATCTCACACAATTGAGATATTTCTTGTTACAACACATAATTATATAACTATTTATTGTCATTTAATATTATTCCTATCTATTTTTCTTTCACATATTTAAAATTTTTAAGTGCTTATTATAGTATAGTTTATGTTATTTAGTTTTTTTTATTAATTTTATTTGTTAGTTTGCATATTAATTTATGTTAAAATTTTATTTTAATTAAATAAAAATGTAAATTTAACTTATATAACATTAGATGTGATATTTCAAAACACTGAAATTTGTTGACATTAATGATGAACTTTTTTCACATTATTGTCATTCACGCTGTGTAAAAGTTATCCATCTTTACTGTTAAATTTATGCGGTGCCCTATGAATATAAAATATTAGCTACGTCCTGGTTTAGCCTAAGTTATATCTTCAGAAACACCATTATGTTTAATGCTTTAGTCCTGTTATTTGTTGCCACCTAACCTATTAAATTGTGTCATGGATAGCTTTTTAATATAAATTACATTCCATAAAATTATGTATTAATTCTTTAGAGACATTCAAAAGTGATTTAATTGATCAATATGTCAACGAAAATTTATACTGTTGGCAATCTCTTAAAAACTAATACAAAATAAATCATTTTATAATTGCAATGTATATCTCATTATATATAGAAATGATGTGTATAGTTACTTTTACCTACTATGCATTATTTTTACTTTATATTTACATGTCTCGTGATTAAATTTTGATGTCATTAAACTACATTTATTATACATTGTGCATGTCATATATATATATAAATGATAACACATGTATATATCATATAATTGAACAAACAATCTACCTTTAAAAAAATATACAAATAAAAATACTATTTTTCATATCGTTAACTAATTATAACATTTTATTATAAGAAAAAATGTATATCAATTTCGTTATCTTTGAAAAAAGTATAAAAATGATTGTAGAATTTTATTTTATAAAATAATAAATTTTTATTGTCTCATTTTAAAAATGAACGAGTAGAATAACTAACACAAATTCATTACTTTATAAAATAGATTTATGTAATTTTTTTATAAAGATAATAGATTTATATTATCTCACATAACATGTATGAATCTAAAGTACAATTTTGTCAAAATTAACATAGTAGAACTATTCTTCATCTTTATTATAATTAGTTTTGAGCACATACAAGACACATACTTTCTTATATAATGTTAAAATTTTCTAATAATAAAAAAGTTTAAAACATATTATATTTATAAAATTGATTAGATTTAAGTATGTAATTATGTTATATTAGTAATATTAGATTATGTATATTAGGGTAAAGTTTTTTGGTATTTTATCTTTTTTAGACTGTTTATTATTATTTTTTTCTTCCTTTAACTTGATCACTTTAATATTCTTAAAAAAATAATCAATTAAATCATTTTTTTTTCTTAATTGAATAATTTGGTATCAATTTTTTTCTAATTTAATCAACATCTATTTTAATTTGATCAAGCAAGTTATTACTTTAAATTCCTGTTTTACATGACTAATAAAAATAAATAAATTATATATTTAGAAATATATAAAATATGAAATAAATACAGTCCCATAAATTATATATTAAAAGAAATATAAATTATCACATGTAAATTGAACCCATCACCTTACATTTTAGTCATCACAATAAAGTTTTGATGACATTGAGCTACAAGTGATTGGACGGTAAAAAACATTATACACCTTAAAATATATATATAAAATTATCAAACAAAGTAAAAGTGTGAAATAAATACACCATGTCAATTATAAATTTTCAAATAAAATATATCAATTAAAAAATATATTATTCACTTTAAAATAAATATAGAGTTATCATATAAAGTAGAATTATTAAATAAATACACTTTCATAAATTATCGATTAAAATAAATACAAATTATTAAATAAAATACATCAAATAAATAGAAAGTAAAAAAAATATAAATTATCAAACAAAATATATCAAATAATTACAAAATAACCAACTCTCATTTATATATACTAATAGAAAAATACACCATGCCAATTATAAAAAGATATAAATTACTAAAACAAAATATATTAATTAAATAGAAAGCATAAAAAATAAAATTATATTATTTAACTTAAAATAAATATAAATTATCATATAAAATAAATACATTTTCACAAATTATTTATTAAAATAAATATAAATTATCAAATAAAATATATCAAATAAATAAAAATAACAAATATAAATTATCGAACAAAATACAACAAATAAATACAAATTAGACAAACTCTCCTTTTATTTATATATATACAAATAGATTTCACCAAAGTTATGGCACCGATTATACACAGCGTAATAACATCGTCGGATTCCATTATACCTCAGTTGAAATATTCATTGTGATTTATTGTTACAATTTATTATTTTATTTATCACACCGTTATAATAGAATATATGGAAAAATAGTAATTAAAAATAATGATTTTCTTTCGTCTATGTAACCTCAACTGTTTACTTGCAACCCTTATTCGTATAGATAAGAATTTTTGAAACTTAAAATATAATTAGAAAAATGCTAGTGACCAATAACACAATACGATGAAACTCTCTCTTTTATTAAATGTTAACTTTTTATTTCTTCTTCACTAAGATTATACAAAGCTTTTGAAATAGGTATTTATATTGAAATAGAATTAAACATAACCAAGCAATTTAAACTTCTCCTAAATAATAGTTACCATGTACACAAAACAATTTATCCATTTAAACAAACCAACAAAGCTAATTAAAAGCTTTCGAGTTATCTCTTTAAACATTAATTAAAACAAGTATAACTTCCAATATTTTTCCTTAAACTTGTTTTATAACACATAATAACTTTCGTAACTTTTCAAAATCTTCAAACTTAGAGTAGCTAAGTAAAAATATATGCAATCTAATCATGAGACTTTCCATTTGCACATCCTTTTTCGCTATCCATTCTCTTATGTAATGGTAACAAGTATTGATGTGTTTTGATGGATCATGGAAGCCTGAATTTTTTTGCTAAGGTTATGGTTGACTTATTATTGACATAAATCTTGGTTTGCTTTTCTTGTGTCATGTTTGGCTCCTTCAACAAATTTCTTAGCCATACTGCATGACAAACACATGAAGTAGCAACTACGTACTCAGCTTCACAAGTAAAGAGTGTGACAATTTGTTGATTTCTTGACATCCATGTGAAAGCAATATTTCTCATAAAGAACATGAATTCTGTGGTGCTCTTTCGATCATCTGTATATCCACCCCAATTACTATTGCTATATCTGACAAGTTTGTAGCCATTTGATAATGAATATAACAATTCAAAATCAATTATACTTTTGATGTATCGAAGAATTCGCTTAACAATCTTGAAATGAGTAATTTTTGGATTCTCTACGCATCGACTCACAAGTCCAATGGCATAAAGAATAGCTGGTATTTTGCACATCAATTAGCATAAGCTTCCAACTAAACTCTCGAAGAATGTTGGATCTATGCTTTCACCTTCATCATGTTTGGATAGCTTAACTCTGCATTCTATTGGCATGCTTATCAGTTTACAATCATTCATCTTGAATTTCTTTAATATCTCCTTCGCATAACTTTGTTGAGAGATAAAAATACCTTCTTCTTTTTGTTTCACTTCAATGTCAGGGTAGTAAGTCATTAATCTGATGTCAGTCATCTCAAACTCGTGGGTCATCATTTCCTTGAACTCTTCTAACATGCTTGGATTGCTTTCGGTAAAGATGAGATCATCCACGTATAGACACACAATTAGAATATCTCCATCTTTGACTTTAACATAGAGGGAATGTTCATAAGGGTACTTGGTGAAGTTATTTTTGAGGAAATACTTGTCGATGCGTGTATTCCATGCTTTTAGAGCTTGCTTCAATCCGTAGAGAGTTATCTTCAACTTCAACACCTTGTCATTCTATAGACATCTTGGAGACTTCTTATTCGTTCTTCATTTCTTTCTTTTAAGAAGAATGATGTTGAATTTCCACCACACTATTACAAAAATAGGTATTAAAGTCGGTTCGCTGAACGGACTTTAAATTTAGCGACTTAAAATGTAAAGTCGGTTCATAGCGTGAACCGACTTTACCCGTACATTTTATGATTTTTTTATTCTCATTTTTTGTATTATTCAATATATATATAGCATTAAAAAACTAAAATATAAATAATAATACAAATAATTAAAAATTTAAATATATTTAATTACTCTATAATTAAATTTATTACAAAAACAAATATTGTATATATAATACATATAGTTAACTTAAATTACAAATAAAATAATGTCATTAAAGTGTAATTGGATGCGATCGAGTAAGCTTGGTTGGCTTAGAATCTTGATTGGCATTCACAAACATTATGACAAGAAAACTAGACAAAAAAATAACAATTCATATGAGCACATAAAACATCCATCAAACAAGCAGTCTAAACTTCAAACATACGAATGAAGAAATTAAATCATTATAAATATTACCATAAAAAAGATATTATCGCGTACAGCGACATTCGATGAACTCATATTAGCATTTTATTAATCATTTGTCTATAAATATGAAGTTATCTGCAATCTCTACTAGTATTTTTTTAATGCTATAATGAACTCTAAATATGAAATGAAGTGTAACTCTGATTCTTGGCTTGTGTGAGTGTTGGTGCCCTTAAACATATGGAACACGTTCATGGGCACCAAAAATCATACAAACCAAGAAACAAATGAAGTTACGTACACCTGATTTATCCATTTAAAGCCCATTATAGCATTAAAAATACTAGCACAGATTCTAGATAAATTCATATTTATAAACAAATGATTAATAAAGTGCTAATATGAGTTCGTAAGGAAAGTAGGAAAGAAAGATGAGATGTAGTTTGGTCCAAAATTAGGTCCATAAAACCATGCATTCCCCTAAATACATGAGCATATAATCATCCATTAAATAAGTTATTTCAGACACAAGAATATATAGAGAAATTAAATCATTAAAAAATTTACTGTTATGTTGTCAAATGCTATTCAAGATCATCAAAATCTTCTCCTGATTCTTCTTGTGATGATATTATTGGTGAAGTAGGTTGTGTAGCGAGCTCTTCTATTAGTTGTTCCATTGTCCTTGTCTGCTCCTATTCTTCAAATTGAGGACCAATATTGAAATCATCTACATGGGATTCAAAATCCCATTTTCCTTCTTCTTCAAATATCACATCTCGACTAATCACAATCTTCTTATTTCTTGGATCGTACAACTTGTAACCCTTTGAATTTGAATCATAACCAATGTAGATGAAGCTCTCATTTTTATCATCCAGCTTAGTTCTTATCTTATCTGGTATATGAACATGTGCTATGCTTCCAAAGATTCTCAAATAGGAGATGTCAGACTTTCTTCCACTTCATGCCTCTTGCGGTGTCTTTTCCCAAAAATTTTTTATTGGAGATCAATTGGACAAGTAAACCACACATGTCACTACTTCTACCCAAAATTCCTTAGGTAGCGTCTTACTTTTGAGCATGCTTCGAGCTATATTCAGAATAGTTTGATTCTTTCTTTCTGTCACACTATTTTGTTGAGGAGATCTTGGAACTGTCAAAGGTCGACGAATTTCATTTACTTCACAAACCTCTTGAAACTCCTTAGAAGTAAATTCTCCTCCTCGATCATATTTCATGGCTTTTATTTTTCACCCACTTTCTTTCTCAATGATGGCTATGAACTTCTTGAATATTCCAAAGACTTTTGATTTATTCTTTAAGAAATATACCCATGTCTTTCTTGAAAAATTGTCAATAAAAAGAAGAAAGTAATTACTCGTACCTAGAGAACTTGGCTTGATTGGAACACACACATAAATATGGATGAGTTCAAGCGGCTTCTTGGCTCTTGATTCTGACTGCTATAAAAAGCTCTTCCTGAATTGCTTCCCAAGAAAACACATTTTGCATAGTCGGTCTGAATGGTTAATGTTTGGTAATCTTCTCACCATATCTTTCTTAGATAGTAGCTTTAAGCCTCCAAAATTGAGATGTCCAAATCGAAGATGCCACAACCATGAACCATTTTTGTAGCAAGCTTTGAGACCTTTTGCGACATCATTTTGTATATTTATCAAGAACATTCTATTATTTGACATCGACACTTTAGGAATAAAATAATTCTTATCATCTCTAATAAAAAGATTATAATCCTTCATATGAATATCATAACATTTTTCTAGTAGTTGTCTTAAACACAAGATGTTACTTTTCATGTTAGACACATAATAGACTTTAGAAATAAATTGATGTCTTCCATCTTTTAAGCAAATAAGAATATTACCAATCTCTTTTACCGATACTTTGGACTCATCTTCAAATGAAACATTGCCCCTAATTGATTCATTTAGTTATTAAACATGTCTTTCCTTCCACCCATGTGACTTCTCACACTAGTGTCATGATACCAAGAATTTGATTCCATCATTATTCTCTTTTCGTGCTAGAAGAAGGGTTCCTTTTTCATCAATCTTCTCCTCCATATAGTTGGCCTTCTCTTTAACTCTATTGTTGGGAGCTCTATTGCTGGGAGCTCTACATTCAGCAGCATAATGTCTAAACTTTTGACAGTTATAACATCAAATCTCAAGTTTGGATTGCTTCTTCTACGACTATGACCTCTTCCATATTGGCTATTCTTATTGCCAATACTTTCTTCTTTTTCCTTAGGATTGAATTGCATCTTAAGAATTTTCTCATCGATTCCTTACTTTTTCTTGTGTTTTTCTCCATATGCTTGTAATGAACTATTTAACTCATCAATGGTCATCAATGGTCATATTTTCTAAATCTTTTGTTTCCTCGATCATCACGACAATGTGCTCGAATTTTGAATCCAACAAACGAAGTATCTTTTCTATTATTCTCACATCTTCCAACTTTTTACCGTTTCTTTTCAATTGATTAGAAATGACTACGACTCTTGAGAAATAATTGATAATGGACTCAGAAGCTTTCATATATAAGGATTCAAATTCCCCTCTTAGTATTTGGAGATAAACTTTCTTCATATTTTTAGCTCATTTGAAATAGGTTTGAAGTTAATTCCACACAATTTTTATGGAAGTTGCACTTGATATATTTTCAAACCTGTCACCATTCAAGGATTGATAGATGAGGTAGAGAGCCTTCTTGTCTTTCTTTCTAGGATCATTCAAAAAATCTTTTTGCAATTGAGTTAGAGTGGTTTTATCTGGCTCACTTAAACTTTTTTCAACAACTTTCTATGCATCATGTGCACCCAAAAAAGCTTTCATTTTAATACTTCAATTATCATAATTGGTGTTGTTGAGTACCGAGGCTTGAACGATGTCATACCTCCACTTGCGATTACTCTTAATATAGCAAGGATTAATAAAACATAATTGCATGAAAGAATTTATAATGCCGAAAAAAAAACTTTGAAAGAAACTTGGACAAAAATTTGAGATTTCTTCTCAAAGTTAACACAACTTGGACAAAAAGTTTTTTTTTTTAACAAAAACAATCTTCTAACAACTATTGGAATCAATTTTGAACTCCAATTGAGATGATTCGAGATGATTCCAATGGCGTCGTATTCGTCTTGTCGAGGGTTTCGATTTGTACGAAGGAATGATATTTTTTCTTCTATTAATAATCAACTTTGATACCAATTTGTTGGATATATTTGTCTCAAAATATCGATAAATACACACAATATGTTGTAACTCTCTCTTTTATTAATTGATAACTTTTTATTTCTTTTTTGCTTGATTACACAAATCTTCGAAAAATGAATATTTATACTAAGATAGAATCAAATAAAACTATTTAATTTAAATTTATCCTAAATAATAGTTACGTCCCACAAACAATTTACCAGTTTAAACAGACCAACAAACTTAATTAAAAGTTTTTGAGTTATCTCTCCTAATTAATCATGTTTTTTTTAAACATGAGTTAACTTTAACATAATAAATCCAATTAATTTTTCTAATTAGACTGCCTCTGTTACATTTAGCTCACTTTAGAGTATTGATATATTCATAAAATTATGTGGATGGTCGATGCACTACGGAAAGTGTGGAATTTCGAAGCCAAATCGGACTTTTAAAATAATATTAATTTTTTTTTTAATTGACTTGTAATATCATGATGTATATGTTCAAGGTTGTGTATGTATTTATTAAAAAATTGTACAATTAGCTACTTAATTAAGTTTACAAAATATCTCAAAAACTCGTGTCAAGTTAAGTTAAGGTATATAATATATTCTTCTTTAATGCTAGCTATTTTCTTTTAATACTAATTTTGTCTGAATCTAATTGGTAAGATTTAATTAGAATTAGTATATATGACGATTGTGTAAAAACATATTCTCTCCCCAAATATACTGAATTAATGTTTTTTTTTTAAAGTAATTTTCTCACTAAAGTTTATCCAAATCCAATGAAACATGGAAAATAATACGAAGATGCATATCACTCTGTAATTTAAATCTTTGATTCAAAGCGTGAGAAATATAAATCTTATTGTTAAACTACGAGACCAATCACATGATCAGTCAAACTATCAAACTAATGATAGATTAGTTCTTTAATTCCTATACAAAATTGGAGATTTAAATCTTTAATTATTATTATTTAAGAAACTAATTAGGCTCTTGACGAATATTTCAAGTTAATGAGAACAGAAGTATTAGCTTTACCCTATGTTAATTACTTAATTTAATTATAAGCCGCATTCTTTTCGCAACTTAAATTATGCTTGCCATAATAATTTTATTCTAACAACAAAAAATACTAAAACTTAACAAATTATAAAAAATGAAAAGAAAAACTATAATTCATACATCAAATCACTTATTAAAGAGGTAGAAATATCATTACTTTTTAACCAAAGGTAATTCATATTTTTAGAACATAAAACAATAATGTCAGAGTAATTAAATATTTTACCTCATAATTCTAATATTTCTTAAAATAAAAACATTATTCTTACAATAGCTTTTAACGAAGTAAATTGATATTTTTAAAAAACACAAATGCTAAAACAATTAAATATTTTATCCCGTAATTTAATTCTTTAAGGTTTACATTTACTTTCGATTTTAATTAATTGCTTTAGTTATTTGTAACATATATTCCTTGCCTTTTGTTTTGGGATCAATTGTGACCTGGATTAATTAAATTTTTTGAATTTTATTATAATATAATAATATAAGGTTTTTATTTTATTTTAATGAATACTTAGAAAACTTGGATTCAAATCCAATGATTATATATATATGTGTGTTGGTGCATAAGTAGTATATATATTAAAAAAGAAAAAAAAATGAATTGTAAAATAAATAAAAATTAAATAGAAAAAAGATGAGAGACAAAATGAGCAAATCAGGTAGAGCAAACATCATATTAGCTATTTAGACCCTTCATCATGCAATATTTGACTGTCTGTTCTGTGGATTGAGGATGTTAATAAACGTGAAGCTTAACCCATCATCTGAGCTGCTCGATCCCCTTTTGAGAGCACAAGATTTTCAGTGGACCCCACTTAGACCCATCTTCAGTTTTCAAAACTTCCAACCACACCACCATCTTTTGTTTGGAAAACTTTTATATATACAGCATAATTATATTATTATTATTATTATTAATGTAATATTTTTTAATTTATTAGATATTTTAATTATACTTACTAAAGATTTAACTATATCTTTGAAAAAAAGAAAAGAAGAAGCTAATAAATCATTTTAAGTAGGAAAAAAAACACACACACAAATCAGTGATTATATTTTAAGTGAAATAGTTAACTTAATTTATAATGCTAATTATGTATTATTTTTTTTTAAATATATAATTTTGAAGCTCATGCATTCTCTAATTACCACCATAAGAAGTGGTTGTGGTCCAATCGAGTACAATACTGCTCATTTTGCCTTGCAAATCAAGCAACCTTCTAATATTTCTCTCTCTCTCTATCTATCTCTATCTCTATTTCACTTTCTCTCTCTTCCTCTCTGCAACATTCATGGCCAAAAAGCATAATTATCAGAAACCCCAAACTCGAAACCCATGTGAGTTAGCTACCTTCTAAACCCTTCTTTTTTCTCTGCTATATATTTTTTTAACACTAGTATAATATTTTTATATAACACAATCAAAATTCACATAACAATTTTAAATTTAATAATAAAAACATATAATTTTTATAAAAGATTTTAAAGTTTAAGATTTATAATTTAACTTTTTTTTTTCCTCCCACAACTACCTGCTTTATCAATTTATTTATCTCTTCACTGCTAAAAAAAAAAAAAAGAGAGAAAAAAAGCTTAATATTCCTGCTATGTATGAGAAAAACATGGGACAGTAAAATTTTCTGGTTTCTTCTTTATTATTCAAAAGTTTATTGCAGACGTACAAGCAGAATTTATTTCTTTATGTAAAGAATATATTCATTAGCTTCTTGACGTCACCATTTTACCATGAAAATACCAAGAAGTAGTAGTTATGGTCAAACATAATAGTTTACTAGCTCTATAAGTAATATACAAAGATTAATTGGGGATTTCTCAAAATTTAAGTTATTAGTAAATTTATAAACAAATTTTTTATTTTTTATTTTTTATTTTTTTATATAGGCATACCACTAGTAAAAGGGAAGTTTATCTTCTAAATCATTTATGGTGGTAAAAATAAGAGATTCGATTACGTTATCCTTTTTCTTCACCTAAATATTAGGGCTATGATTTTTATTATTACTTATATATATATTACAAATTTGTAACCAATAGAATTAAATGAAATTAATGTTATAGATATAATTATGAAATTTCAACTATAATATTTAATAAATTAATGCACATCATTACTAAGTAATTGTATTTTATAATTGTTATTTTAAAAATAAAAATTAAGGATCGATGTATAATATCATCAATATTGTGGCATATATCACAAAATTTGTAATATTTATTATAATTTTTATTTTGCTTTAGAACGGTGTGCTTTAAGTAACAGCTGTGAAGGCCGTTTCTTGCCTTTTGCTTTTGTAGTCAAGGCTCAAACAAAGGTGAGAGAAGAGACCTGGAGCTTTAGAAAAAACCAACTTGGTTTCTTTCTATCCTGTTCTCTCTCTTTTCTCTCTCTCTCTCTCTCTCTCTCTCTCTCTCTCTCTCTCTATCTTTCAGATAAATCGCCTAACATTATATTGCCAAAGAGGGTTCTAAAGGTGCTATGTAGTGTATAGGTTTTGAGGTCTACCTTTTCCTTTTTTTTTTTTTTTCCTTCACTTGCTTCAGTTAAAGTAATAAGCTAGCTAGAGAAGGAGTTCTGGTGTTTTTTATGGTTAAAGGAAGCAAGTTTATAGCTCAGTCGATCCCACTCTCTTTCCTTTTCTTCGTCTCTCTTTCAATCTGGGTTTTGGAAATTTCTTGATTTAGATTTGATTTTCTTATCATAATAAGATTCTATTGTTGTCCTTAATTTTTCCCCTTTGTTTCTTTGTTTTTTATTTCAATTTCTTTCTACTTAGCATGTGTAGAGCTAGATACAAAAGAAAAATATTGCTCACCATGTGTTTGTATTTTGGACTTTCAAGTCCTTAACTACATACCCATCGAGTTTTCTTTTGGGCTAGCTAGCTAGCTAGCTTGTTAGTTATTAGATTTTGGCTATTATTTATATAGTTTTGATTCTGATTATCTGGGATATGAATAGAAAGCTGTTTTATGAAGATTGCCGACTTATAAATGATTTCAAGTGTAGCAGTACTACTGCTTTGAGAGAACGAAGATAGCATCTACTAGCTTCTTCAACCTAGCGATATGAATAAAAACAATTTAGGCTCTATAAGCAGCTCTGATCTGATTGATGCAAAGCTTGAAGAACATCAAGTTTGTGGATCAAAACAGTGTCCAGGTTGCGGACACAGACTGGAAGGAAAGCCGGTAATTACGAACGAAGAAGACAAAAACGTTTGTTATTAATATTTAATTACTTATATATTATTTTTCATATAAACTAAATCTGAATATTTATTAAAGCTAGGGTATATTTTTCATTCTTTAATTTTTGTTCCTTTTGCTTTATTTTTATTCTGTCTTTATTATTCGCTTTCATTGTCATCACTTGAATTTGAATGGGATTTGCAGGACTGGTTAGGTTTGCCAGCAGGCGTAAAATTTGACCCAACGGATCAAGAACTGATAGAACACCTTGAAGCTAAGGTAGAAGACAAAGACATAATGAAATCTCACCCTTTGATTGATGAGTTTATTCCTACCATTGAAGGTGAAGATGGGATTTGTTATACCCATCCTGAGAAACTTCCAGGTTAATTTATTTAATTTAATTATTCTTCATTTCAATATACATCAATCTGTTGGTTATGACTCTGAATCCATATATATATATATATATGGATAGATATTTGATGAGAAATTAATAAACTACTTTAATTAAATTTGTTCCACCTAACTTTGATTTCGGAAATAAATTAATTAATAATATATGATTCAAATTAATATATTTCTCAATGTACAGGAGTGACAAGAGATGGTTTGAGTAGACATTTTTTCCATAGACCGTCAAAAGCTTACACAACTGGAACAAGAAAAAGAAGAAAAATCCAAACAGAATGTGACTTACAAGGTGGTGAAACAAGGTGGCACAAAACAGGCAAGACCAGACCAGTAATGGTAAATGGAAAACAAAAAGGTTGTAAGAAGATATTAGTTCTTTATACAAACTTTGGAAAGAATAGAAAACCAGAAAAGACTAATTGGGTTATGCATCAATACCATCTTGGTCAACATGAAGAAGAGAGAGAAGGTGAGCTTGTTGTTTCCAAAATATTTTACCAAACTCAACCAAGGCAATGTAATTGGTCTAATTCTGATCATAGAAGTGCAACAACTGGTGAAGGAACTAGTGATCCAAGTAATAGTAGAAGAGATAGTAGTGGAAGTGGGATGAGTTGTTCTTCTAAAGAGATTAATATTCATCAGATAGATGATCAAATTTCTGCAGCACCTGGTGTTGTTTCTCAATTATCTACCTACCCTGCCATGGATATTACTCATCACTTTAAACCTCATGATCCTCATTTCAGCTTTGCCCCTTACACAAAAAACTTTGATGAGGTAATTAATTAATTTTTGTATTTTAATGTTTTCAAATATCTTTAACCTAATTACAACTAATTTGTGGTTTCATGCGCTGGTGGTATGCAGGTAAGACTCGTCACTACATATATTAATGTTACACATATGTATAGTGTTTATATATATACTAAAAAGGTTTTTTTTTTTTCATTGACAACATTGCTTGCACATAAAGCTAGTAGTACTATGACAAAAATTCATGGATCTCACTATCATCATTAACTAGCTAAAAAGATCATGTTTACCAATCAAATTACTATAAGGGGTGACATTAAGTTGAATCAATAATATTCATTTAGCAAATGAGTAATTATAGATAAAAATTAAAGAAAAAGTTAAAGGAATTAAAGGAAGAAAGAAATTTTTTTTTTAAAATATATATATATATATATAAAATGTTGAAAAAGGACAAGCTAGCTAGCTGATAACTTCATGGGGGATTCCATATTGATGCAGGTGGGAATAGGAGATGGTTCAACAGCTGGAGATCAAGGCCAAGTATCAGGTGGCACGTGTGATGAGATGAGAGACCACCATCAGATGAGGTCACACCATAGTATGACCCAACATCATCACCATGATACACAGCAACAACATCATCATCATCAGATTGCTACTGCTGCTTCATTCCACAATATCACTAGGCCTTCACACCCAATTTCTACCATCATATCTCCACCTCCTCTTCATCACACTTCCATTAATATGCTTGATCATGACTCCTATAATGTCTCTCGGCTTATGCTCCAGAACGAACAAAATTTCCAGGTAATTTTATAACACTCAGCTCTATATATCTTTTGAACACAAATGATTTACGCACTCGCACAAACAGACACATACAGCTTATCTGTAGCATATGTCATTAAACTACAACGCAATTATTTCTATTTAATTTTCTATTTTTGGTTTTTTTAATAACAAAATAAATAAATACACAGCAGCAGCAGCAGCAGCAACTTCATAAAATGGGAGGAAGATCTGCGTCGGGTTTGGAAGAACTAATAATGGGGTGCACATCGACCAATAATATCAAGGAAGTGAGTGAACTTTTTGACTCTGAAATCCATGCATATATGAGTTTGTTTTGCAATTATTATAACAAATAACTTAAACTGTTAGAGTGTAATAGAAAAAGGTACGTAAAGATTTAGAAAGGTTGAAAAGATAAGAGAAATTAAATCCCATTTCTTTTTTTATATTTATTTGAATTAAAGATAAAAGCTAGCCCAGAAACCTTTTCCACCTTTCTCTTTATCTCCTTTGTTTTTTAACTTTTCTTTTAATATTTTTTGGTGGTTTTAATTAAATTTGGTGTGTATATATAAACAGCCCAAAAAGGAAATATAGAAAATCTATCTTCACACAAGCATATCTAGATCGCGAATATCATTTTTGAGTCATCAAAACCGCAAAGATATGTTAAAATTACTAGCAATGTCGAAGAATTTCAAAGAAAATTTGACAACTCGAAACATATTGCTTTATCCAACTACTTATACTTTATAGTCATTTTCGTTTCCCTAACATGTAGTGATATATAGTATACACTTTTTTTCTAATAAATTCTAAATAGCTAGCAAAATGTTTGGTTAATTCTTGAACTTTTCTCCCAAAAAAAATGTTTGGTTAATATTAAAACAAGTTTAGTTTCACTTCTTTTTTCTACTCTAACTTTATATCTAATTAAATGGATTATTTTAAGGAAAAAAAATTATTAAATTCTTTTTTTGTTGTTCTTGTATCAAGTTATAATCTCAAATAATAAATATTAAATAAACATGTTAAATCATGTTTTCATATTTTGTATAGTATTTAATCTATTTATTAAATGATTATATGTGTCATGTCACTCTCATTTATATATATGCAAAAGTAATTATTTGAATTAATTAATATATCATAAAATAATGTTATATATAATAAATCAATTATATGTATGAATTGATACGTATTTTGTTGAATTAGATGTAAAATTGAAAATATATGCACTAAGTAAAGATGTTATATTGTAATAAGTGAAAATATTTTATTTTAATATTTGAGCATTGATAAGTCTTAGAATGTTAAATAAATATGATCCAAACCCTAATTAATTAATCGTCATATATGTTTATATGCATGATTTTGGTTTTGATATATAACAGGAGTCATCCATGACAAACGTACCTCAAGAGGCAGACTGGATGAAGTACTCTTCCTTCTGGCCAGATCCTGACAACCCAGATCATCATCACCATCATCACCATCATCATCAGGGGTAGTACCAAAACTATATTTATAGAATTGAATGAGAATAAAAAAAAAAAAAAAAAACTTCACAGATCGAGTTCGTGATCCTCACAACATTATCATAATCGGTCACTGCTACTCCAAAACCTCATCATCAGGTTCTTTTTAATGAATTAAATTTCTTTCTTTCCTTCATTCTCTACCTATGGGAGGGGCATTGGAGTAATTTCCAATAGATCTCCAACTGAACTAACTGTGAAACAGTCCATCTTGAAAAGCAAGAAGGAAAAAAGAAACAAAAGGTTAAAGAAAGAAAAAAGAAATTAAAGAGTACGTACTGCTTTCTCTTCTGACAATTGTAGAAGAAGAATTACCAAAGACCCAAGACAAATCAAATCCCTTTCATGAAAATCATCGCCATTATGATTACAATATCACATCTTTAATTGTGGCTATATATTTTATTCTTTTTATTTTATTATTTTAAAATGTATGTTTGTAATCTTGTTCCTTTAATTTACAGAGTAAATACCAAAGAGTTTGAGCAAACTCCGACGTTACACTTTGTTAGTTTTGCTTTGCTTGTAACTTTTAATTTCTTAGTAAAATATGAATTATAGATCGTAATTCATGTTATTTCCTTTTTTGAAAAACATATATATATATATATATATATATATATATATATGCAAGCACGACATGAATTTGTTTATTCCGTGATTGTTTTACTACTTTATCTTTGATTTCTGCATGCAATTAATTTAATTTTTGAAAATTTCAATAAAGCAGATTCAAATGTAACACGTGATATATCTGTAAATTTCAGATGTATTTCAAGTCACATTAAACATATTATTCACAAAATTAGATATAATTGTACGTGACGATAACTGTCATGCTACGTTATATCATCGAAATATGAAAATATCATTCAAATCTACAAGCTCATATATACAGAATTAAAACACCACGAATGTACATTATATCATAAATATTGTGTGTTAATTTATATATATGTATATATATCCGTTGCATCACGACAAATAATTGAATGTTTAGAAATGTAGAAATTTAAAAGTATAAATTATAAATAAGAATAAGTATTTGAGTTGATATTAATTTAACTATAAATTTATCTTGAGGTTGAAATCGTGTTTAATTGCAGTATTTTTAAATCTTTTATTTATTTTTTCTAAACTAGTTAATTAAATCAAATTAATAATTCTAATTAAACATTCTAAATAAATTAAATTGGTGGAAAAATTAGAAATAAAATAAGATATGGCATTTGATTTGGCCAGTAGTTGTGTTTATACGTAGAGTAACATTGAAAAGGAAGTGAAAGTGGGTTTTACTTAAAATATCATTATAGAAAACTTTTAAGATATTTATTATCATAAATATATGATATGATTCATTTTTTTTTTGAGTTATTTGTTTAAGTTATTGTTAATTGAGAGCCTTCTTTAGTACTGCTTTATTCTATTTCAGATTCGAGCTTTTCCAGCAGTTTTATTATAGATTAAAAATGTGTTTATCTCTTTGAGAGAGAGAGAGAGAGAGAGAGAGAGAGAGAGAGAGTAACGTGCATATATATTGTATCTTTTTCCTTCCTGGGACGTGCATGAAATAAAGCTACTATCATCAACATGGAGACTAGACAGACAGCTTCATCCTAGTTTCTCAAAGAGAATATCATACTAAGGAAATCAACTATATCAATTAATTAGGGTAAGCTTATAAAAATATAAGTTTATTTTATTCATATTATCAAATTATTATTTTTTGCTTTATATCACTTCAATTGTAAAAGTTTTTATTTATATCATTCTATTAGTATTTATCTAATGATATCACACTTCATTTATAAATTTAGAATAACTTAGATAGTTAAATAATGTATTTAAAATAATAATTTATATTGCGATTAATAATGTCGTTATATGAATACCAACATAATGATATATATGAAATTTTTTACGAATTTAATGATATAAATGAGACGAAAAATAATTCATTAAAATAAATATAAATTACTTTTTGTAGGCTTATACTTTAATTATTAAGTAATAACAAAAACAAGCTTTAAGTTCCAAAATTACCCTAGTGGGTTAATTACAAATATCTATCTTAAAGGGTGTACGAAGAAAAAACTACATGTTTAAAAAATAAAGATTACACCCCTTTTAGTTACTATTTCAAACTTTTTCAAGGATTGTATTTGCAAACAAATTAATAAAAATCAAAAACCATAAATTAGGGAAAGATGTAATAAAACAATAACTGATGGGATATGATTACATATTTTTCTACAATTGAGGGGTGTTATTTTTCCTATTTTGGAAAACATGAGGGAGTTTTCTAATAATTAATTAACTCATCCATTCAAATACAAGTCTTGTCAGAAGCCGTATATACACATACTATGTATCTTTCTCTGTATATGAAATTCTCACTTTATTCAGTGGATGCAATATGCTGAAATATAGCAGAGAATGTCTTGTTTGTTATATATACTAGAATTTTTAGAGCTACAAAGTTTATATCTTATATATCATTTATTGTATATTTTTTATTAATATTAATCCTTACCCATTCCACATATTAAACGAAGAAATTAAGATAACTTATTTATACACCCGTTATATACAATAATTAATCTCTCTAACTATTCCCAGAAGTAAAAGAGTTATATGTGACATAATAGCTAGGAAACTCGGAGAGTAGTGTACGCTGAAGAGGCAAGAAGTATCTCTATCTCCACATGTTATATAATTAAAATTGAAAAAAAAAATAATTTTAATTTATTAACCAAAGGACGTGATGTCTTGTTCAGCTTAAAAAGTTGATATTCAATTCTTTCGCTTTCGCTTTTATGGAAGATTTTGGATATGCTTTTATAAAGGGGATGCATGGAAATAGTATAGTAGTACTACCTAATAAATAGTGTGTGTGATATTAATTAATTAGATAATTAATAAGTAGCAGAGACTAGAGAGTTGGGGATATCTTGAATAGCAGCAGATTTGGTCCCATAAAGAAGTTGCAGGAAGAATTATATGTTAGTGGTAGAAGGAATATAACAACATGGCCAAAACCCAGCTTTTTTTTCTTTCTTTCTTTTTTTTTTTGGATTCTTCTCTCCAAAGGTGCTCTTTAGCTGCTTTTGTATTATTAATGGAAGCTACCTTAGCCTTTTACTCTGGTAGCAGGTTTCTTGCTATTAATTTCTAATTTACACCATAAATATATACATATATATATGTTCATGCAAGCAGCAAGCTCCATGTTTAATTCTCGGTTCATATTAATAAACCAATTAAGTTAATTATAAGGGTAAATTCAAACACCAGTAACACACACAAAAAATCTAAAAGGGTATATAAATATTTAAGATATTCTTCTCAATAAAGTTAATATTTTGGATTATAACCCATGATACTTACGAGAGACTCATTAGACTATTAAACTTCTATAAATTAATACCACACTATTGTAAACAATGGTCTTATTTAGTCCTAAGAATTCTCAGGAGTCTCAAAATCTCGTAATAAAAATATATTTAAATTTAAATTTTTATAATGGATAAAAAAGAAGAGGATAATACCTTAGAGAAATTTAAACCTATAAAACTACACAAAAACATCAAACTTCCTTCCCCATCTTTAATGGAGAAATATCCTATTCTTCTTTATCTTTCTTGTCTCTCTAAATATTTTCAAACTCTCTTAAAAATGATTATAAAACATAAATTTATGCTTATATATATATATATATATATATATATCTTGTTGGTCCTTTACCAAAATACCCATTCAGATCCAAGCCTCATTGTGATAATTTTAGTGTCCATTTTCATCTTTTTTCTTAATAAAACTTACGCGTTGGATTGAATGATCTCTTGCTTAATCGATATATCTATTAGAATTAGGAATTAAAATTCATTACTTTTTAATTCTTAGAACATCTTTTGAATCACGAAACTTGAGAGAGGTTTTAGAGGCTCTTTCTTCTAGTGATAATAAAAGTTCGAATGGTGTTAACATTGCTAGAAGATCGTGGATTACAAAAACTCTTCAAACAAAACATGATCGAATATTGATTGATTCACCTTACTTGATTGATCGACTTATTGGTTCGATTAATCGAGACCCCAAAACTCATTCAATTCTTGATACCCAATGCTAATAATCTAACATTTAATGCTTAATTATCTATAATGATAAATATCAACTTGTTTGAGAGAGTCTGTTTTCTTCACTTTAAAAGAAACATATATGTTCAGATTCTTGATATAAGGTATTATTAGGTATTCTTGAAATAAATACAAATTTTATATACACAACCAAACAAGATAATATTTATTCTAATTTATTCACAAATTGTTTTATAATGTAATTTTACTTGTACAAACCAAACATCTCATTCATTTTAACTCTTGAAAGTTTTGTCTACCACTCAAGTATATGTCCTATCATGATTTGTCACATAAAGTATCTAGAAAACTTTTCCAAATTAATTTTATAACGTTACCAATTTTTTTTTTGGCTCGGTGCCTTCTCCTAATAATAGCTTGGCCAAAAAAGAAAAAAATTACTAATTTATTTATTTTAAACATTCACTTTTTTTATCAAAATTTTAGACATTTACTTATAAATTTTTTATAATATATAAATAATACGAGTCACTTATATTAAAAGATCAAGAAACGGGAAGTGTTATTGAAAATTTTATATTTGATCATATTTTAATTATATTTAGATCAATTATCTTTATTTATTTTTACGAACTTTTATAATTGTATTTTTTTATGTGTGGGAGGCATATTATTTTTTTCTTAACATATTAATCCACTGAAATTTTATATACTATATAATAAACATAAACAGTAAAATCTTAAAAAATCAATGAAAACATAAGTATCATATTATTGTAAATATTATAATAATATAACAAACTATTTTTATGCGTTAATGCTACATATATCAAAATTAATGGCACTCCTTGGGCCAATTATCTGTTAATATAGTATAATAATTGTGTGTAAATGTTATTTTTTAAAATTTAAGAATAAAAATTTACATATAACATGACACACTTGTAATTATTATAATATATAGAATGTTTTAGAGACAAATATATTGTGATTATTTTAAAGATAAATATATATAATAAATGATATTAATAAAATCATTTGAATTATAAATTATTGATATAGATGTTATCATATTTTAAATTTTAAATTTATTGAAAGTTTATTAAAATTAAGGAAAAAATCTAATCAAATAAAAAATACATATTTATCATTAAATGAACTCAAATTAATAGTTAAAAAAATATTTTATTAAAACCGTTTGTAAGAATTATTTATATGAAAAACGATTTACTTCTTTGGTTAATAAGTTAATGAAAAACGATTTACTCCTATGTTATGAATTGGATAAGAATTAGATAGTGGCACAGTATAAATTTGCATCACTGCAAAAAAGCAGACATTATTTTAAATGTTTAACAACAACAAACATTGATGGGAATCTTTTTTTCTAATCCATACATAAAAATAACCAGCAGCACAGCTGCACAGGGAAATGCCTTGTCGTCTTGAAAAAGTCAGTAGAGATTGTCACTTTAATTTATTTAAAAGCACTTTCAAGAAAAAAGGATAAGGATAAGGTAATTATTTCATAAAGAACAGGTAGAAAACTCAAACTTGTTTAGTAAATGAGGACTTCGAAGAAGTACTATGTAGGAACGCTTGCAGACCCAAGCCCACCATGAGGGTTTAGCTACACACAGTCCGCAGCTTAAAAGACAAAATACAATTTTGCACCCTTAGTTCATCGTTCTCGTTTACTTCCAACTTAGCATTTATATGGCAGAATGCGATTTGCTGTTTAAATTGTATCTTGTTTCATCCAGTCACATCGTACCATTTACTAATCCTAGCAGAAAACATACAAATAGACGAAATTTTTAAGGTATTTTTAGAGCATTATAAATTAAATATAATTGTAATAAATTAAATTGTATTAATTATATTATAATAATTTTGTTTAATATTTAATGATAATCGAATAAAAATGATGATAAATATTTTAATCAAATAATTTATATTTAAAATAATATTTAATTTATTTTATATAACTTTTTTACCGATTAAAATAATTTCATTATAAAAATTTATCTAAATCAATATTTAAATTATTTTTTATATTTTTTTTACATTTAAAAAAAATGAATTTAAGATGAAAAAAAAACTAACTAAATAATTTTAGACACACATCTATTGTTGATACTAAATTTTTATATAACTATATAATTTTTATTATGTAAAATAGAATCTCACTTCACTTTCAAATATATAATTAAATAAAAATCATACAGTTAAGATCTTTAATACTATATAACAATTATGTCTTTAAAATATTAATTTATCTTTTAACTTCAAAATAAGCTTAGGTCAAAAGTATTAAGATAAATAAAATCTCAATTTATCGTCAAATATATAATTAAATAAAAATCATACAATTAAAATCTTTAATACTGTATAACAATTATATCTTTAAAATGTTAATTTATCTTTTAACTTCAAAATAAGCTTAGGACAAAAGTACTAAGATAATATCTCCTTCAATAGATTATCCAAAGGGAAGCAACATTATGTATGAATTTTACTTAGAAAAACACCTTGCTAATGATACAAAGTTGGAGAATTGAAATCAAATTGATACTGAATGAGGAAAATTTGAAACGAGTTATGTACCAGCAAAACGAAAGTCAATCCTCAACTATTAATACACTTATAGAAAATGTTGGAAAACTCCACCTTCTTTTCCTTCCCTGCCTTCTCTTTTTGTGAAAATGGTACCAAGATGTAATTATAACTAATTAGTGAGAGTAACTAAATAGTATATGTGTATTAATAAGTAGCTTGGTTATTGTAGACCTAAGATCATATGATTAGGAACTTGTATCTAACAAGCCTATAAATAGATTACAAGGGTACATGTGCAAGTTAGACTTTAGAATATAATCATACACATTTTAGAGAGGTGAAAGTGAGCATTGCCTATATGCTAGCCCATCAACTACATTGTAGTTTAAATCTACACAATAAGTATAGACTTAGGAGCTAATTTCCTATGATCTATTGAAATTTTTTGGGTATGTAGCCTATATACATAAAGGATGGATAAGTTGGAACCCAAGGAGGTGAAGTTTTTTTTACTAAGATATCCTAACGGGGTAAAAAGGTTTAAACTCTAGGATCCAATTCAGTCCAAGTGTGTCATCAGTTGCGATGTGATTTTTAGAGAAAACGAAATGTATTACATGTCTAACACTTATTCAAAAGGTGAAGACATTGATACTAAGAAAAAGAATTCAGCTTGGAGATGGAGTTAGGAAACATGCAACTGGCTGGTGAATTTTAACCTTAACATATGCACACTGAGCAAGGTAATTTGAGGCACTATCAGCTAGTTAGAGATAAGAAAATAAAGGAAGTAAACAAGCCATTAAGGTATGAGGATCGAGTTGGACATGATAGCAGCAATAATCTCATAACCTTTGTATTTACAATGGTTGATAATCTAGATGAATCAGATCCCAAAAGCTATTATGAAACTATGAGTTATAATGATTCAAATAGATGGCAAGAATCAATGAAAAAAGAGATGGAATCATTGAAAAAGAACTAGACCTAGGACTTAGTTGTTAAACCACAAAGAGTTAAGGTTGTGGCTTGCAAATGGCTCTATAAGAAAAAATATGGAGTAATATGATGTGAGCTAACAAGATACAGGTCAAGACTTGTGACCAAAGGGTTCACTCAAAGAGAGGGCATAGATTTTAATGAATTATTCTCACTAATAATAAAGTGCACTTTGATAAGGGTCCTATTGTTTATGGTGGCCTAATATGACTGCTTTCTTACATAGCAGGTTGAAAGAAGATATATATATATGGACTAGTATTTTGGCTTTGTGGAACCTAGTAAGTAGCATGTTGTGTGCTTGCTCAGGAGGTCTTTATATGGACTAAAGCAATCCTCTAAATGTAGATACATATGATTTGATGAGTATAGTATAAAGGTTGGCTTCACAAGAAGTAGCTATGATCCTTGTGTGTACATGAAAAACATTGATGAACTAAATGCAATATATTTTCTCTTGTATGTAGGTGATATGCTTGTGGCTAGCAAAACCATGTCTGAAGTTAGGAAGATAAAAAAGAGCTATTAAGGGATACATTTGACACAAAGAAACTAGGATCAATTAGGAGAATTTTGGGGATAAAAATTTGCATAAACAAGAATTCAAGGCTGTTGTTGATTGCTCAAACACAATATGTGCATAAGCTGCTCAAGAAGTTTAGTATGGTAAGTGTCAAACCTACATCAACACCATTAGCTCCCCATTTCAAACTTTCAACCTCTTGTGCTCCATCAACAAGAAAGGAAAACAAGTACATAAAAAGGTGTCATATTCTAGTGTCGTGGGATGTTTATTGTATCTCATAGTGTACACTAGGCTTGATTTGGCATATTGTCCAAGCTTGGTGAGTTGGTATATGAGTAACCCACAGAAGTATCATTGGGAGGTTGTAAAGTCAGTACTGAGGTACTTGAAAGGATCTGTTGATATAAGGTTGAAGTATGATGGATTTAATTCTGTGGCACAAGTGACTAGTTTTGTAGATTCAGATTTTGTAGGAGATTTCGATAGAATGAGATCATTAATAAGATATTTGTTTTAATTTGCTAATGGACTTGTTAACTGGAAAACCAATCTACAAAAAGTGATGGCTCTATCTTTTACAGAGGGTGAATATACAACTGTTGCAAAAGATGTAAAGTAAGTTCTCTAGTTGAAAGAGTTTGTAAGAAGAACTGGGGTATGCACAGAAAGTTGTGGAGATATATTGTGATAATCAATTAGAAATTCATTTATCTCTAAGCCCCCATCATCACGAGAGAACCAAACATATGAATGTGAAGTTTCATTTCATAAAAGACGTGACCGAAGGAAGACATGTTGAGCTAAAATATATCAATACTAATGAAAACCCAATTATATGCTTACCAAGGATGTGCCTTTACACAAGGTCAATCTGTACCATAAGAAGATGGTAGGTATAACAAGTTCATTGGTATGAGTCAGTGATAGGAAGTACAGTGAAAACTGTAACCAAAAGACATCTTGGTTCCATGGTTGAGATTTTGTGAAGATGACACTAAGATATAGTTATAACTACCTATTGAGATTAGTTAACTAGCGTATGTGTATCCATAAGTAGTTTGGTTATTATATACTCAGGATCATGCAATTAAAAACTTATAACTAACATGCTTATAAATAGATCCTAAAGGCACATGCGTCTATTAGACTATAGAATATAATCATAAACTCAAAGAGAACTTTAGAGAGATGAAAGTGAACTATGAGAATAGTGAGTTTCATCATGTTGCAAGAGAATGGGAGTAAATGACTAGAGGTGGTGCTAAGGAAGACAAAGAAGGTGATACTTTGTATTGTTGCTATTAAGATGTATGCTTGATGATATAATATACATAGAGAGTAGCTGAATTCCTTGGAATTCTTGTGTGCATTTGACATGTAGTTTGCTTACTGCATTGCTCCACACATGATCATGATTTCATGTGCATCAAATTGAAGACGATTTCCTTACACTTTCTCATCAATACAAAGCTACGGAACCACTAAACTTATTTTTCTTAAAGCTCTCCTGTACAAGCAACCAACTCAGTGATATTCTTGCAAGTCAAGAAGACTCAGCAAGCACGTGGCTCTGGTACTGGCAACCGCCTAGCAACTGGTCTGCAACCACCAGAAACTTTCAAGGACGCAAAAATGCAGGACAGTCTTGCTATAATTGGTGCAGCTTTTGCCACTTTAGGGACAACTGCGAGCTGCATATCAGCATCATCACAAGTACTGTGATACCCTTCAAGATCTGCTCTTGTAATTAGAATAGCATCACCCCGTGAGGGAGAGTATGTAGCAGGGTTGGGTCTAAATCTGCTGTATTCTTGAACAGCCTGCTTGTTTCAACATGGAAGAAATGGGAAAATTATAAGGAAAGTAGCTATGAAAGAAGAGGATAAGATGTCTACTCCCAAATCAGATGCAGACATCATATTTAATTATGGTGTTAACTGTAATGCACGCAATAAAATAGTAGTAGGTTTGAAACAATATTCTCAACTAACAACAGAAATGAAAACAAAATCTATAAACAAATATTAATAACCCATTAACAGAGAACGAAATGAACTTTGAGGAGGTGTTTGAGTAAAACACATGACAAACCTTCCACTGAGAAGGGGCTAGCAGCACACGGGGCCTTCTAGATCGAACATAGTCAAGAGCAGCAGCAGGTGTCATGTTCTTGTACTCCGTCTAAAAAATACAAAACCATCCTAACATTTAAAATAAGTATTAAAAATAAAAAATAAAAAAAAATAAGATGACGTTTGAGCTTAAATAAGCTTTGAAAACAAAAAAGAAAAACCCAACGTGGAGAATAGAAATTACCAAATAGCATAGGACAATGGTTGTGCTTCTACCTCGACCAGCTTTGCAATGGACATACGTAGTTCTACCTAAAGATGCATTCTCTGCACCAAAAAAACTGACTTAAGAACAAAAATATAACAGGAATCACCATGATAGCAGAGTATAGGATAAAAAAATTAGATTACTCACTATGAATGAACTCGACAGCTTTGCTGATATCCACACATGAAGGGGCAAAAAGATAATCTCTAGTGGGAATTACTAAGTGGTCAATTCCATGAGCCTCAAAACCACAAAAAAAAATAAAAAGGATTAAGTAAAACTTTTGTAAAGATAAAAATTTCCAAGATTAGAACCCTTTCAACTGGATGCATGCTATGACTTGAGAATACAAAAATCCTTTTTTTCTTTCAAGTCTCTAGTAAGGTTGATGGTAAAAAAAAAAAAAAAAAATTATTCCTCAATTTCTCAAAGAAGAATTGGGCCCCGAAAAATATTAATGCAGATATCATGTAACAAGCAAAATGTGACTAAAACAAGAATAAGAGGTAAAGGTATACATGATACAAAGCCGATGGGACCAAAGTTTCATAATGTTCATTGAGAGTTATAACACCACGGACACCTAACTGCTTCAATCGTGGAACATCTTTAGGGAATGGAACTGCACCGAGCAAGAGGAACTGAAAGAGAAAAATCATTCCTTAACTAATCAGAATATAGATTTTCAGTTGAAATAAAACACAACAGTTTTAGTAGAACATGCAAAGTAAAGTTACAAAGACTGTCTCTGTTTTCTTACATTCAATGTTAAACAGTGATTGGAGGCTTGAGGTATCAAATCAATACTATAAATTCAATATCAAACCAATTTCATCTTCATTATATTTCTACACAAAGCTCATTGGAAACTAACATATCTCTCTAACTTCCTTTCTAATCAAAAACAAGAAACTAATAAGTACTACCCATGAAAGATTCCTACGATCAAGACCCTTAATCATTCCCCTGTTTCTTCCAATACCCTTTATCAAGTAAACAAAACATCCAACGAAAAGAAATTAAAAAAAAAACGAAGCAGAAATAGAATCGAATTGAAGAATAATAATAACCTGATCAATTTCGTCCCACCATCTAAATTCAGGTTCCATCTTGTTGCGAAGCACATTATACAAAAGGGTCGGATAAAACAGGATCCGAGCACCAGCTCCGACGATCGCTCTCTTTGCGTCAACCTTGTCAATCTGTCTTCCTCCATCGTTTCGCTCCGACTCGGCTTCATCCAATTCAACAATCTTCATTCCCACAAGGAAACTAAATCCCTAACTAACAGCCAGCTCCAATTAAGAAGTACAGACCTAATTCCTCAATTTGCGATTAAAGAATATATCAATTATGAATACAACATTAAGGGAATATTTAAAAAATAAATAAAATTAAAAAAAAAAGTAAAGAATAAAAATCTAACCTTGTTGATAGAGAAAGCTTACAAAAATAAGGAAGAGGTCGAGTTGATAATATTTATCAAATTGGGCAAAGAATAGTGGAAATAAAATGGGATATGGATTATATTTTATCTAAAAATAGCAGTACTTGTAGGAAGAAGGGGGTTTGAGATTTCTCATGGTGTGTCTGACAGTGTGAAAGTTGAGAGAGAAGAGGGGTAACCATGAAATGATAATATATAAAAGATGTATATATATATATATATATATATATACAAATTGTGTTACTTAGCGGATATTATTTCATTAATTATATTTTTATTTAATAACAATCACTATTAAGTATAATTAATATTAAAAATATCTAAATGTGTAGCAGAGAAAAGCAAGAAAAAGAGGAGTCGCTCCCCAAATGTGTAGTAGAGAAAAGCAGCTAACTTCTAAAGTTGGAGGAGCACGTCGTACTGAGGAAGAGGAAGAGGAAGAGGAAGAGGAAGAGGAAGAAAGAGTAGACCAAGTTTGGTGAAGCTTTTTTCATTATTAAGTGGGGAGGGGCCACGGTTTACCACAATATTGTTTAGCAAAAACAGACAAAAATCTAGAAACTGTTTACAGGAATTTTTGGTAATCTCTTTGTTGTTGGTTTCTACTTAATTTCTACTTCCAACTTTGAGCACACTACGTATATTCCAGGAAAAAATATTGTTGGCACTATGACCAGGAATGGCTGTTGGTTATACAGTCAGGTGAAAAATATATATATGTATATATATTTCTTTTTATTTTGTAGCTTTCTCGTTAACAATGTAATAATACGAAGAATTTTTTTTTTATTATTTTTAAAATATGTAATAACGTGTTATTATAAATTTTATAAATAATTAACTAAACTTCAAATAGTCTAACTATTTTCATGTTTACACTCAGAATTTGGAAATCCAAACCTTTTTTTCCCTTTTTTATATGGTAAAACCCATATATATATTATTTTTGCTAGATTTCTTACCTATTTAACTCTATTTTTTCTCTGCATTTCTTATGATTAATTATTTTTAACTAAAAGAATCCATCTTTGAAAATCTATTAATTATAAAAAAAAAGGAAAAAATGAAAACTTAGAGTAGATAGTTATGAGCATTTAAATTTAATTTTGTTTTCACTTTTCATTAATAGATATTCCAAGTTAAAGTAATATATAATGGTTCAAAGATATAGTTATTTGAAATATTAAAAAATAAATTAAACATATGATAATTTTTAATTTAATAAAAATAAAAAAATAATTATTTGAAACATAACATCTGACATCTGTCGTCTGGTATAAAAATATGCGATATTCTTTGCTTAGATAAGTAATCTTTCAAATTTACGAGCCAAGAAAAAGCAATTTCCGGTAAAACAACTTAAAAGAAATAAATTCCACTGACAAGTAAAAGTATTAATAAAATTTATAAAATAATTTATTAACTTTTAAAATTTATTTATATAATTTTAAATAATTAAAAAAAGATAATAATAAAATAATATTAATTAAGATATTTTATTCGTAATTAATAAATTTAAATAAAATAAATAAAAATATGATAATTTAAATATGATTGAGATAAAATAAAAATAATATTATAAAATAAAAAAATATAATATAATATATGAGATAAAACAATCACTTTCTATATTATTAGTTGACAGAAACTGAAGGACAAAAGAAAGTCAGTCCATCCAAGCAAGAGCTGCTTTCAGAAGTGGTCCTCTACTACAGCCTTTAGAGCTCATTTTACGTTTTGAATGGTCAAACCAAAACCAAGTAGACAAATGGCGATTGCATACCACTTTGTATTTTTAATTTTGTTTGAAGGACTAACAACCAATATAGTTGTTCCAATTGTCAAAATAATATTATAGCTACTGACATCTCTTTACCCAATAATATTATGGTTTAGTCCCTATTTTCTTAAAGACTTATCCTTGGTGGGAGGGAATAGAATGTAATCAATACGCGATTGTATATCACGATTGTGTGTTTGGTTGTACGAAATGAATGAAGTAATGAAATCTGATTATTAAAAGAGAAAGAATCACAATTATTTCTCACACCTTTTGTAATCATTATTCCATTTCCATTTAAACTTTTTTTTTTCTAATTTTACCCTCACTTAAAATATAACCTTAAATTCAAATCCCAAATTCTCAAACCCAAAATTCCAAAACCCTAAACCATAAACTCAAAATTTCAAAACAATCCTAAAACCCTAAACCTCAAATCCCTAAATCCTAAACCTCAAATCCCTAAACCCTAAACCCTAAAATCCTAAACCTTAAAACATAAATCCCAAAACCCTAAAACATAAATCCCAAATCCCTAAACCCTAAACCCTAAATCCCAAATTTCAAATCCTAAACCCTAAATCCTAAACCCCAAATCCCCAAATCCCTAAACCCTAAACCCCAAATCCCTAAACCATAAACCCCAAACCCTAAACCCCAAATCCCTAAACCCTAAACCCTAAACCCTAAAACCGTAAACCTTAAAACATAAATCCCAAAACCCAAAACCCTAAAACATAAATCCTAAAACCCTAAACCTTAAAACATAAATCCCAAAACCCAAAACCCAAAACCCTAAAACATAAATCCTAAAACCCTAAACCCTAAATCTTAAACCCTAAAACCCCAAACCCCAAACCCCAAATCTCCAAATCTCTAAATCTCTAAACCTTAAACCTTAAAACATAAATCCCAAAACCCAAAACCCTAAAACATAAATCACAAAACCCTAAACCCTAAATTCCAAATACTAAAACCATAAACCCTAAACCTTAAACCTTAAAACCCTAAACTATTTTTAGAAAAATAATAATTTTAACCCTAAACCTTAACCTACAAATATAACCCCAAATCCTAAATCCCGAAACCCTAAATCACACATCCTAAACCTCAAAACCCTAAACCTTATTTAGAAAAATAATAATTTTAATAATATATTTCTTTTTAATTAAGTAATACTTATTTAGAAAAATAATGATTTCAATAATATATTTTGTCTGACGAAAAAATAGTAATTAAATGACATTATTTGAGCTTTACAGCATGTAGGGATATTAAGGTCATTTATACCTTTTTCATTCCATTCTAGTGGCAAACCAAACACTATAATCATAATTCTGAGCTTGATTCTAGTGGTCAAACCAAACAAAATTGTTTCCTTTTCATTCCATTACATTCCCATTCCATTCCACGAACAAAACGACACCTTAGTGTTTAAGTTTTGTAATTTTTTATTTAACTAAATATTGTTTTTATAAAATTATTATTATATATTTAATTTTGACTAAAAAATTATATCTGATTTCGTCATGTATTTATCACAGGACAAAATTTATAAGAATAATTTTAACTATTTAGTCATCTACATTTCATATTTAATTTTATATAACTTAAAAAGTAAACTTAATAACTTTATTAAAATTATTCTTTCAAAAATACTTCACAAATTTCATCACATAATTAACAAATTATTAAATTTCTCAATTAACAAAAATAAAATAAAATGTTAATTTTATTAATACAACAAATTTTTTTATGTAATTAATTAAAAAGTTATTAAATTTTTGCGGTCTGTTATTGTAAACTAAGGACTCTTATGCCTTTTACTCGCTTTTTTTTTTATAAATATATACGGTAAATCTCTTAATTATTTAAAATTAATTATTATTATCATAATTAAAATAATAAAGAGTTGTTATCTTTTGAAAGAAAATATAAATGTTTTACGTTTATAAATTTATCTTAATTTATAATGTCAAATTATTTTTATTTATCTATCTAATAATAAAATCAAAATAAATTTATAAACGATCATATCATATCTTTTAAAAAATAAGAAACTAAATACATATTTAAAGAGGGGAAATAAAAGGACAGGAAGAGGTGCCCTTCCGATCTTTATCATCATTTATACCACCAAAACGTCAATTAATTATTAGCTTTACATAAGGTTAACGTATGAATATATATATAATTATAAATTATATTTAAATTTAACTAATATTGTGATAAAGAAAATAATTCATTTATAAATTGATAATAATTATCTAGAATAAATATTTTTTATTTAAAGATTATATCATATTTTATTATAATAAAAATATAATAAGTTAATATATATTATTTTTAATTTCATTAAGTTTGATTAGATCATATATATTGTTTTAACGTTGGATTAATTTTTTGAATATTTTTTATTGTACATTAATAAATACTATAATATTCATATAATAAATATATTTTCTTATTAGGAGTTGATACATTTGTATTATTCATATTCTTATTTTAGTAATTTCTTTAACTATTGTTTTCCGCTAAAATACATTAAATGTCTTTATTTAAATTATTGTACAAATTTTGATTAATTTTAATATTAATTAATATATATATATATATATAATGTCTTAATTTTTTAAGATTATTTTTAAATTTAAACAAAAAATATATAAGTAATTTAAATAAGGATATTTTATGTGTCTTTCACAGATAACAATTAATATTAACTTTACATTATTGATCTTAATTAATTATTTTGTTTATAAGAGTGTTACGTTGTTTATGTTTATCCATTTAATAATAAGTTATATGAAACAAATTCATTTATAAGCTAATTATATCTCTTTTAAATAAATATTTTTGTTATCAAAATCATTTCATATAGAATATAAAAAAAAATAGTAAACTAATATAAAACACATTTTGTATTAAAACCCATATAACAAAAACTTCATCATATTCAGAAGGAAAAAATAAAATTCATTAAATGGATAAAGTCTACCTTAATTTCTTGAGTTTCCATCTTCAATTGAAGTCTTTAAATAATTTATATGGGTAAATTCATAACTCAACATTTATGGTGTCATAATATTCTATATATTTTATACAACTTTAATTCATACACCCATAACTTGACTTAAATTTTAAAATTTTAACATGGATCTCAAACCACTGCTTGTGAAAACATAATTATTTATTTTTCTTCAATGTTAAATGAAGGAGGTAATGTTTTGAATTATATTTATTTATGCCAAACTTTAAAAAAATACACCTAATCTAACGATATACTGCCTGTTAAATATGAAGTGGCAGATGAGTTGGGATTGTAGGTAGATTCTTAATTATTCTAGTTGATGCTGCTATACGATGTGTTTATGTGTGACCAAGGAAACTAGCTGCCATGCATCCAATCCTGAACTATAAGTAGAATGCACGAACTTTTTTTTATTCAATTTCACATTAGATTTCCTCTTTCTAATGACGAGCCAATGGATTAATTGTTACTAGGAGCTTGATATTGTAATGTCATTTTCTTGTAAAGAATTTTTTTTTTTTAGTATTAATACTTCTAAGAAGAGATATAGATTCCAAATCCTTAACCCTTTGACGATCCTTCAACCTTCTTTTTTCTATTACTTTTTAAAGGAGTACATACTCAGACAGAGGAAAGAAAAAATCTCTCCTTGTAAATGAAATCCATTTACATAATACCAAGTTTTCTTTTTGCTCTTTAAAATTGTAGATAATTTTTTTTTTATTTGTTAATTTTGTTGTAATTAAAATTAAATATATGCATGTATATTTTAAATTCATGTAATATTATTAATATTACGTAAAATAATAAAAAAACATATTTAAATTCACGATAAAAGATGAAGAACGGATTAAGATAGACGAGAAATAAGGAGTAGAGGTGAGAGTAATTAATTTTTGGAATCAAATTTTACGGTATTATTTGTATAATAAATTAATTAGAGCTCCGTTAATCTTATTTCAAAAACCTTCTTATATTTGATTTTAGTTAATTACACGTGTAAATGTGTAATTAATATAACTCGTAAAACTCAAACTATTTTGTGATTTTTCATGTTAATCAAGCATATATTATGTGATTATGTTTACTTTAAGCAAAATATCTAGGAATGATGTTTTCATATATAGCTCTATTTTTTTAGAAGAATAAAAAAAAAGGAAAACAAAAATTCGACCCTTTATATTGCGAGGAAAATTATTTCATACATTATCATTATATTACATCATGTACTCTCAGTTTCCCAGCGGATTTAGTATTTATTTATGAGAGATGCAACATATAAATAAAAAAATAATTGTTACTTACTTCTTGATTGTTATTTATTTTTTCTTTAAAAAAAACATTATATGTATTTTGTTGAGAAAATCGGGTATATTTTCTCTATTCTACGTAGTTACTATTCACTTATGTTTTAAATAAATAGAACTCAAACTAACCCGAAAAAATAGTGCTATTGAAAATATAATGCTAAAATAAACTAAAAGAGATATTGAAACAGAAATATTAAAGCAAAAAAATAATAACACCAGAAATTTAACGAGGTTCGGTATAAATGTTACCAAGGTCCTCGGGTGTCGTTGACCACTTCTACTATCTCCAAATGAATGAACTTCAAAATTATAATTAATTGGACAAAATTGAGCTAATCAATTACCCTTACAAAAGAGAGAAAGATTTACAAATTTTGGGATGTTTACAAATGGTGAAGTAGGGCTTTATTTATAGCCACAAAACCAACACTCATCTTCATTCCTAATCAATGTGGGACTTTTCTAATTTTCTCACTAAGGAGCAATATATAACAAATCTCCACCTTAGCGACTTAGTGGTTTTAAATGATTTCTTCAATTGCTATATCAACAACACCAGTGCCAATTCAGATCTGTAGGATGTTAATCAAGTCCAAACAATGTTTGAACTTGATTGTTGTTACCACCTTGGTCATCATATTTGCGGGATTTTATGTCGTACTAATCTTCTGAACTAGTACTCCACCTTCTTCAATAATCTCTCGCACGAAATGATAACGAACGTCAATGTACTTTGTACGTGTATGGTAAACTTGGTTCTTTGCTAAATGAATAGCACTCTGATTATCACAAAACACCTTAATATATTTTTGACCAACTCCCAAGTCTTCAAGCAAACCTCGTAACCAAATAGCTTCCTTCACAGTCTCTGTAACTGCCATATACTCTGCCTCTGTAGTAGACAAAGCAACTGTGGACTGCAAGGTAGACTTCCAACTGACTGGTGCTCTAGCAAGAGTAAACACATAACCAGTAGTTGACCGACGCTTATCTAAATCTCCTGCATAGTCAGAATCACAATATCCGACTGCACATTGACCAATGGTATTATCCTGCTGAAATACTAAACCAACATCTACAGTATTTATAATATATCGTAGAATCCATTTCACAGCCAACCAATGTCCTTTACCAGGATCATGCATGTACCTGCTTACAGCACCAACCGCATGTGAAATGTCAGGTCTTGTACACACCATTGCATACATCAAGCTACCAACTGCATTTGCATATGGTATCTTTTCCATATATTCTCGTTCTGCATCATTCTTAGGAGATAATTGAGCACTAAGCTTGAATTGAAGAACTAGCAGAGTACTTACAGGTTTTTTCTGTTCATTCATACCAAAATGTTGTAGTATCCGCTTCAAATATTGACTTTGGGTCAAACTAAGCTTCCCCTTCTTCTTGTCTCTGCTTATCTCTATACCGAGAATCTTCTTGGCTTCTCCCAAATCTTTCATCTCGAACTCCTGACTTAGTTGAGCCTTCAACTTTTCAATTTCTGCTTGGCTCTTCGAAGCAATCAACATATCATCGACGTACAATAGGAGATAGACGAAAGACTCATTTTGTAGCTTGCAAAAATACACACAATGATCGTCTGTGCTTCTGGTATACTTTTGTTGCAACATAAACTGATCAAATCGTTTGTACCACTACCTTGGAGATTGCTTCAATCCATACAATGATTTGTTCATCTTACAAACCCAATTCTTTTTACCAGTAACAATAAACCCTTATGGCTGAGACATATAGATCTCCTCTTCTAAGTCACCGTGTAGAAACACGGTTTTCACATCAAGTTGAACTAGTTCCAAATCGAACTGTGCTACCAAGGCCAACAAAATTCTAATGGAAGAATGTTTTACAACTGGAGAAAATACCTCATTATAATTGATTCCCTCCTTCTGAGTATAGCCCTTAGCCACCAACCTTGCCTTGTAGCGAATACCATCTTTGTTAGGAAATCCATCTTTCTTTGCATACACCCATTTGCATCCAATTGCCTTCTTGCCCTTAGGTAGTTGTGTCAATTTCCATGTTTTATTCTTATGAAGGGACAGAAGTTCTTCATCCATGGCTTCCTTCCATCTTTCAACTTCAGGGCTTCTGATTGCTTCTTTATATATGGAAGGAACATCATCATGCACAACTGAAAGTGCATAGGCTACCGTATTCTTTAAACTGAGCAGGTAGGTCTTCAAAATCCTTGTATCGAGTAGGTACCTTGACATTTTGTCGTCGTGGCCTATCAACTGTAGTTTCTTCTTATTGCTGTGGAAGTTCTTGGGTTAAAACCTCTTCATCTGATTCATCTTCTGTCAATGGAGGATCAGCTTCTGTCTTATCTTCACTAACTGGATTAAAAATTTGCTTTCAAACTCACTTGTTTCAGAGTTTGCTCCACCTGCCCTACAGTGCCATCAATCTTCTTGGTTACCTTTCTCAACAATGCAGATTCATCAAAGGTAACATCTCTGATAAATATTATCTTTTTCTTTTCAAGGCACCATAGTCGATATCCATTAGAATCAGAAGGGATCCCCAAAAAATGGCTTTCTTGGCTCTTGGGTCCAACTTTGATTCTGTTACATGGTAGTATGCAATTGAACCAAACACATGTAAGAAATCGTAATCTCTAGTAGGTTTTCCATACCATACCTCCATAGGCGTTTTGCCTTCAAGAGTAGACGATGGTAGACGGTTGACGAGATGGCATGCATATGTCACAGCCTCAGCCCAATACTGCTTGCTTAAACCAGCATTTGACAACATACACCTAACCTTCTTCATCAAAGTCCGGTTCATACGTTCTGCAACTCCGTTTTGTTGTGGTGTTTTTCGAATAGTGAAGTGTCGCACTATCCCTTCTTCTTCACAAACTTTCATAAATGGATCGTTTGTGTACTCAGTGCCATTATTAGACCTCAAACATTTTATCTTTTTACCAGTCTGAGTCTCGATCATCTTTTTCCACTTGAGAAAAATCCCCAACACTTCATCCTTTTTCTTCATGAGATACACCCAAACTCTTCTGGAGAAGTCATCAACGAAAGTGACATAATAATGTTTGCCACTCATGGATGGAGTTCTTGTTGGCCCCCATACATCAGTATGGATGTAATCCAAAATGCCCTTTGTATTATGAAGAGCAGTGCCAAAGCTTACCCTTTTATGCTTCCCCAATACACAATGCTCACAGAATTCTAACTTGCCGATTCTCGCACCTTTTAATAGGCCTTACTTTAATAGAATTTATAAAGCTTTTTCACCAGCATGTCCCAAACGCATATGCCACAACTTGGTAGTTTCTAAATCTCTTTCTTCATCTGAAATTGCTGCTGATGCTGTCCCAATAATCGTACTACCAAGGTAGTAGTACAAGTTATTCTTCCGAACACCTTTCATTGCTACCAGTGCTCTAGAAGTAACCTTCAATGCCCCATTTTATATGGTCACAATGAAGCCTTTTGATTCTAAGACTCCCACAACAATGAGATTCTTCTTCATAACTGGAACATAATAAACATCTGTCAAGACCCTGGTTGAACCATCTTGATTCTTCAAACGAATTGTACCGATTCCCAAAACTTTGCATGGATAATCATTACCCATGAAAACAACTCCACCGTCTAGTTCTTCAAAGTTAAAGAACCACTCCTTGTTAGGAGACATATATAAAGTACATGCTGAATCAAAAATCCAATCACCAGGATGAGATGTTGTTGACGAACCAACTAATGCAAAATCTGAATTTGAATTGCTTTCAGCTACACATGCATCAGATTGCAGAGATTTTCCTTTCTTTTGCAGCTTCGGACAATTTTTCTTCCAATGGCCTTTCTCATGACAAAAGGCACATTCATCTTTACCAAGTCTTCCTTTTGATAGAGATCTACCTCTCTTTCCTTTCTGTTGTGTTTGCAGACGTCCTCTTACAGACAATGCCTCTGCTACTTCATTCCTGCTTTCTCTTTTATCTTTCTTTCTAATTTCATAACTATACAAAGTAGTATAGACTTCCTCAAAAGACACTTTATCCTTCCCAATGAGTAAGCTCGTAATAAGATGGTCAAACTCATCAGGAAAGGAGGCTAACAACATCAAGGCTAAATCTTCATCTTTAACAGTTTCATCCATATTTAATAAATCTGCTACTAATTGATTAAAAGCAGTAATGTGGTCGTTTATTGTAGTACCTGGAAGGTATTCAAACCGGAACAACTTCTTCTTCAAATAGAGCCGATTTTGTCCACTCTTCTTTATAAACTTGTTCTCCAATGCCTTCCACAACTTACTTGCGGATGTCTCCTTCATGAACGTGTACTTTTGTTCTATTGAGAGATACGAACGGATTGTACCACATGCCAATCGGTTGATATTTTTCCACTCTACTTCATCTGCTCCATCTGGTTTCTCTTCTTCAATGGCAATGTCTAGACTTTGTTGAAACAGAGCATCTAGAACTTCGCCTTGCCACATGCCGAAATGACCGGTTCCATCAAACTTCTCCACCTCTAACCTTGCATTCATCACCATAGTTTTGCTTGACGTGGATAATTGGCCTTTTTTTGAAAGAAATTTATCTTCTACTATTTCTTCAAATTACAACAACTAGAAACTATATTCCAATAGCAAACAAATGAAATACAAACAAATGCCTAGGTAGAAAACCTTCGGCTCTGATACCAATTGTTGAGAAAATCGGGTATATTTTCCCTATTCTACGTAGTTGTTATTCACTTATGTTTTAAATGAATAGAACTCAAACTAACCCGACAAAATAATGCTATTAGAAATATAATGCTAAAATAAACTAAAACAGATATTGAAACAGAAATATTAAAGCAGAAAAATAATAACACCAGAACTTTAACGAGGTTCGGTATAAATGTTACCTAGGTCCTCGGCCGTCGTTGACCACTTCTACTATCTCCAAATGAATGAACTTCAAAATTACAACTAATTGGGCAAAATTGAGCTAATCAATTATCCTTACAAAAGAGAGAAAGATTTACAAATCTTGGGATGTTTACAAATGGTGAAGGAGGGCTTTATTTTTAGCCCCAAAACCAACACCCATCTTCGTTCCTAATCAATGTGGGACTTTTCTAATTTTCTCACTAATGAGCAATATATAACATACTTTATTTAAAATATAAATATAATCAAAATATTGAAGTTGTATTGAATTCTTGAATAATATAGATTCTTAAATAAACTATCATACTCTTATTTACATGCAAAAATGCTTCAAATTATATATTTTTAATGAGCTTATGATATAATATTATCTTATTCTATATAAATATTATCCTAACTTATTTTATCTTATTTATATTATACTCACAATGAGTTTAACTTTAAACATATATTATATTATTATTTTTATTAAACTCATATTATATATAATCATGTATTATATTTTTTTAATTATTTTTGTACTTATAATTATCTCGTCTATATCCATTAATAACAAATAAGATATTTTAATTAATATTATTTCATTACTATCTTATCTCATTAAAAATTAAGTAAAATAAGACAAAAAGAATTTAAAATTAATGATTTATACCATAAGTTTTATTAACATCTCATCATAATTTAACATGCATCCACTTGTAATTACAATATTAGCATATCTCATTCAAATATAAAACAATTAGCAAAATATAAAATTTATATATAATCTTTAAGATTAAGCAATGCATGTCATTTTATAAATAGTAAATTACCAATACCTCCTTTCGTGTCATGAAAAAAAATTCTATACGATTGAATATTTTAATTTTTTTTAAAGGGATATACTGAAAAAAAGGAAATTTGAGAGGATTTTTTAATAAATAATTCCCGACTTTCTAAAATTAATAGGTATTTTTACTATTTTTAAAATCCTAAATGGCTTCTATAAAAGCACTCAGGGTTAAGCAAAAGTGTGTAGACAATTGCACAAAACACTAGCTTTGTTGTAACGTACTCATCCTCAAAATTTCAGAAGAATAACTAATATGATGTATATCATTATACTTAATAAACCTAAACTTTCCAACCTGATGTTCATTATCAACACTTGTTTAGTATGAAGTCAACATGAGTACGGAAAAAAAAGTGATACATAATATATAATAATCTCAAAACTATAAACGTGAACAGAAATAAATAATGGTATTTAAAAAAAAAAAAGTAGCAGAACACCAGTCAATATCAATTACTCCCCGTACTTTCTCTCTTTAATGCAGCTACAATATTTGGACACATTTTCAAGTAAATCCTTCACAATTAGCAGCCTGGTTTGCTCAGCTGAAAATGGTGAAGAGCTGGCCTCTGGCTTTTCTCTTCTTGCATATAATACTAACTGACGCTGCATTTGGGGTTGGAGCTAGTATTCGTGTCAACGTAAACGAGAATGAGAATGGAAATGGGAATTGGAACGAGAACGGGATCCACGGTGTTGGTATTGGAAATGGGAGAAGAATATGGATTGCTGGAGGAATCGATAATGGTCAAATCCCATCCGGGTCTTCAGCTTCAAAACTAAACGGAGCTTACTCTGCTCTTCAGACGTGGAAATCTGCTATTAATGATGATCCTTTGGGGATTTTAGCTTCATGGGTTGGAGGTGATGTGTGTTCTTACAAAGGAGTCTTCTGCTCAAATCCTCAAGATGATGAAATATCTTCATCTTCTTCTGAACCTGTTGTTGCAGCAATAGATCTCAACCATGCAAATCTACAAGGAACTCTTGTCAAAGAACTGTCTTTTCTTAAAGATATGTCTCTTCTTCATCTCAACACCAACAGATTTTCTGGTACAATTCCTGACACTTTCAAGGACCTATCATCACTACAAGAGTTAGATTTAAGTAACAATCAGTTTTCAGGTCATTTTCCAACTGTTACTCTGTACATGCCAAATCTCATTTACTTGGACCTCAGATTCAATGAGTTCTCTGGACCTCTTCCTGGAGATCTCTTTAACAGGAAACTTGATGCTGTTTTTCTCAACAATAACCAGTTTGTAGGAGAATTGCCTCAAAGTTTAGGAAATTCTCAAGCTTCAGTGATAAATTTAGCCAACAACCAGTTCAGTGGGAACATCCCAACTAGTTTTGGTTTAATGGGTTCTAAGCTGAAAGAGATCTTGTTTCTCAACAACAACTTAACTGGTTGCATCCCTGAGGGTGTTGGGCTCTTCACTGAGATTCAAGTTTTGGATTTAAGTTTGAATTCTCTGATGGGTCATCTGCCAGATACTATATCATGTCTTCAAGAGATTGAAGTTCTCAACTTGGCTCATAACAAGTTCTCTGGAGTTTTGCCTGATTTGGTTTGTTCTTTAAGAAGCTTAGTGAATCTTACTGTTGCTTACAATTTCTTTTCTGGGTTCAGTCAGGAATGTACCAAGCTGTTTGATAGAAATGTGGGATTCGATTTATCTTTGAATTGTATTCCTGGGAGGGACATGCAGAGACCTCAACCAGATTGCTTAGCGGCTCCAGGAGGTGGAATAAATTGTCTGAGAATTCCAGCAGCAAAGCCTTTTGTATGTGGGTCAATGGTTGTAAACCCAGTAAATGAAGAAAACTCATCAAATCCATGAAAAGTTAGAGTGGGTTATCACTTGAGTGTAGAATTGGTTGGTATTATGGTTGTGTTATTACTTTAAAGCAATTATGAATCACAACTACCTTTTTTTTTATTCACTGTATTTGAATCAGTAAATTTCATTGTTAATGGAATGTGCGTAGAAAGGACAGATATTTATTAACATCTTAATTAACTTTGATAATTTTTAATTTGATTTAACTGTCTATATTTATCAATAATATTGTTCCATTTTAAAATTGAGAAAGATAACATTTTCCTAAGCAAAAGATATCTAGATTTATTGGCTACAAAAAGATCTTTAGACTATGGACTAGTTTATGTTACATTGTTTAGTGAATACCAAAGGTTCTAAACATGCTTATTTCTAGTGAAGTTCATGAATTATAAATTCACAATTTTGTAAAACAGAAAGCCAAATGGTTTAAATCAGAACCCGACAATTCACTTTGTTCATCATTTTCAATAAGCTGTAATAGGAATATTAAATGTTATCGCATTATATATGTGTGAGTTGGATTTGAACTATTTTCATTCATTAAAATCACATCAAATACCATTTAATTTATAATTAAAAAAATTACTTTCTTTCCTTATTTTAGTTAATAAAATATATAAACAACATAATATAAATACATACAGGTTTAAGGGTCAAGAGTTTGAAACCAGAATGACAGAGAGAGTTGACAATAAGTATCTTGGCAAGAAGAAGCAATCATATTACAAGAGTGATTGAATGTTAAAAGTTGTTTAGGCTATATAATACATTGGATTGGGAAGTTTATAGGATTGTTGGGACACTGCAAACCCCAACAGGTCGCTCCATTGGTCACCAGAGCTTCCATGAATTTTATAGCCCTCATTTATCAGATCCAATCTCCTCTCAGATTTGTAAACCACAGCTGGTTTGCCATGATCTGAAGCTCCCCTATACGTTAAATCCCAAAGAAAAAAAAATCATTATCATTATTGTCTCGTTAAGATCTCATCAATTTAAGGATTTGAAGCTCAAAATTGCATAATTTTGAAATTTAAGTAGCACATGTCCTCTCGTTAAGATCTCATTAATTTAAGGATTTAAAGCTCAAAATTACAGAATTTTGAAGTATGAGTAGAAAATGTCCTAAAATTTCCGGGTTTTGCTATTTACATCTTGTACCTATGAAGCTATACCCTTGATTTTAGGCCTTTTTCTGCTGAAATTTCAAAAATCTGTCATGTATGGTTGTTTTTGTAGATAGTGTTTGAAATCCATATTTTCAATTGTACTGAGTGGTTAATTAGAACACTTGCCTCAGGATCAACCTCTCCCAGTTACGGTATCCTGCCTCCAAAAGGTTCTTCTCAGTGACATTCCTTTGATATTCACCCCGCCCGGTCAATAGAAAAACTGTGAATCCCAATCTCTCTAACTCCTTGTACAGATTCAAACTTGCTGGAAGGGCAGGGGCCTCAGCCAAATCCACCCATTCATCAAATGATTTTTCGTCAAAGGCCTCAGATCTACATAAAGTACAAGAGAGCCTTGGTTAAATTTCTCAAACAACTTTTCTACAATGTTTTAACTTGTACATTGAATTTGAGTTAATAATTTGGTACAATGTTTTAACTTGTACATTGAATTTGAGTTAATAATTTGGTACAATTTCAGTAATTTGCAGGAACTTGAAACCAATAATTTAATGACTTATTAGATGACGATTTTGATTTTATATTTCTGATTTTTTTTAAAGTAATTTTCAATCAATTTTTTATTTTTTTTTATAGAATCACTACCAAAATATAGATTGATTTATGAATCTTAAAAAAAAAAAAGATTTTTGAATTAGATTTTCATATTACTGATTTTTTTTTCATTTTCACTAAATATGTTTTAGAGAGTAAATCAAATTTTATGACTTGTTTTTATAAATATACGAAAAAAATGATTAAAAACAAAAAAATTGTAAATAATAACAAAACAATTTATTTATTTTTTAAGTTTTTGGAAAAAATATAAAAAAAAAATTACCAAATAACTTGTAAATGATTTTTGATATTTTTTTTTAAAATCACTAAGTAAAAATTGTTATCAAATATATTGTTGGTTATTTTTACAAAAGAATCATAAATCACAAAAACAATTATTTAATCATAAATCATAATCTTTAACAAACAAGCCAAGTTTATTGAGAAAGGAACATCACGCAATCATAAAAAAGATGGCATCTTTATCCAAAACTTTCATCTTAAAACTCTCTAGCAGTTACCCAAGAACTTGACGCCAATCAAAAGTAGGAAAATGTGCATAAACACAAATATTTTGAATGAACTCGTTAACGTTATGAATTTCTTGGTCTAGGCTCAACCTTTTAATACTCTTCTGAATTTGCAAAATTACCAAAAAGGTACTAGAGTAAACAAAAATATTCTGAGTGGACTAGTTCACGTTATGGATTTGTTGGTTTAGGCTCAACTTAATACCTTCCTCATTTTTCTAACAGAAAAAAAAATAGAAGTTTTAGAGCTCGAGCCATGTGTATTATATATTGTTTTCCCCTGAAAACATTTCATTAGGAAATACAATGTCTCGTCACCATAAGGCCATAGTATATACGCTATCTCAATGGGAGATACATGTCATTACTTGACCAAACTAAATGACAGATAAGTCCTATCCTAACAAAATGAAGCAACTAACAGGAAGAAAACTTCTGTTCAATAAATATAAAACTACTCTGAGTATGTTCAAGGTAATGAATCAAAAAGAAAATAACCCTGGTTGCACCATATAATTGTGCCAACTGCCAACACGGCAACATAGAAACTAGAAAAAAATCTATTTACAGTTATCTCACAACAACCTATGTGTCAATCAGAAAAAAAAAAAAGTGAATAAATGATAGCCACATATGTTGTTACAACTAAATTGTTGTTAGTGTTTATGTAAATAAAAGTGCTTTATAGAAAGAAGCCACAAAGCAGACCGTATCAACTATCGAAGTATCGAATCTAACTGACAAATGGCATCATAGATATTTCAATCAAACATCTTTATGGGTATCAGACAATTAGGCTATAGTCTATAGATCATTTGGTTCTCACCAGCAAAACCATGAAATATCTCTGTGCAATAATATAACTTTTGGCTCAATGCAATAAAATCAACAAAAAGCATAAACCAAGATCAATCTATAGAACACTCTCCTAGAGCACATGTTCAAATACATGGAGCCATTGGAAGATTTAATTTGATAACATTTAAATAAAATGAACTATTAATCACATGGTTGACCGTGTTAAAACATATCAAATGGAAAAGTAATGACACCATTTAAGAACATACCCATATCCGTTGTGCTCGTAATAGGGCAAATTGGATAGAAGGGTCTCATCGATGTCGAAAACCCAAGCGTCAGAACCATTTCCGGCTATCTCAACCGTATTAGCAAAAGCCAAAGAATAATCGGCAATGACCTCCGAGTCGGACAAATACTGACCACCGTTCATGTAATCCTTCACGAAGTTCCGGCACTTGGAAGGAATTGAGTACCAAGGCCCAGCGTTGTTGGTCTCAACGGCCAGTCTCCAGCTGTCGCAGTACAACCCATCGTCGAAACGAGCCTTTCGATCACCATCAATAACGTGTTGGTTAATGGGTGGCCTCAGTCGGATCATGGGTTGAGCCTGAAAAGTGGCACCCAAGATTTGGCCAATTAAGGTAATGTAAATGACAACGGTGGTCAGGATAAAATGATCAGAGGAAGCCATTGCCGAGAAAAACCAAGAAGATTTTCTAGGAAAAAGAACTTCTTGGCTTTTCTGGGAAAAGATCGGAAGTTTGCAAACAGAGAGATAGGAAGGGTAGGAGGAAGGAAATTGTACGGTTTGGTTTCGCTCTGACTTGAAATAGTTTCTTTATCAATGTTGGGGAGCTGAGATGAAGCCGTAAGGCTCCATTCAAAACGATGCGTTTGTTCTTTGTTTATCTCTCACCTGATTCGTAGGTGCAGATCCTTTTATACGTGGGAATTTTTTTCCTGACATATATATATTTCTGAAAAACTCTAAACATCCTTGCTACTTAATATTATGTTATTTATATTTCATCCTTACTTATAAATAAATTAATTTTTTGATTAATTAGTATGATTATGTTATATATTACTCCTCGTTGAGAAAATTAGAAAAGTCTACGTTGGTTAACAATGAAGATAGGTGTTGGATTTAGGGCTATAAATAAAGCCCTCATTCACCATTTGTAAACATTCTAAAAATTTGTAAATCTTTCTATTTTTTGTAAGGGTAATTGATTAGTTCAATTTTGTCCAATTAGTTGTAATTTTGAAGTTCATTCATTTGGAGATAGTGGAAGTCAACGATTCCCGAGGACCTAGGTAACATTTATATCGAACCTCATTAAATTTCCTTGCTAAGTATTATTTTTTCCGCTTTAATAGTGCTCGTTTTCAATATCTCTGTTTTAGTTTATTTTAGCATTATATTTCCAATAGCGTTATTTTGTCGGGTTGGTTTGAGTTCTATTCATTTAAATCATGTCGAATAAGAATTACTTTAAAATAGTGAAAATATAACGATTTTCCCAACAATTTTGTATCGAGCCAAGTTTTTCTACCAGGCGCATTTGTTTGTATTCTCTTGTTTCTTTATCGAATATAGCTGCTAGTTGTTGTAATTTGAAGAAATGGCGGAAGAAAAATTTCTTTCAAACAAAGCGCCAATCATCCACGTCTGCTAGAACCTACGGTGATGAACGCAAGGTTCGAGGTGGAGAAGCTTTGATGGAGCCTAGTTATTTTCGGCATGTGGCAAGGCGAAGTTACATATACTCTGTTTCAACAAGGTCTGAACATCGCCATTGAAGAGAAACCATGGAGCCAGATGAAGTAGAGTGGAAAAATATCAACCGATTGGCGTGGTACAATCCGCTCGTGTCTCTCAAGAGAACAAAAGTACACGTTCACGCGAAGGAGACATCCGCAAGTAAGTTGTGAAAGCGTTGGAGAACAAGTTCATGAAGAAGAGTGGACAAAATGGCATTTACCATTGAAGAAGTTGTTAGGTTTGAATACCTTTCAGTGTACTACAATAAACGACCACATTATTGCTTTTAATCAATTAGTAGCGAGCATTTGTTAAATATGGATGAAACTTTTAAAGCATTTAAGATTTAGCCTTCGATGTTGTTAACTCCTTCCCGATGAGTTTGATCATCTTATTACGAGCTTACCTCACGTTGGGAAGGATAAAGTGTCTTTGAGAAAGTTTGCATCGCTTTGTATAGTTATGAAATTAGAAAAAAGATAAAAGCAGAAAGCAAGAATGAAGCGAATGAGGCATTGGCGTACGTAGCAGGGACGTCCGCATGAACACAACATAAAGGAAGAAGGGTAGATCTCTATCAAAAAGGAAGACTTGGTAAAGATGAACGTGCCTTTTGTTATGAGAAATGCCATTGGAAGAAAAATTGTCCAGAAGTCGCAAAAGAAAGGAAAAGCCGCAACTGATGCACTGTAAAGCAATCTGATTCAGATTTTGCATCGTTGGTTCGTCAACAACATCTCATCCCTGGTGATTGGATTTTTGATTCGGTATGTACTTTCCATATGTCTCCTAACAAGGAGTTGTTCAACTTTGAAGAACTAGACGGTGGAGTTGTTTTCACGGGTAATGATTATCCACGCAAAGTTTTCAGAATCGGTACAATTCGTTTGAAGAATCAAGATGGTTCAACCAGGGTCTTGACATATGTTCATTATGTTTCAGATATGAAGAAGTTAATCTCATTGTCATGGGAGTCTTAGAATCAAAAGGCTTCACTACGACCATACAAAATGTGGCGTATCAAGGTTACTGAGCACTTGTGGCAATGAAAGGTGTTCGGAAGAATAACTGTACTACTACCTTGGTAGTACGGTTATTGGAATGACATCGGCGGCGTAGCTGATTCATGAAGAAAGAGATTTAGAAACTACCAAGTTGTGGCATACGCGTTTGGGACATATCGGTGAAAAAGCACAGCATTCTAGTAAAGCAAGGCCGTTAAAAGGTGCGAGAACCGGAAAGTTGGAATTCCACAGCATTGTGTATCGGAAGCGAAAAAGAGTAAGCATTGGCACCGCTATTCATAATACAAAGTGGCATTTTGGATTACATCCATATCGATGTGGGGGCTGCCAACAAGAACTCCATCCATGAGTGGAAAACATTATTATGTCACTTTCGTCGACTTCTCCGTAAGAGTTTGGGTGTATCTCATCGCTAAGAAAAAGGATGAAGTGTTGTCAGATTTTTCTCAGTGGAAGAAGATGATCGAGACTCGCATCGGTAAAAAGATCGCCTCGAGGTTCGATATCGGCATCGAGTACACAAAGGATCAATTTATGAAAGTTTGTGAAGAAGAAGGGATAAGTGCGACACTTCACTATTCGAAAAACACCACAACAAAACTGAGTTGCAGAACGTATGAATGTGACTTTGGGAAAAGGTTCTGCGGTACGTTGTCAAACGCCGGTTTAGTGCAAGCGGTATTGAAATTTGAGGTCAGACATGTACGCATGTCATCTCGTCAACCGTCTACCATCGTCGCTTCTTGAAGGCAAAACGCCTATGTAGGTATGGTCCGGGAAAACTGTAGACATTACGATTTCTTACGTTGTTTGGTTCAATTGCATACTATCGTAATGAGAATCAAAAGTCGGGACCCAAGAGCCAAGAAAGCCATTTTTTGGGGATTCCTTCCTGCTCCTATGGATATCGACTATGGTGCCTTTAAACGAAAAAAAAGATAATCTTTAGCAAAGTTGTCACCTTTGATGAATCAAGCATTGTCGAGAAAGGTAGCTAAGAAGATTGATGGCACTTTAAGAAAAGGGAGAAAACTCCGAAACAAGTCGAGTTTGAAAGCAAGATTATTAATCCAGCTTAGTGAAGATAAGACAGAAGTTGATCCTCCATTGACGTAAGATGAATCGAGACAAGAGGTTTTAACCCAAGAACTCCATAAGAACGAAGAAATCATAGCTGATAGGCCACGAGGACAAAATTTCAAGGTATCTCGTCTGATACAAGGATTTTGAAGACCTACCGCTCGCTTTAAGAATACGGTGGCCTATGCACTTTCGGTTGTGCACGATGATGTTCCTTCCATATATAAAGAAGCAATCGAAGCTCCCAAGTTGAAAGATGGAAGGAAGCTGGATGAAGAACTTTGTCCTTCAAGAATAAAACATGGAAGTTGACACAACTACCTAAAGGTGAAGGCAATTGGATGCAAATGGTGAATGCAAAGAAGGATGGATTTCCTAACAAAGATGGTATTCGCTTACAAGGCAAGGTTGGTAGCTAAGGGCTAAGCTCGTAAGGAGGGAATCGATTATAATGAGGTATTTTCTCCATTTGTAAAACATTCTTCCATTAGAATTTTTGTTGGCACTTGGTAGCACACCGATTTGGAACTAGTTCAACTTGATGTGAAAACCGCTTTCTACACGGTGATTCTTAGAAGAGGAAATCTATATGTCTCAAAAGGGTTTATTGTCACGTAAAGAGAATTGGGTTTGTGTTTGAACAAATCATTGTACGGATCAAGCAATCTCTCGAGGTAGTGGTAAGGTACAAACGATTTGATCAATTTATGTTGCAACAAAAGTATACCGTAAGCACACATGATCATCGTATGTATTTTCGCAAGCTACAAATGAGTCTTTCGTCTATCTCCTATCAGACGTCGATGATACGTTGATCAGATCAAGAGCCGGGCGTAAATTGAAAAGTTCAAGGCTCAACTAAGTCGAGTTCGAGATGAAAGATTTGAGAAGCTGAGAAGATTCTCGGTATGGAGATAAGTAGATTGACGAAGAAGAAGCGAAGCTTTTCGACCTGAAGTCAATATTTGAAGTGGATACTACAACGTTTTGGTACGAATGAACAGACAAAACCTGGTACTACGCTAGTTCTTCAATTCAAGCTTGGTGCTCAATTATCTCCCCAAGAATGATGCAGAACGAGAATATATGGCAAAGGTACCATATGCAAATGCGCTTGGTAGCTTGATGTATGCAATGGTGTGTACAAGACCGACATTTCACACGCGGTTGGTACCGTAAGCGAGTCACATGTACGATCCCTGGTAAGCGACATTGGTCATGTGAAATGGATTCTATGGTATATTATAAATACCGTAGATGTTGGTTTAGTATTTCACAAAGATAATACCATCTGGCCAACGTGGCAGTCGGATATTGTGATTCCACGCAGAGATTTAGATAGCGTCGGCCAATCCATCGGTGTGTGTTTACTTGCAGAGCACCCGTCGGTTGGAAGTTCTACCTTGCAGTCCACGCTTGCTTTGTCTACTACGAGGCAAGAGTATATGGCGATTCTGAGCTATGAGGCCAAGCTATTTGTTACGAGGTTTGCTTCAAGACGGAGCTGGTCAAAAACATATTAAGGTGTTTTTGATAGTCGCCGTATTCATTTAGCAAAGAACCAAGTCTACCATGCACGTCAAAGCACAATGATGTTCGTTATCATTTCGTGCGAGAGATTATTGAAGAAGGTGGAGTACTAGTTCGGAAGATTAGTACGATAGAGAATCCGCAGATATATGACGAATTTAATTGCGTAAATTGATCAAGTTCAAACATTGTCCGGACTTGATTAACATCCTACAATCTGAATTGGCAGCGCTGCGTTGATATAAAGAATTGAAGAAATCATTTAAAACCACTAAGTCGCTAAGGCGAGATTTGTTATATATTGCTCCTTAGTGAGAAAATTAGAAAAGTCACACATCTTGGTTAGGAATGAAGATGTGTTGATTTGAAATTTATAAATAAAGCCCTCCTTCACCATTTGTAAATATCTCAAAAAATTTTAAATCTTCCTCTCTTTTGTAAGAGTAATTGATTAGCTCAATTTTGCCCAATTAGTTGTAATTTTGAAGTTCATTTATTTGGAGATAGTGGTATTGGTCAACGACGCCCGATAACATAGGTAACATTTATACCGAACCCCGTTAAATTTCTGGTGTTATTATTTTTCTGCTTTAATATTTCTGTTTCAATATTTATTTTAGTTTATTTTAGTATTATATTTTCAATAGTATTATTTTGTCGGGTTATTATTTTGTCGGGTTAGTTTGAGTTCTATTCATTTAAATCATAAGTGAATAGTAACTACTTAAAATAAGGAAAATATACCCGATTTTCCCAACATATTCTATCAAATTTAATAACAAAACTCATTTTTATTTATAATAATTAATTAAAAATAAACATATTAATATACAATCTTCCTGTATGCGTATAAAATTACTTTTTATTTTCGAAGATTTGAGAATATGATTGTTGTATGACAAGGAATGGATTTTTTTTATTAGGAAAAAAATTCAAGTAACCCAATATAAGGTGATCGTTTCTTATATAAATAATTTTAATAAATTATCTTCAAATCTCGATTTGAATTCATTTAATTATAAATATATCTTTTATTAATATTATTTATTATATTTATTTATTTTTAATATATATATATATATATTAGGAAATTACGAAGATAAGAAGATAAAAAGAACCGAATAATAAATTTATTAATATTTGAAAGATATATTATTATAAGAGAAAAGTAAACACAAGCTTATTTTAAGAATAAAATTAAAAAATATTAAGAAGAAATTTCGATGTTCTTAAACTTGAGTATTCTTCCTTTTACATGGACAGAATCGATTATTTTAGAATTGTTTCGTAATATTTCCTATTTTTTGGGAAATTGTACTGTGGTAAGTTATTTTTAAAATAAATAAATTGATGATATCTAATTAGAAGATTTGTTTACGTCTTTATTTTTTATAAAAAATAATAATTTTTTATTTTATTTCTTTAAACCCATTCTTTTTAGAAAATTTCTTAGAAAATCTTTTAATATTATCGTTTCCCACTCTTCTTTAATGTTCCTATCTTTCCCCTCTTCATATCACTATAAATATTCTCTAGTTAACAAAATATGGAAGAGAGTTGGATACCCATCGAATGAATTGGATGTTAAAATCAAACATCTAAATTATCATATAGCAAAGATATATTTAAATGACAAGTTTTTAATGTCTTTTTTAATAATTTTTTTTGGTTAATCTAATATCAATTCTTAATAAGAAAAAACCTTTTTAAAATTAAAAGACTAAGAAATATTGTTAGAACTTTTTTTAATAATAAAATAGTTCTTTTAGGATGGTTTTGACACTGCAGAAGTAAAACGTGTAAATCAAAGTGGTGCAACGTTAGTGAATTGTGTTGACGGTTCGGTTTCATCGGAACATTACGTCGATTTCTAAACTGATCGAGGTTCTTGATGGAAGAACCTTAATAAAGTATCGGGTCATCTCACTATTAACTGCATGACAATTCAAATACACCATCAATACACAGAGAATAAGTGTGAAAAACTAGTGAAAGCATCGAACAAAAAATCCATTGGAATTCCCGTGTAAGTGTTGAAATTTGATCAATGCCAGGAGGTATGTTTTCAATCCAATTTTGTTTTCGCTGCATTTAAATTATGAGTTCATATGGTTTTATGAATGTTTCTGGATTGAATTGAGACTCTAACATTTTGGTATCAAAGCCATTTGAAAACAACTCTGTTTTGCTCTGTTTCACGAGAACTGAAATTTTGGGTTTTTTTATTTTGATTTTTTTTTATGCATATGGAAATTATAAAGTGTTTCACTATTGATTTTTGAGTGATTTTGTAAAATTAAACTTGAAAAAAATGAAGAAAATAAATCCAATTTGTCGTGGGTATTTATTTGCTTCATTAATTAACTTTTTATTTAAAATGATGTTTTTACTTCAAATTAATATAATGAATCACTCGAAAATCCAATTCTGAGAATTCTAATAAAAAGAATGCCGGATTTCATCACCGGAATAGAAATATACGACCGAATATCCATTAAGGTCAAACTGGGTCAAGTTGACCCAGGAGGTTGAAGATGGAGTTTAAAAAAAAAATTCCTCATTTTGCTGCGTCTGGGAATCAAACCCAGATAACCTTTTAAAATTTATAATGAGCAATCCACTCAACCACCAGTTCTATTGCATTATTTTATGTAACAGAACACATTTATACCGATTCATAATTTTGTTTTAATAAAAAAAACAAAAAAAGGTTTTATTAAAACAAAATAAATAAATATATATATATATAATAATTATGAATGTGATTAATTATTTAACTTAAGTTTGTGATGTGTATAATAATTATTATACATGTTATATTTATTTAAATAATTTTTGGACACATTAAAATTTTATTTAAATACATTATGCTTAAATTATTTGTTTCGGGTATTTATATTTATAAATTTTGTAATTAATTATACATATAAAATTGAGTTAAATAATTTATGCATAATGAAATTAATATTTAATGGCTCTTATGGATTTAATTAGTGCTTATATTATTTAATTTTGCTTGTATAATTTATTGTCATATATGCAATTTAAGATAAATAATATTTACACATTTGATATTAAATTAATATTACTTATGATTTTATGCAATAATTGAGCATAAGGATTTAATTAATATTTAAGTGATTTATATAGTTTGATTAATTAGAGAGTAGCCACAGCATCTTTAATTAATTAAAATTATAATAAAGTTTTAGGATCACATTTAGAAAATAAATATTAATTATAATTAATCATATATGATATAATAGATCTTATCCCACAGGAATTTTTATTATATTTTTGTGTGATTAATTAGGATATAATATCAAATTATATTTTCTAATTTACCCACAGGGATTAGGAAAATGAACATAATTTTATAGTTTTATCGTAAAGTTATGATGAATTTAATTGAATTAAAACTTTAGCCCACAGGTAAGTTTTATGTCACTAGATTCATATAATTCATGATTTACATTGGTAAAGAATGACTATAGTTTAGGCCTCAAATTTTAATAAGCATATAATCTTTAATTGCAGCTTCTCAACCTGTAAATTTCTCTGATATCCGCTGTGATATTCCCGATCTGAAAGGGGATAACTATAAAATATGGAAGGAAAGAATTCTCCTTCAATTAGGGTGGATGGATATTGATTATGCTATTAGGAAAAACGAACCACCTAAAATTACTCAAACCAGTACTCCAGAGAATATCATGCTTTATGAACAATGGGAACGATCTAATCGCCTTAGTATGATATTCATTAAGACTAAAATCTCTGTTGGTATTCGTGGTTCCGTTGATCAGCATACCAATGTTCAAGACTTGCTAAAGGCCATTGATGATCAATTCGTCACTTCAGATAAGGCTTTAGCAAGCACCATTATTATGAAGTTCTCTTCTTTAAGACTCACTAGTGTGAAAGGTGTGCGCAAGCACATTATGCAAATGAGGGACATTGCGGCTCAACTTAAGCATCTCGAGGTTGAGATGTCGGAATCCTTCCTGGTGCATTATATCCTCAACACTCTCCCACACCAGTACGGGCCATTCAAAATCTCGTACAATACACATAAAGATAAATGGTCAATCAATGAACTAATGACCATGTGTGTTCAAGAGGAAGGGAGGCTTGTTATGGAATTTGGTGAAAGTGCAATGTTGGCTATAACGTACCAAAAAGGAAAATCTCAATATAAGCATAAAGGAAAGGGAATAATTCCACCTCAGGCTGATATTAAGAAAGAATCCAAGTGTTTCTTTTGTAAAAAGAAGGGACACATGAAGAAGGATTGTATTAGATTCCAGAAATGGCTTGAGAATAAAGGTAATCCAACCTCGTTTGTTTGTTATGAATCTAATATGGTTAATGTTAATATTAACACCTAGTGAATTGATTCTGGATCTACAATCCATGTTGCAAACTCCTTACAGGGTATGCAAAATCTAAGGAAGCTAGTGGGAAGTGAGCAATACATCTTATCCGGTAATAGGATGGGCTCACATGTGAAGGCTGTAGGGACATGCAGTTTGATTTTAAGTAGTGGTTTTATTTTAGAATTAGAAAAGACCTTTTATGTTCCAAGTTTCTCTAGAAACTTGATTTCAATTTCAAGACTTGTACTTTATGGTTATTCTTTTCACTTTTCAGAAACATCTTTTAGTTTATTTAATAAATCTGATTGTGTTGGGAATGGTATTTTGTCTGATGGTATTTACTGCATTAGTTTACAAAATAATGCCACTCATAACGCTATGCATGTTCAAGTTGGCATTAAAAGGTGTATTATTGACGATGACTCTTCTACATTATGGCATAGGAGATTATGACATATCTCCATAGAAAGAATTAAAAGATTAGTTAAAGATGGGGTACTTAGTACTCTAGATTTTACTGATTTTGAGACATGTGTGGACTGCATTAAGGGAAAGCAGACTAACAAGTCAAAGAAAGGTGCCAATAGGAGTTCAAACATATTAGAAATCATACATACGGATATATGTTGTCCAGACATGGACATCAAGGTCAGAAATATTTTATCACCTTTATTGATGATTTTTCTCGATATATGTATCTCTATATGCTTCATAATAAGAGTGAAGCATTGGATGCCTTCAAAATCTATAAGGTTGAAGTAGAGAAACAATGTGAAAAGCAAATAAAGATCGTGAGATCAGATATAGGTGGTGAATATTATGGTAGATACACTGAGAATGGACAAGCGCCTGGTCTGTTTGCTAATTTCTTCAAGAACATGGGATAGTTGCCCAATACACTATGCCTGGTTCACCAGACCAGAATGGTGTAGCAGAAAGAAGAAACCAAACACTATTGGACATGGTGCGGAGTATGCTTAGCAACTCCAATCTTCCTAAATCCTTATGGATTGAAGCTTTAAAGACGGCTGTGTATATATTAAATCGAGTTCCAACCAAGGCTGTCTCAAAGACACCATTTGAATTATGGAAAGGTTGGATACTAAGTTTGCAACATATGCGCGTTTGGGGATGCCCGTCTGAAGTGAGGATATATAATCCACAAGAGAAAAAGCTGGACCCAAGGACCATTAGTGGGTATTTCATTGGATATGCCGAACGGTCTAAAGGTTATAGATTTTACTGTCCATCTCACAACACTAGGTTTGTGGAATCAAGAAATGCAAAATTTCTTGAGAATTACTTGATTAGTGGGAGCGATCGATCCCAGTGCATTGGTTCTGAGAAAGATCATTCATATGCTCAAGATGCCACTTCAAGTAATGGACTGATCATTATTGTTAACAACATGCCTCGAGTACAAATTCATGTTGAAGAACCAATCTTAGAAGTACCTGATAAGAGCTAAATTATTGCATTTTTGTTATGATTTAAATGTTGATATTTGTGTGAAAATTGTGTTTATTTGATTATTTAATCCACAAATGTCATTTCATGGGTATTTCGTGTTTAAAGTGCAATTTCAGGTAAAATCATGATTTTTGAGAAGTTAGGGACAAAGTACAATGATCGTGATTGAATCAAAGAAAAAGAAAACAAAATTTCAAAATTTGGAATTTCGCCACCGGTGAGAATATTCTCGCCGCCGGCGAAAACCTTACGGAGAAAATGTTGAAAATCTTCCTGAGAAACCACGGATTTTGGCAAAGCAATCTGTGTGCCAAGAAATCATTGCCGGCCAGTACATCTGCACGGGCCAAATACATCTGCTTAGGCCAGTGCATCTCGCTAATCGTCACAATAATACGCTACCGAGATTTAAGCGGAATCAAAATCGTAAGTTTTCCAGAATCTACGCCCTTGGCAAGAATAACTTCGCTGGCCGTAAGAGTTTCGATTCGAAAACATTTTTTTATCTTGTTTGTTCCAAAATTGCCCTCCAAAACCTAGACCTATATATACATTATTGATGGAGAAGGAGGCGGCCAGAGAGTAGAATTGAGTTATTTTTGCAAGAGAAAATGAAATTTTGGAGAAAAAGGTTGGAGAAGCTTGAAGGATCATCACCATTGTGCTACCAAGTCTTCCTCTTCAAGAGTTTTTCATCTCTTCTCCTTAGCTTTTATTTTCTGCATTTTATTCAGATTGTTTGTTCATGGATTCAATTGAGAATATGTTTGTTCTTATTTTCGTTATGAACTAATTCGTTTTTGCTAAGGCTATGATGTAGTTAGATCATGAAAATCTGATTTCTTATGTTATCGTTATAAGAATTCATTATTTTCAAGTTGAGTATTTATTTCCATGCTTAATGCTTTTAAATTGATCAAGATTTAAATGATTTGTGCATTATATTGAGACGAGAGGAGATGTGTAATGAACACTTCTTGTGATAAATACCAATTATGTTGAATGCGAGTTTGACACCTAACGATGATGTATGTGGTTATTCCGGTAAATTCCATAAATCGTAATGTGTCTTATTTGTGATTAAATCTTCACAGAATATAGGCGGTTTGCAGAGATAGGTAGTTCTAAGATAACTTGAGAAAGGGTGTTAGATAAGTTGGGGTTTTTCAACCATCACTTTTAACTTTGATTCTCATATAACATAACTTGAAATCGGATTGAATTGATTTAGCGAAATCAAATGCCTTAGCGTTTTTAATCATTTGTGAACAACATTAAATTTTGTTATTTGCGTTTAGTTTTAAGTTAATTTACTTTTTAAACAAATTCAAAAATTCGGTTTTCAAATAAAATTAGGGTTAGTCAATTTCGGTACTTAGTAACGCCATTCCTTGTGAGTTCGATATCCATACTTTTGTACACGTTATTACTTGAACGATTCATACACTTGCGAAAATACGCATCAAGTTTTTGGCGCCGTTGTCGGGAAATGGTTTGATTTTATTAATATCAATACTACCTAATCTTAGTTTTAATTTGAAGTTAATTTTCTTTATCATTGTTTCATTTTTAATTTTGTTTAATTTGCTCTTTTAATTCATTTATCATAAAAAAGGGTAATTTTGTGTTGTTTTTGTGCTAGTTAGTTTTCTGGTTGTAGGATTGTTGTATGAGACGTACAAGAAGCCTTAACCAATTTCCATTTGACCCTGAGATTGATAGAACATTTAGGCGTCTAAACTGAGAGAGAAGGCGTTCAACGTCACCTCCTAATAGACAATCAACTATGGATCCACCATTTGTTGAGGGAGGTGGAAATCATGAAAGCTGAGGGATTATCTTGCGGCCTAATGTTGTTGGAACTACTTTCGGGTATAAGGAGGCCAACCGTTTCGAAGCAAATAACTTTGAGATAAAACCATTCTTTATTCAAATGGTTCAATCAAATCGTTGGGGGAATGTCAAAGGATGATCCAAATGCACATATTGCTTACTTTTTAGAGGTGAGTGATCTTTACAAGATAAATGGTGTGTACGAAGATGCTATAAGATTGAGGGTTTTTCCTTTTTCACTTCGGGATAAAGCCGGAGTGGCTAAATTCATTACCACCGGATCAATTACAACGTGGAATGAGTTGGTTCAAAGTCTTGTCAAGTTCTTTCCTCCTGCTAAGACGGCAAAATTGAGGAATGAAATCACATCTTTTACACAATATGACCAAGAATCATTGTATGAAGCTTAGGGAAAGATTCAAAGAAATGTTGAGGAAGTGCCAGCATCACGGTATACCAATTTGGGTCAAGTCTACTACATTTTATAATGGGTTCGTTTCAAACTATCGTGCAATGATTGATGTTGTAGGCGGAGGGTCTTTAATGGGAAAAACACCGGAGGATGCTCATGAATTATTAGAGATTATGGCGGAAAACAACAATCGATGGCATTCAGCTGGTAATTGCAAAAGACCAAATGGAAGCATGAAATTGATTCGGTGAATGCTTTGTCGACTCAAGTTCGCTTTCAAGAAAGATGGATTCTTTGTCATCCAAATTCGAATCCAAACCAATACAATGTGATTTATGTGGTGGAAATCATGCTAGTATTGAGTGCCAAGCCGGAAATCCATTTGCTTCACCAAATGCTAAGCAAGCAAATTATGTTTCAAATTTCCAAAACACTCAAAATAACCCGTATTCGAACACCTACAATCCAGGTTGGAGAAATCATCCAAATTTGTCATGGGAAATAACCAAGGGGATTCAAACCGTCATCATCTTCCTACCAACCCTAGAGAAAGAAACAACAGATTTTGGAAAGAATTTTGGGAAAGTTCATTGAGGTCAAGAACAAATTTTAAATCAAGAGGCAATCAACAAGGGGACATCCAAAACCAATGGGCGGCTTTCAAAGCATTGTGCGAGAAAGGTCTAAGGATCGTTGCCCGGTGACACAATTAATCCCAAAGAGCATGTAAAGGCTATCACATCGGAAGTGGTAAAGAACTTGAAATCCGTGGAAATCTGAGAAAAGATGGAAGAATCTAAAGCTAAGCAATCGACATCCCAAGATGTTCACCCTTCCCTAACTGCGAAATATGAGCCTCCTGTCCCATATCCTCAAAGATTGAATAAGAAAAAGCTTGATAATCAATTTGATAAATTTTTGGATATTTTTAAGAAATTGCATATTAACATTCCTTTTGCAGAGATGTTGGAACAAATGCCAAGGTATGCAAAATTCATGAAAGAAATTCTATCAAAGAAGGGAGTTTGGGAGATTATGAAATTGTCATGCTAAATGAGGAATGCAAGGTAGTTAACTTCAAACAAAGCGCCACGTAAATTGAAAGACCCAGGAGTTTTACTATACCTTGTACTATAGGAAGTTGCAATTTTGATAAAGTCCTATGTGATTTAGGAGCAAACATTAATTTGATGCCACTTTCTATTTTCAAGAAACTAGGCCTGGGAGAAGTGAAGCCCACTTCAATCTCTCTACAATTAGCGGATCGATCGGTGAAATATCCTCGAGAGGTAATTGAGGATGTTTTAATTAAAGTTGACAAAATTATTTTCCCTGTAGATTTCATGGTGCTTAATGAGGAAGATAGAGAGGTACCCTTGATATTGGGGAGACCGTTCCTTGCAACTGGAAGAACATTGATTGATGTTCAGCAAGGAAAGTTCATTCTATGGGTGCAAGATGAACAAGTGACTTTTGATGTTTTTGAAGCAATGAAATTTCCAAGTGAGGTTCATTCTTGTTTTCAAATTAACACTCTTGACAAGATAATCTCGGAAACTTTTGAATAGAGAACTCCATTGCTACCACTAGAAGCTTGCCTTGTAAAATCTGCAACAATTGAGGAGCAAGATGAGGGAGTGAGACAATGTTCCAAATTACTAGCAGCACTTGATGAATATTTGTTCAATGATGAAACATTCAAGGAATTGGGAACAAATGAAATCCAACCTCGGTGGTAAAGAAAGGAAGCGATAAGATTGAGCTAAAGCCAACTACCGTCCCATCTAAGGTATGCCTATCTTGGAGACTCGATCCTTTCCTATCATTATTAACAATTCTTTGAATGGTGAAGAGGAAAACAAGCTATTAAGAGTTCTTCTGACCACAAAATGGCAATTGGATGAACGATGGCGGACATCAAAGGGATTAGAAATTCTGTGTGCATGCATAAAATCTTAATGAATGAGGATTACAAACCCACAATTCAGCCATAAAGGCGCTTAAACCCAACAATGCAAAAGTGGTCAAGGATGAGGTGATTAAGCTTTTGGATGCCGGGGTAATTTATCCGATTTTAGATAGTGCTTGGGGTAAGCCAATTCATGTACCAAAGAAAGGAGGAATCAGCTTGTAGAGAATGAAAACAATGAGCTTATTCCAATAAGGGACAAAGGTGGGTGGAGAGTATGTATTGATTATCGAAAGTTGAACGATGCCACTCGAAAAGATCATTTTCCTTTGCCATTTATTGATCGGATGTTGGAAAGATTGGTCGACACGCTTATTATCGTTTCCTTGATGGATATTTGAGGTACAACCAAATTGCAATTGCACCGTAGGATCAAGATAAGACAACATTTACATGCCCTATGGTGCTTTTGCATACGAGAAGGATGCCTTTCGATTTATGTAATGCACCCTAACTTTCCAAAGATGCATAATAGCAATTTTCTCCGAGCATGGTCGAAAAGTTTATTGAGGTTTTTATGGATGATTTTTCTGTTTTGGCCATTCTTTGATAATTGCTTGCATAATCTCTCTTTAGTCTTGACGTCGTTGCAAAGACACAAATTTAGTGCTAAATTGGGAGAAATGTCACTTCATTGGTTCAAGGAATTGTTCGCCATCGGATTTCATCGAAAGCCGGAATGAAGCGATCAGGTAAAGGTGGAGGTGATCGAAAAATTACCACCTCCAACAACCGTAAGGGAATTAGAAGTTTCTTGGGACATCTTGGGTTTATAGAAGATTTATTAAGGATTTTTCAAAAAATAACAAAACCTCTTTGTAGTTTGTTAGTGAAAAATACACAGCTTGATTTTCTCCTGGATCGCTTGAAAGGCTTTTAACCTTTTGAAGGAAAAGCTCACTTCGCCCCTATAATTGTGCACTTTTGATCGGGAGTCTTTCATTGGGTAATGTGTGATGCTAATGACTATGCTATAGGTGCTGTTTTGGGCCAAAGGAAGAATAAGTTGCTAGCACATGTGATTTATTATGCAAGCGAGGACATATCGATGGTCTGACTTAATTATGCAACAAGCGAGAAAGAGCTGTGATGAGTGTTTGCATTTGATAAGTTAAGATCTTATTTAATTGGGTCTAAAATCATTGTTTATATTGATCATTCTGCTCTTAAGTATTTGCTAGCCAAGAAAGATGCCAAACCGCGATTACTAAGATGGATCCTTTTCTTGCAAGAATTTGACTTAGAAATCCAAGACAAAAAGGGGACCAAAAATTTGGTTCACCATTTGTCTAGGTTGGAAGAAGATTACCTTGAGGTTGAAGACCAAATTAATGAAACATTTCTGATGAGCAATTGCTTGCTATCAAACTGACTCCATGGTTTGCATTGATTATGCAAATTATTTGGTCAAGAAAATTTTACCTCCAGGCATGTCTTATCAACAAAAAGAAATTCTTTCTCGATCTGAAACATTATTTTTGGGATGAACCTTACTTGTATAAACATTGTGCAGATCAAATTATTAAGATGTGTCTTGAGGAAGAAATGGAAAGCATTCTTCATCATTTGCCATTCGAAGGAAGTTTGGGGACATTTTAGTGGAACAAAAACTCAGTAGCAAAAATTTTGCAATCCGGATTCTATTGGCCTTCATTGTTTAAAGATGCTTTCAAGTTTGTTTCAATGTGTGATGATTGCCAAAGGAGGAAATATTTCACGGAGACATGAAATGCCACTTAAATAATATTTTGATAATTGATTTATTTGATGTTTGGGGTATTGATTTTATGGGCCTTTTCCTTCTTCTCATTCTAATAAATACATTCTTTGTTGGTGTAGATTATGTCTCTAAATGGGTGGAAGAGTTGCCTTGCCTACCAATGATGCTAGGGTTGTGATAAATTTTCTCGAAGAACATATTTTCCGATTTGGCACACCTAGAGCAATTATAAGTGATGGAGGTAAGCATTTTTGCAATAACCAATTTGAGGGCTTTGTTCTTGAGAAATATGGAGTAACACAATCGATAGCAACACCTTACCATCCTCGAACAAGTGGACAAGTTGAAGTGTCAAACCAGGAGTTGAAGAGGATCCTTGAAAGACCGTAAATAACTCACGCGAGGATTGGTCAAGGAAACTAGATGATGCACTTTGGGCCCATGGGACAGTTTTTCCACCTATCGGCATGTCTCATATCGATTGGTGTATGGAAAAGCTTGTCACACTTCCAAATTGAATTAGAACATCGGGCATATTGGGCAATTAAAATTTGAATTTTGATCTTAAGCCAGGTGAAAAGAGGGTGTTGCAATTGAATGAGATGGATGAAATGAGGAATGATGCTTATGAGAATGCCCGAATATACAAAGACAAGACGAAGGTTTGGCATGATAAGCACATTTGAGGAAACTTTGAAGTGGGATAGAAAGTTTTGCTTTATAATTCCCATCTCGGACTTTTTCCGGAAAGCTTAAATCTCGTTAGTCGGGACTTTTCTAGTAACCAAGGTGTTTCCTTATGGAGCGATTGAGATCGATGAAACAAAGGGAACTTTTCCAAGGTGAATGGACAACGTTGAAGCCATATTTTGATGGAGAATTCAACAATGAGTAAAGACTTCTCTTGAGTTACAAAAACCGAAATAAAGAATGACAAAAAGTCTAGCTAATGACTATAACTTAAAAGCGGCTTTTAATTTAGGGAAGCAACCCATCGATTTGTTTTTCTTATCTTTTATCTCATTTTATTTTAGAAATTTTAAATTTTGCACTTCATTTTATGATAATTTTATTTATTTTTAATTAAATTTGCTTATTTTATTTGTCTTATAAGAAAAAAAAAATCCATATACTGATTTTTCTTTCTTACATTGAGGACAATGTAAGGTTTTGGTTGGGGGTGCGATAAACGGTAAATCTTTTCTTCCCTTCATTTTTATTAGTTTTGTTTATGTGTTTATTTGTGTTTAATTTTGATTTTTCATTTATTTTTTTGCATTTTGATTTAATTTCTTTTATTGTTATTTTTTATTTTATTTGCATTTTACTTATTTTAATTTTCACGTTGATGATAATAATATGATTGTGATAACAAGTAGCTTTTAGAAGACATTAAATTTTGCTTCGATTTAAAGATAATTTCAAATGTTGATTTTATCTAGTTGGCGACTCTTTTGGTATGTGGTATGATTTGGTTGATTAGTCTAAATGCTTAGAGAAGTCTTATGTGCGAATTTTTCATGGACATTTTTGTGATCTCAACAAACTATAGAACTCATTTGAAAACCTCTTGAGGCGAAATAATTTGGAATTGCACTGTTTAGGATAGGATATAGGCCATTTTTGGATCGATTGTGGCATTTTAAGCCTACCTTGTTATCTTTATATCACTAGTTACCTCATTGAGCCGATTTAAATATATTGTTAGCCTTATTTTTCTTTCTTTTTGCCTTCTATATCCTACCTTTTTTTAGCCAATATATATATATATATATATATATAATTCCTATCTTATTTGTTAAGAGCACTTAATTTTGAACACAAACTTTTCAAGAGAAATTGGAGCAAGGATGGAATAAAAAAAAAGAGAAAAAGGACATCTTCCACATATATTGGAAGAAATTGGTTGGGGGTTATGTTTAAAAAAAAGAAAAAAAAAACAACGAAGAAAAGAAAAGAAAAAAAAAGAAAAGAAAAAAAAAGAGAAAAAAAGGGCCTTCACACTCTAGTAAATAAAAGAGTGTTAGTAATGGATGTACTGAGGTGAAAGATCGAGGAAGAATTTTGTTTATCTGAGGAAAAGTGGGTTGTCATCGGAAGAAACTATTTGGGTTAAATCATGTTACTCTTTTACTTTATTGGTTGTGTTTAATCTAATAAGTGCTTTTATTTGTTTTTTGACACTTCCCGTTCTTTCTTAACCAAATACCTAAGCCTAACATTACAAGCCTAATAAAGACCCATTGATCCGAAGTGGTGTATTGTTCTTCATTAGTGGAGAGTAGTTTTGAAGAGTGAGCCTATGGAGTTTGAGATTTCAATCTTTTGTTTGTGGATGTTCTGCATAATATTATCCGGGCATTATGGCTATTGGTTTGTGGTTTGATGGATGTTTAAGAGTCAATATTAAAAGTGAAATTGGCATTTGAGATTTCTTAAAACTTAGGTGATTTTTAATTTTTCTATATGTTGGGTGTTATTTACAATTTTTGAGACATTTGTGCAAATTATTTTTTATGTTATGTTATTGTTTTAAGTTAGGATAGTTATAGGTAAGATGTTTGTGGGTGTCATCAAGGAAGCCCTCACGAGACTCTACAACTCATCTACTAGAGCCTTTCTGGGGGTTTAAAGGCTTATTGTATACGCTTAATGTAATTTTGTAAATAGAATAAATTTCCTTTGAAGTTTCTCTTAACGTCTCCTTTGAATTTATTAAATAGATCGCTTTTCTTGCAAGTGACTAGTGGTTGGGGGTTATTGATAAGAGCTAAATTATTGCATTTTTGTTATGATTTAAATGTTGATATTTGTGTGAAAATTGTGTTTATTTGATTATTTAATCCACAAATGTCATTTCAGGTAAAATCATGATTTTGGAGAAGTTAGGGACAAAGTACAATGATCGGGATTGAATCAAAGAAAAAGAAAACAAAATTTCAAAATTTAGAATTTCGCCGCCGGCGAGAATATTCTTGCCGCCGGCGAAAACCTTCCAGAGAAAATGTTGAAAATCTTCCCGAGAGCACGGATTTTGGCAAAGCAATCTCGCCGCCGGCCAAGTGCATCTGGGCCATTAATAATACACGCCGGCGAGATTTAGCGTAACCAAAATCGTAAGTTTTCCGGAAATCTCGCTGGCGAGAATAACTTCGCCACCGGCGAAGTTTCTTTCGAAAACATTTTTTTATGCTGTTTTGTTCCAAAATTGCCCTCCAAAACCCTAGACCTATTTATACATTATGATGGAGAAGGAGGCTACCAGCAGAGAGTAGAATTGGAGTTATTTTTGCGGGAGAAAAGGAAATTTTGGAGAGAAAGGTTGGAGAAGCTTGAAGGATCATCACCATCGTTGTGCTACCAAGTCTTCCTCTTCAAGAGTTTTCATCTCTTTCTCCTTAGCTTTTATTTTTCGCATTTTATTCAGATTGTTTGTTCATGGATTCAATTGAGAATATGTTTGTTCGTATTTTCGTTATGAACTAATTCGTTTTTGCTAAGGCTATGATGTAGTTAGATCATGAAAATTTGATTTCTTGTGTTATCGTTATAAGAATTCATTGTTTTCAAGTTGAGTATTTATTTCCATGCTTAATGCTTTTAAATTTCTGATCAAGATTTAAATGATTTGTTGCATTATATTGAGACCGAGAGGAGATGTGTAATGAACGCTTCTTGTGATAAATACCGTATGTTGAATGCGAGTTTGACACCTAATGCATGATGTATGTGGTTATTCCAGAAATTCCATAAATTGTAATGTGATTATTTGTGATTAAATCTTCATAGAAATATAGTCGATTTTCATAGATAAGTAATTCTAATATAACTTGAGAAAGAGTATTAGATAGGTTTGGGTTTTTCAACCATCACTTTTAACTTTGATTCTCATATAACATAACTTGAAATCGGATTGAATTGATTTAGCGAAATCAAATGCCTTAGCGTTTTTAATCATTTGTGAACAACATTAAATTTTGTTATTTGCGTTTAGTTTTAAGTTAATTTACTTTTTAAACAAATTCAAAAATTCGGTTTTCAAATAAAATTAAGGTTAGTCAATTTCGGTACTTAGTAACGCCATTCCTTGTGGGTTCGATATCCGTACGTTTGTACACTTTATTACTTGAACGATTCATACACTTGCGAAAATATGCATCAGTACCACAAGCTGTTGATCCTGATTCAGTAGATGTTGAAGTTCAACAGATGCCTACAACTGTTGAACAACTAGTTGAACAACATGATCCTGCTCCTCAGGAGAATGTTGATGCAACATTAAGAAGATCTACTAGAGTAAGGAAATCAGCGATACCTAATGATTATGTTGTGTATCTACAAGAATGTGACTATAATGTTGGAGCCGAAAATGATCCTGAGACGTTTTCACAGGCCATGAGTTCTGAGGTTTCAAACTTATGGTACAATGCCATGAAAGAAAAGATGGATTCTATGGCGTCTAACCGAGTTTGGGATCTCGTCAAGTTGCCTGATAGTGTGAAAGCCATTGGATGTAAATGGGTCTTCAAAACAAAGAAAGACTCACAAGGCAACATTGAGAGACATAAGGCAAGACTCGTCGCCAAAGGATTCACTCAAAAGGAAGGAATCGACTACACGAAGACATTTTCTCATATATCTAAGAAAGATTGACTTCGTGTGGTCATGGCATTGGTTGCCCATTTTGATTTGGATTTGCAACAAATGGATATGAAAACGACTTTCCTTAATGGTAACCTAGAGGAAGAGGTTTATATGAAACAACCTGAAGGATTCTTCTCTAGTGATGGTGAGTATTTGGTTTGTAAGCTTAATAAATCCATATATGGATTAAAGAAAGCTTCTCGTCAATGGTATTTGAAATTCCATAACGTCATCACTTCATTTGGTTTTGAAGAGAATGTAATGGATCAATGTATATACCAGAAAGTTAGTGGGAGTAAGATTTGTTTCTTGGTGGTATATGTGGATGATATTTTGCTTGCAACCAATGATAAGGGTTTGCTACATGAGGTAAAACAATTCCTCTCTAAAAATTTTGATATGAAGGATATGGGTGAGGCATCTTATGTCATTGGAATTAAGATCCATAGAGATATACTTCGAGGTGTCTTGGGTTTGTCTCAGGAAACCTATATCAATAAAGTTTTAGAGAGATTTCGGATGAAGGATTGTTCACCAAGTGTTGCTCCCATTGTGAAGGGCGATAAGTTCAATTTGGACCAATGCCCAAAGAATGATTTTGAAAGAGAACAGATGAAAACCATTCCATATGCTTCAGCTGTTGGAAGCCTAATGTATGCTCAAGTCTACACCAGACCTGACATTGCATTTGTTGTTGGGATGCTAGGGAGATATCAGAGTAATCCAGGTGTTGACCATTGGAAAGCTGCAAAGAAAGTGATGAGGTACCTACAAGGAACCAAGGATTATATGCTCATGTATAGACGAACCGATGAACTGGAAGTAATTGGCTACTCCGATGCGGACTTTGCTGGCTGTATTGATTCACGAAAATCAACATCTGGTTACATTTTCATGCTTGCCGGTGGAGCTGTGTCTTGGAGGAGTGCGAAACAGTCCTTGACTGCTACTTCCACTATGGAGGCCGAGTTCGTATCATGTTTTGAGGCCACATCGCATGGTGTATGGTTGAAGAGTTTCATTTCTGGGCTTAGAGTAGTTGACTCAATTTCTAGGCCATTAAGATTATACTGTGACAACTCAGCTGCTATATTTATGGCTAAGAACAACAAAAGTGGTAGTCGTAGTAAGCACATCGACATTAAGTACTTGGCCATAAGAGAACGTGTTAAGGAAAAGAAAGTGGTCATTGAGCACGTAAGCACTGAGTTGATGATTATTGATCCTTTGACTAAAGGCATGCCACCAATGAAATTTAAGGATCATGTAGAAAAAAATGGGAATTGGTTCCACTTTGTAAATGTATATATACAATTAATTAATGAAACTCTTATATATTGTGATATTTTCTCATATTCATGTACACCTTAATTTATTTGAGAAAATTTATATTGGACCAAGAATAAATATAGGATTTATTCATTAAGTTTAGTTACTACATAAAGTATAGTATTTGAGAAACTAAATACATTATAATACATGGAAGATAATACTCGCTCTTAGAGGACCTATGGCTATGATTCATGTGTTTTGTTACTCAAGAGAATTTCGCTTAACGTTTGCACTAAGTGGGAGAATGTAAATCAAAGTGGTGCAACGTTAGTGAACTGTGGTGACGGTTCGGTTTCGTCGGAACCGTACGTCGGTTCCGAAACCGATCGAGGTTCTTGATGGAAGAACCTTAATAAAGTATCGGGTCATCTCACTATTAACTGCATAACAATTCAGATACACCATCAATACGCAGAGAATAAGTGTGAGAAACCAGTGAAAGCATCGAACAGAAAATCCATTGGAATTTCCGTGTAAGTGCTGAAATTTGATCAATGGCAGGAGGTATGTTTTCAATCCAATTTTGTTTCCGTTACATTTAAATTATAAATTTATATGGTTTTATGAATGTTTCTGTATTGAATTGAGACTCTAACAAAACGTAATAGGTTTCTTCAATATTTTGTTTTTTTTATTTATTTATAGAGTTTATTTGAAAGAAAAAAAATAGTTTGGTTGTAAGTGAGTTGACATGGTAGCGCATGTTAATAAACATGTGAGAAATAAGAGACCGTCAGAGACATAAAGAAAAGGAAAGATGTGCCCGATTTTTTATTTTTATTTTTACCTTTAACATCAATCTGTTATGATACTTTATTCCTATAATTTATATAAAAAAATTAAAATTAATGTTTAAATTTTTATTATTAATTTATTTTTATTTTATATACATACCATAACCATTTTCATATATGAAGTTAAATTTTTAAAATTCTTTAAAAAAAGATATAACTCTATTTTTCTTATAATGTAAATAATTTTTTTTAATAATATAAGAAAATAAATATATATTTTTTAATTATATAAGAGAATAAATATATAATTTTTTATCAAAAGATTAAAAGTAAAGGGTTTAATTTTTACGTTAGAATCATATATTTATATTTATGCACATGAGTATTCTATGCATAATACTCAACCCAAAAAAAAATAATAAGTTGTACTATAATATGATTTAGGGAAAAAATGTAATAGAAGATACTTTTTTAAAGTGAAAGTAGTGTTTAGTATTATTATACTCATACTTTCTTTTATTTATAAAAAAAAGTACTTTATTTTTTTACTTATAAAAAAATAATCACATGCATACTTTTAATATATTTAATTAATAATATTTTTTTAAAAAAATATATATAATGAAAAGGGTTAAGGTATTATAATAATTTTACTCGTCTAATATTAAAAAAAAATAAAAAAATGGAGTGGAATCAAGACATTTCTCATTGTTAGTCTGTTTTATTGCATTGAAACAAACCAAGCCATTGTTATCCAACGATTTTCAGAGGCGCACAAGTTAGAAGACGACAGAAAGATGTCGGCTATGGCGAGGCAGCGGTGGAATTTGCTCTTTTTTTTTTTGGAGGGGGAGATGGGGACATTTTGGTAATTTAGATTTGTGAATTGTAAAATGACAATATATATCTTTAGCCTTTTTTTAATAAATTCAAAATAAAAAAAAGTTTTGTTTTTACTCATTTTTTGAAACAAAAATGTCTAAATTAATTAAATATTTTTTTAATTTATGAGAATAAATTACATACTTTAGAAGATTAAATCGATTATTTCACCCTATAATTTATAGTGTTATTTAAATTTGTTATATTAGTATCATTGTATAAATTATTATAAAAGATGAAGCAAATATATTGCATATCTTCATTAACCCATTATAAAACTTATAAATATATGCAGTACAAACTCTCTCTTCTTATTTTTCTTCTTATTTTTCTTATATGTTGGGATGATAACATGATGAACACAATGATATATGTCACATGCTCTTAATAGTTTATATGGACCTATTTAAAAAAAATTAAATTATAATTTGATTAAAAATATTAAATAAGATATAAGATGTAATAAGAAAGCCTATAGATGTCAAATAATTTATACCATTTAATTTAAATTTTATCATCAATTAAAAGTTTTCTCTATTAAATTTATAGTTATTATTAATAATCATATATTTTTTTCTTCATTATTTCTATAATACATGTGTGAGAAATGAGATATCCTATCACAATAATATATCATTACTATCTAAACCATATAAAGATTGAAAAGATGGGATCAGTTTATAAAATTTTTGAACTCAACAATGAAGTAATGAAATATTTTTTTTTTTTTTGCATTTTATACCACTAAAATAACCTATTTTTGCATCTATAAACCAAACCTAGTAATTATATAACTTCAAACAACCAAACAATGTCAATGTTAAAAAAAAAAAATTTGTGGACCTTAATTTAACCATCTGATCTGTAAATAATTTATGTAAATTCGATTCATCTTGTGTTATGGTTAGATTGGCAGGAAAAAAAAAACAAACTAACCTAGCAGAATTAACTGATGAATATCTTTAAATATTATAAATTTTTATTTGATATAATTATATAAATTTAAATGTATTTATTAAATATAAAATTAAGTAAAACAAATTACCGAGTAAAAGAACAAATTTAAAGGCAGACTGAGTGATAGGAATTGAATTCGGGAGTGAACGGACGGTTGAGATACCATTCAGAAATTTCAAAGCTAATCCCCCACTTTTCTCTCTCACTCATGAACAAGTAACAAACAAACAACGTTAAACAATAAGAAGAGCAACATCAAAAATAAAGAAGAGAGATCAGAGTGAGAAAAAGGGGAGCAAAACAGCGAGTGTGTGAGAGAAAAAGAAGAAATGTCTTGGCAAACATACGTAGATGAACACTTGATGTGCGACATTGATGGCGGAGGCCAGCATCTTACCGCTGCTGCTATTGTTGGTCACGACGGCAACGTCTGGGCCCAGAGCTCTACCTTCCCTCAGGTTAGCTCTCCTTCTTCGTCTCCATCGAACTCGATTCATCAATTTGTAAACTATATATATTCATTGCTGTTCTCTTAATTTATTCTTGAAGCCGTTTTATAATTGAATTCCGTGTTTAATCTAAAGAAATAGAAGCAATTATGTATCCAATCCTACATTCTTATAGTTTCTGTGTTCTATCCGATTTTAATCGGATTATTCAATCGGCTGAAAATGTAGTTGCAATGAAGATCTATTCGATTGAGCTCAGAAAGTGCCTGATTGGTTGATTCTATCTTGAGAGCATATGCATAATGCACCATCAATTTGATTTGCCTTTTGCCAGAATTCAATGCGATTCAAAGTCTAATTAAATCATAATATCTCTTTATTTTCTGATTCTAGATTTCGGATAACTATAATCGGAGTTTGATGCGGTATGTCTTATGAGCTGGTTTGATCATTCATCTTTGCTGTCTAAATCAAATTTGTTAAATGCGCCATTTACACAATACAATTATATTAGCTCTCTATGGTCATTGGCTAGTTAGCTCGAGTAATTCTAAGTCATAATACTATGGTTGAGGCTCATTTGATACCTTGTTCCTCTACTAAGCCATTTGTTCCCCATGTGTGCTTATTCTCAAACTATTGTTGATTTCTAATATGTGTAATGTGTTCTTGCATTATTATATATTATTTTTATTTTATTTTTTGTGTTGTTGTTGTTGTGTTACCACATTCCTAACTTAGTACAATTCAAATGCTCGTTAACGCGATCCCTTTTTTTCATGCTTTGTTTTGGGCTTCCAGTGTAAGCCTCAGGAGATGAATGATATCATGAAGGATTTTGAGGAACCAGGCCATCTTGCTCCAACGGGCTTACACCTTGCGGGCACAAAATATATGGTAATTCAGGGTGAGCCTGGAGCTGTTATCCGTGGAAAGAAGGTGATGTCTTTGATGTGTTAATTTACTCAAAACTCATTAATTCTCAAATAGTTTGTATATAGGTAAACTTTCAACAATCATTTCCAATTTCCAGTTCTATAAGTTCTTACTGGATGTGGATGGTCTAACAAATTCCAGGTTAATACTTCCATTTACATTGACACAGAATTCATAGGTTCTTATGAGCCTTAATTTTCTGTAGCATGTGGTTCAATCTGAATATGTACTGGATAGAGGCATTTATATGAGCCTTACGTGCTTATTATCATGAATATTATTTACTTGTTAGAAAGTTCAGAAGATCATTCCAATAATGAATCGTCTATTTACTCTGTTGTATAGATAATATCGGTGTGAAATAAGCTTAATTGTCTTAGTTAGCATAACTTCAGCTCACTTGAGGTTAGTTATAGTTTAGTTATAGACCGTCTCACCTTTTTTATTCATTAGTAAAACACTTTATAGCATCATTGTATTACTCAAATCCACCTATTGTCACAAATCCAATGGACTTCTAGATTTCAATGGATGACTAAGTTTATATCTACATTGGTATTGCTGCCTGGTGGACTATATAAAATTACACCTTTTCTTGACAATCTCATTTATAAAATAATTGTTGTCCATATGGATGTGCAGGGATCTGGAGGCGTCACTATAAAGAAAACTGGACAAGCTATAGTCTTTGGAATCTATGAAGAACCAGTGACTCCAGGGCAATGCAACATGGTTGTTGAGAGGTTGGGTGATTACCTCGCTGAGCAGGGCCTGTAGGCTTGTGATGATCACCATGATTTCCTAGTATTAATTGCTTTCTGGATACAATTTTTGGAATTTTTTTTTCCATATTTTTATTTATTTATTTTGGTTTCAAGCTTGCATCTGCTTCAGTTGAAAGTTAGCCTTCAAATGGCTTGAAGTTGTTGCGGACAATAAACATGGGTGAAACATAAAACGGTGGTTTTGTTTTCGATTACATTGCTTTACCTTTAGTTTTCCACCATCTTTTTGGGTGTTTTTGTGGATTTGGTTCTCTGGTTTTACTGTTTATGTGATACCAATTATTTATTGGTGCTACTTCTAAATTAGGCATTCTTTGAATATGTTTAAGGCGCATCATTTTTTTCTAAAATAAGACTGCACCTTTGCTTCTTTGATACTATGAAACCATTAGTTTAAATTTGAACATTTCAATTAAAAATTAAGATTATTTATAATTAAATCTAGTTTCATCAGATTCATATCAACTGGATTCAATATGATAATTACAGTTTATAATATATTTTTGAGATTTTAGTAATTTTATTTCATTTTTTAACGATAGATTTATATTTGACACAAAATAAATAATTTTTGATTTTATATTAATTATATATAAATTTTGGACAAAAAAAATTAAAATATACGTTATAAGTAATAAAAAAACAACACAAAAAAAAAATTTATGGTACATTCGTGTTAGACTAAAACAGATGGTAGATTAGGGGTGTTCATGATCCGGTCCGGTCCGGTTTTTCCTAAAAAAAATCTAATCGGACCGAACCGTTCATATTACTAAAACCGGATCGGACCGAACCGTTTGAAACGATTTTAAAAAATAAAAACTGGACCGGGCCGTTTGACTTATAAAACCGTTCGATCCGATTTAGTTTCTGGTTTAGTTCGATTTTTTTATAATTTAATAAAGAATAATGTGAAATTTTTAATATATTATTAAACCGGTCCGGTCCGGTTTGAACAGTTTAAAATTAATACAAACCGAACCGGATCGTTTGATTAGTAAAATCGTTCGGTTTGGTTCGATCCGATCCGATTTTACGGTTTAGTCCGGTCCAATCCGGTTTTTGAACACCCATATGGTAGATAATCCATCCACCAATTCATTTGTATTTAACGGTTTCCAAATTTTTTAATCTAATCTATTTGAATTATTAAGTCAAAATCGTCAAATATTTAACAATTAGCCAGATTCATTGGATTCATGGAATGATCAAAATTTTTACAATCCCTTATTAATGCATAAAATGAAATTATTAATATTTGAATCCACACCGTTTGTCTTAAAAAATCACATTGACTATGTGAATGGAGTTATTCTTCACTTAATAAGAATGAGCTAGTAATTTAATACTTTTGTTTGAGTATATTACTTTTTAAAAACCAAAGAGGGAAAGTTCGAATTTAATAGTTTTACCTCTTTACTACACTCAAAATTATAATTTTTTTTAAGTTAAAAATATGTTTAAATTTTTTGTAATAATTTCTTGTACCGGTAGCATATATTTATGTTACGTATAATATAAAATAAAATATTTTTTTATTTTTAATTTAATAATAATTCAGTTCAGATATAATACAATATATTAATTTGAATTTGATTCGAATCTAAACAGATTATATAATTTTCAATCCGAATCCTATATGAATCCAATAGATTTAATCAAATTTTTTAATTTAAATAAATTAATCAAATTATTTATTCACTCCTAAAAATCATAACTATTAATCAAATTAATTTTTTAAGTTTAGAATTTATAAAGATTTATATTTTTTAATATAACAAATCAATAAATACTATAATTTTATATTCTAAATAGTATAAAAATTAAAATATTAATTTATTATTTAATTTTACATTAATTTAATCACATATTATATTTATAAATAAGCAATTAATTTAAATAATAATCATATAATTAAATACTAATATGTGTTTATATGTTATCTCCAAATTCAATCTAATGGACTATCCAATGATTGAAGTTAAAAGTATCATATCAAATAAATACCAAATACTTGTATTTTTTTTCTTAACAAAAAATTTGCTTGAACTTTTTAAAATTTATTTAAAAAAATTATAATATAAAAATTAAAAATTAAATATAATATACTAATAGTTGTGTAAGTTATTATGTAATTTTTAATTAATGTGATCAATTTGGGATGGATTTTGAAATTTTAGAGACAAATCAAACACAATTGAAGAGGAGAAACCAGACCATAAGTTAAGTTGGTTTGGATTAAACGAGTTTGTTTCGATGGAAAAAAATTTCAAGCCTTGCTGCGAGGCAGGGTCACTTTGGTCAATTCGATGATAATATTACTGAAAATATTATTCCGTAATTTCAACGCTACAACTAGAGCACAAGAGCGATAAAAAGGCTCGTCAGACAAAACCCACAGAACCCAAAGTAAACCGAGTAAAACAACTCAAAAGAGAAAAATCTCAGTAGCTAGAGCAACCAGGAGGAGAAGAAGAAGAAGAAGAAGAAAGATGTCGTGGCAAACATACGTAGATGAGCATCTGATGTGCGAAATCGAAGGAAATCATCTCTCTGCCGCTGCTATAATCGGCCAAGACGGCAGTGTTTGGGCCCAGAGCTCCACTTTCCCTCAGGTTTAGCTCTCTTGCACCTTCTTCTTTTTTATTAATTGTTAGATGCATTCCTGATTTGAGAGTTTGAACTTAATTGCTCTTGGGTTTGATTCTTTTTGGATCTGACCTTTTCTTTCGTTGGTTTTTTGAATTTCATACTGAGCAACTTGGTGTTCGTTTTGTGTTTGATGCATCATATTTTTCGTTGATCAACTTATTTGATTTGATACCCTAAAAAGTACCAATTCTTTGTTGTAATTGAATCTTTTTTGTTGAAATTTTAGGAAAGAAAATGCTTCTTTCCTTCGTTTGTAACTCTATTTTATGTAAACTTGATTAATTTTTTGGAACTATGTGGTAGCTCATGTGTAGTTCAGTTGGTTGAGTCTACACTCCCACAAAAGAAAGTAGAGTGAGCAGTATCGAATCCCACCACTCCCATCGGATTTGGATCTAATCTTTTCTGGGTCAAATTAACCTGTTCGATTTTTTATTTCCTTCATTTTTAAGTCTTGCCCACTTGAATTGTTGAACTTTCAGAACCAATAAGGGATCTTTTCAAAATTCCATGCAGCACCTGATCTCTAAAGTTCTAGATGAGTGAGCTAGTTAGAAGATATGTTAATGTGAGAACAAATTTGCTGAAACTCTTGACCTCATGTCTCTCAATTTTTGTCCCAACAAAGAATAGCAGGAAAATTCATCTCTTTTTTTTTTGTGTGTTAATGCACAGTAGAAAGGGCTTTCCTGAGCACTTCCTTACTTTCTCATAAAACATGTAACATTGGATTTATTATCATATCTGCTGCTTTTTCCGTCTGAAAAAACTCTTTAATAAATAATTATTTAATTTGGTGATTATGACATGTGTTACTATTTCGTGAAATAATGGATTGACAAGTGTATTTGTACTTAACCACATCCATGCTACAATTATTTACACTTGTTTATTGTTTTGATGCCAATATTTGATTTAGTTCAAACCTGAAGAAATAACCGGCATAATGAATGACTTAAATGAACCCGGATCTCTTGCACCAACTGGATTGTACCTTGGTGGAACAAAATACATGGTGATCCAAGGAGAGCCAGGAGCCGTCATTCGAGGGAAGAAGGTAAAATCATATTTGTCTTTTCACTCTATTGGCACAAAATGAACTCATTTATTCCCTACACTGACATTTATTGAAACATGGAAATACACACTTGTATTTAGTTTATTATTGTTCTTGTAGGCAAGGAGTCGAATTAAAACTTGAACATGTAATAACTTTTCCATCTCCTACAATTTTGGAAATTTCAACCATGTTAGATTTTGGTGTCACCTTGGAGTAGGTCTCTGACGATTTTTGGACAGAACACATGATTTTTATCAAGTTGGAGTTGTAGGGGGTTCAAACACATAACCTTTTGCTGTTATACCATGTTAGAATGTTAGAGTATATAAGTCACCAACCAATCCTTCTAAAGCTTCCAAAAGCATGAGCTTAATGGGAGACGGGTCAACAGATTTTATATATGTCTAACATGGATTATGTAACAGGAAAGACCCTTCTATGCTATATGAGTTATTCAGATGAGTTTGGACATCATTTTATCCTACACAATTGAGATTTATGTTTTGTTGTATACTCACGTCTCTGCTATAATTGTAGGGCCCTGGTGGTGTTACTGTTAAAAAGACCAATCAAGCCTTGATAATTGGTATATATGATGAGCCAATGACACCTGGTCAGTGCAACATGATTGTGGAAAGGCTTGGTGATTATCTCATTGAGCAAGGTCTCTAATTGTAATGGTATGTCTGATTAATTATGTCAGCGTTATAGGCTTCCTTACGAGCTTGTCTGCTGACACTAATGCTGGACCTGTTGGTTGCAGTTCATTATATATTACGAGTGTTCGAAGTTGTGGGGGAAATATTTGGTGCTTGGAAAGTTATTATTGTTATGCTTTGTGGTTGTACTCCTTTGATGGATTGTATTACGATGATTGAGGTGTTTGTTCTGTGAATTTGAGTTCGAAAGGACGGGAATTTGATGTACTTTTGTTTTATCATTCAAACTTAATCAGTTTGATGTTTCTTCTTGAGCATGCTCCCAAACATACCCGTTTCTGTTCTGCTCTGTCCGTTTGCAATTTTCATCGGTTCTTTCACCCTCGTTAGTGTTGCCTTAATGCGGCATGCATGCTAAACTAGTTTGAACAAAGCTCTAATGCCAACTCAATTAGAAGCAACTCTATTAGAAGTTGTGGAAATATTCTAAATATAAAATAAATTAAAAAAAAAGAAAATCATATATTGTAAGTTTACCCCTTCATTGTAGTTGTCAAACATCTTATTAGATGTGTTTATAAGATGTTAAATTGAGACTTAAGATTGAGTTCCTCAATGCATAACAATCACTTTGATATCGTTATATTTTTTTTACTTTTTTTAGTAACATAATTTTAGCAAAGGTGTAGTATTCTTGCCTTCTATAATGCATTAAAATTTTAAAACGGAAATTTTTTGGATTGTTTTATTCTGATGATAATAGCGCCATAGATCGCTTGCATATCTTGGACAAAATTGTGAAACGTTTTAAAAAGTATGACTTAGTTCGTAACTCAACCTAAGCAATTTTTTTGTAATTTCATTCTTGTTTATTATTCTGTTGTAGTAGTTTTAAGATTATTTTATTTTTCATGTATGTTGATTTAATGACCGTTGATTTGAATACACCTTTTTGTTTTAAAGGGTTCTATTTTGAAATATAGAGATATAAAATATTATTTTTTATTACCATGAATAATAAATTGACTTATGTTTTAAATACTAACAAAGTCAAATTGTCGTTGAATTGACTGAAACTCGAACTAAGGATTGTGAGTATTGGCTACAGGATGATTTCTTATATAAGAATTTTATTTTAAATGGTTTATCTAATAATTTATATAATTATTATAATTCTAATAAAATTATTAAAGAAATCTAGGATGCACTTAAAAAGAAATATGATATTAAGGAAGTTGGAATCAAGAAGTATGTTGTCAGTCGATATTTGAAATACGAAATGACTGACGATAAATTTGTAAAAGTTCAATTACATGAATTGCAAAAATGGCACATGAAATATTATTTGAAGAGATGCCTTTAGATGGATAATTTTAAATTGCTATTTTAATTGATAAATTACTCATTGTTTAAAAAAACTTTACAAAATGTTCTCAAGCATAAGATTGATAAGTTATCATTAGAAAGTCTCAAGAAGATTTGAAATAAGATAAAAAAGATGAAATATTTGTAATTTTCCAACAACAATGCGCTAATAATATATCTACCTTTATTATTATGAAACCTAAATAGCGAAACATGAAGTTTTAAAATCGCAATACCCATAAGAACAACAACAGGAATCGTCCATAGAATGGACATCAATCCCCTTATTAAATAACACTTTATATGTTATAATGATAATAAGCTTGGTCACATGGCTCAAAAATGTCAGATGAGGTCTCGTCTTGCTTCGCAAGAAAATCTAACCAAAGAGCAACTTATTATTATGATAATTAAAATCAACTTTATCAGTGGATTCGAGAGATAGAGAGTAGACATTGATGTTACTCATCATGTGTGTTATGACTATTTTTTTTCAAATCATATTTTGAAGTTGGGGACAAGAAAGTGTTGTTAGATGATTGAAAAGGTAGTTCCGGTGCATAATGAGATTATTCGTACTCCACTATAGTTACTGGTACTCATAAAGTGGAATTAAAGTTTACCTCTGAAAAAACTATCATCCTGAAGGATGTTGTACATACTCTATAAATGAAGAAAAACTTAGTTTTTGATTTATATACAATTACTAAAAATAATATTTTCGTTAAAAAATTGTATATTATTGATAGCATGTTTAGATTGAATGTTAAGATTAATAAAGTTTCTCATTTTGTTTACATTTATTCTTTTAATACTTGATATGCTATATTTTATCATGTTAATAAACGCATAATTAAGAACATGAGTAGATTAGGCTCATTCCTAAATTATCTTTAAATGATTTTGAAAAATATGATTTTTGTAATAAAGTTAAAATTAACAAAACCTCACATAAATCAATAGTTAGAGAATCTAAATCATTTGATTTAATTTCATTGATAACTGTTATGATTATATTTTTGACTATCTTATAAAAAATAAAAATGAAGCGTTTAACATGTTCAAAATATACTTGACTAAAATTGAAAATCCATTTATAGAAAAATAAAGATATTGTTATAAAGCTCCTTAATTTAAGGAGCAATTTTAGGAGCAAAACATGGAGCAAAACATAGAGTAAAACATGGAGCAAAACAAGGAGCAAAACATGAAGCAATTCATGGAGCAAAACAAGGAGCAATTTATGGAGCAAAAAAAGGAGCTTAATTCAAGGAGTAATTTAAGGAACCATTAATTAAAGGAGTAATTCAAGGAGTGAATATTCCTATAAATAGATGTGTAATTGTAATGAATTAATCATCCAAAGTGTTCATTCCAATTGAGATAAAATCTTAGAGATAAAAGCTTTTGTGAGAGAAAATTGAGAGTAATTTTCTTGGGTGTAATTGGGTTATGAGTTGTGAGTGTTGTAAACACCTTGTGTAATTTCTCCCCTTTCAAGAAAAGATCTCAAGCAGTCCCAGGACGTAAGCAAGATTGACTGAACTCCGTTATCAAATTTTGTGTGTTATTTTTCTATTCTTGCTTTCTCATAAATCTGGCTTATCGAGAAATTGTATTATTTCCCAACAACTAGTATTAGAGCTATTAGTGGCGATTTCTGTCAATTTTCTACAAGGTTACTATTTACGTGAATAGTGAATTACGTGAATAGTGAAATTTTGTTGACGATATTTGTTCGTTGACGGAGGTGCTCTAATATATGTTGATTTACAGAAATAGTCAGAAACGATCCAGAGGAAGTTAGATTTTAGTGGGAGCAATGGCCGCAGATGAAGGAAAGGTGAAACTCGAGAAATTTGATGGCACAAATTTTGTTTTTGGAAAATGCAGATAGAGGATTATTTGTATCAAAGAAATATATATCAACCTCTCTCAGGGAAGAAACCAGAAGCTATGAAGGAAAAAGATTGGAATCTTTTAGACAGACAAGCCCTCGGAGTTATTCGATTGACGCTATCCTGTAATGTTGCCTTCAACATAACAAAGGAAAAGACCACGGCGGGTCTTATGGCAGCTCTCTCCAATATGTATAGGAAGCCATCAGCCTCAAACAAAGTGCACTTGATGAGGCGTTTGTTCAATTTGCGAATGAATGAAGGCGCATCGGTAGCTCAACATCTCAATGAACTCAACACAGTCACAACCCAGTTGAGTTCAGTGGAAATTGAATTCGATGAAGAAGTACGAGCATTAATACTTTTATCTTCTTTACCAGAAAGTTGGAATGCTACTGTCACGGCTGTGAGTAGCTCGTCAGGAAGCAATAAGTTGAAATTTGACGATGTTCGTGATCTGGTTCTCAGTGAAGAGATCCGACGTAGAGAGTCAGGTGAATCGTCAACTTCTTCAGTTTTGCATACAGAGTCAAGAGGAAGAAATTCAACCAAAGGGAATGGACGTGGCAGAACAGACTACCGAGGTAGATCAAAGGACAAGAGGTCCAAATCCAGGAATCCTAATAATTCCCATAGCTCGAAGACTATCGAGTGTTGGAATTGTGGAAGAACCAGGCACTACAAAAATCAGTGCAAGAGTGCACCGAAGGACAATCAAGTGAAAGTAGAGGCAAATGTTACTTCCACCTCAGGAGGAGATGATGCATTGATATGCTCTTTGGAGAATAAGGAAGAATCTTGGGTGTTAGACTCTAGAGCATCGTTCCATGCTACTTCACAAAAAGAATTCTTCGAGAAATATGTCCCTGAAAACCTTGGAAATGTATATCTTGGTGATGATTAACCATGTGCTATTATTGGCAAAGATGTAGTGAAGATTAAGTTGAACGGATCTGTTTTGGAACTGAAGGATGTCAGGCATATTCTTGATCTCAGAAGGAACTTAATCTCAGTGGCGCAGTTGGCCAGTGAAGGTTACACTACGATCTTCCATGGTGATGATTGGAAGATTTCAAAGGGTGCAATGACAGTTGCTCAAGGCAAGAAAAGTGGCACTCTTTACATGACAGTAGAGACACGTTTTTCAATCACAATTGCAGCAGGCAAGGAAACATCAAATCTGTGGCACCAGAGACTAGGCCATATGAGTGAGAAGGGGATGAAGATTATGCACTCTAAGATAAAACTTTCAGGTCTACAGTCTACGGAGATAGACATGTGCGAAGATTGCATACTTGGAAAGCAAAAGAGAGTCAGCTTTCAGACAAGTTGTAGAATCCCAAAGAAGGAAAGACTAGAGCTTATTCACTCTGATGTTTGGGGACCAACGACCGTCTCATTTATTGGTGGGAAACACTACTTCGTGACTTTCATCGATGATCACTCTCAGAAGGTATGGGTTTACTTTCTAAAGCATAAGTCTGAAGTATTTGAGGCTTTTAGAAGATGGAAAGCCACCTTGAAAAATGAGACGGGTTTAAAGATCAAAAAGCTCAGAACCGATAATAGTGGTGAATATGAAGACACCAGATTCAAAAATTTCTACTATGAGCACCGAATCAAAATGGAAAGAACTGTGCCAGGCACACCTTAACACAATGGTGTAGCTGAGTGTATGAACCGAACGTTGATAGAAAGAGCCAGAAGCATTCATATACAGTCAGGTCTACCGAAGCAATTTTGGGTAGAAGCAGTCAACACGGTAGCTTACTTGATCAACCGAGGCCCATCTATTCCATTGGAGCATAGAATACAAGAAGAGTTATGAAGCAAAAAAGAGGTGAAACTATCATATCTAAAAGTTTTCAGTTGTGTAGCATTTGTGCATATCAGTGATCAAGGCAGGAATAAGCTTGATCCCAAATCCAAAAAATGCACATTCATTGGCTATGGTGAGGATGAGTTTGGCTACCGCATTTGTGATGATGAAAAGAAGAAAGTTATCTGTAGTAGAGATGTGATTTTCAACGAAAGGGTGATGTATAAGGACATGCATAAAATAGACGCCAATGAATTAGAGCAGAATGAGTCAGTATTTGCAGATGCAGATGATGTCCCAGATACTCCCGCAACAGAACCAATTGTAACAAGTCCTCAGCCAGAGGAACTTATTGGACAAAGCAATACACAACATTTTGACACACCACAACCTCTTACTCCAGCTCCTGTATTGAGAAGGTCTTCTCGACCTCATGTGCCTAACAGGAGATACATGAACTACATATTGCTGACAGATGGAGAGGAGCCTGAATGCTATGATGAAGCTTGTCAAATATTCCAACAAGTGGGAGCTTGCTATGAAATAAGAAATGAATTCTCTCATCTCCAACCAGACATGGGAACTAGCTGAGTTACCTATGGAAAAGAAGACACTTCACAACAAATGGGTGTACCGGGTGAAAGAGGAGCATGATGGTTCTAAGAGATACAAAGCCCGCCTAGTTGTCAAAGGGTTTAAACAGAAGGAAGAAGTTGACTACACTGACATTTTTGCTCCCGTTGTGAAGCTTAATACTATCAGATCAGTATTGAGTATTGTAGCAATCGAAGATCTTCATCTTGAATAGTTGGATGTGAAGACTGCATTCCTTCATGGAGATTTAGATGAAGAGATATACATGTACCAACCAGAAGGTTTCTCAGAAAGGGGGAAGAAGAACATGGTGTGCAGACTTAAGAAGAGTTTGTATGGCCTGAAACAAACGCCGAGACAATGGTACAGAAAGTTTGACAGCTTTATGCACAAGGAAGGTTTCCAGAAGTGCAATGCTGATCATTGTTACTACTTCAAGAGATATAGGTCCAGTTATATCATTTTACTATTTTATGTTGATGATATGTTAGTAGCAGGTTCAGATATGGATGATATTAAAAGGTTAAAGCAGCAATTGTCAAAGGAATTTACATGAAAGACTTGGGTCCAGCAAAGAAGATTCTTGGAATGCAAATCACAAGAAATAAGAAGAAAGGATCCTTGCAGTTATCTCAGGCAAAGTACATCAATCGTGTTTTGCAAAGATTCAACATGGGCGATGCCAAGCCAGTTAGCACACCCTTGGCCAGTCATTTTCGCCTATCCGAGGATCAGTCCCCTCAGACAGAGGAAGAGAGAGAATTCATGGCTAAGGTTCCTTATGCCTCAGCCATTGGAATTTTGATGTACGCAAAGGTCTGTACAAGACCAAACATTGGCCATGCAATGGGAGTTGTTAGCAGATTTATGTCAAATCTAAGGAAAACTCATTGGGAAGCAGTCAAGTCGATTTTGAGGTATCTGTGAGGCACCACAGAAAAGTGCTTGTACTTTAGTAAAGGAGAGTTAAAAGTACAAGGGTACGTAGACGCAGACTTTAGAGGTGAAGTTGATCACCGAAGAAGCACCACCGGTTATATATTTACTGTTGGAACTATAGTTGTTAGTTGGATGTCACAAATACAGAAAATTGTCACTCTATCCACTACAGAGGGTGAATATGTAGCAGTAACTGAAGCTAGTAAAGAGATGATATGGCTTCGAGGTTTGTTAATTGAGCTGGGATTCAAACAAGAGAAGAATGTTCTGCATAGTGATAGTCAAAGTGCAATACACTTGGCGAAGAATTTAGCATTTCATTCTAGAACAAAGCATATTGGACTTCGTTATCACTTCATCATATCTCTATTGGAAGATGATGTGTTAATACTGGAGAAGATTCAAGGAAGCAAAAATCCAGCAGATATGTTAACAAAGGTGGTGACTATTGACAAACTGAAGTTGTGCTCAACTTCAGTTGGTCTGCTAGAGTAACAAAGACTAGAAAAGCTACTGCATTGATCAAGGTGTGAAGACAGATTGAAATCAATTTTCAAGTGGGAGATTATTATAAAGCTCCTTAATTTAAGGAGCAAAACATGGAGCAAAACATTGAGCAATTCATGGAGCAAAACAATGAGATTAATTCATTAATTTAAGGAGTAATTCAAGGAGTGAATTTTCCTATAAATAGATGTGTAATTGTAATGAATTAATCATCCAAAGTGTTCACTCCAATTGAGATAAAAGCTTAGAGATAAAAGCTTTTGTGAGAGAAAATTGAGAGTAATTTTCTTGGGTGTAATTGGGTTGTGAGTTGTGAGTGTTGTAAACACTTTGTGTAATTTCTTCCCTTTCAGTAAAAAGATCTGCAGTAGGTCCAGAGACGTAAGCAAGATTGGCCGAACTCCGTTATCAAATTGTGTGTTATTTTTCTATTCTTGCTTTCTCATAAATCTGGCTTATCGGGAATTTGTGTTATTTCCCAACAGATATTTCCTAACAATAGAGGCATTGAATATGATTCCAGTATTTTCAATGATTTTTATAAAGCACACGAAATCATTTATGAATAAATATATTTTTTATTGAATCAATTGTTATTTTACTAAACTTTGGTGTTGCATCTCATTAGTAGGAAAAATTCGATTAATTGTTTGTTATGTACTTAATAGAGTTCCTAAATCTAAAAGTAAAATTTCTTCCTATAAAACTTAATAGATTTGTTTGGTTTATGTTTGAATTTATGATCCTAAAAGAACTATACTTGTTAGTAAAGTCTATGAATATGTGTTTGTTGGATACGTTGTGAAAAATAAAGTTTATAGATTATTTGACTTGAATGATCATATTATTATTGAATCAAATGATACTAATTTTTATGAACATGAGTTTTCTTTTCAATTGAACAATATTGAGGGCTCGACTTTTAGTAATTTACATATGATTAGAACTAATGAACAAAATAAGGAATTAGATCCTAAACTTAAGAGTAAACGAGTTCTAATGACTAAGGATTATGAATCTAATTTTTATGTTTTTATCTTAGAAGAAGATCCCCAAACACTTTAAGATGCCAACTTTTGGAAAGAAGCTATTAATGATAAAATGGACTCTCTTGAGTCTATTACAACTAGTTGATTTAACTCCAAGTAGCAAGGCAATTGGTTGTAGATGGACACTTAAAAAGAAATTGAAACTCAATAGGACAATTGATAAATATAAGAAGATCCTCAAACTCTTCAAGATGCCAACTTTTGAAAAGAAGCTATTAATGATGAAATGGACTCTCTTGAGTCTACTACAACTAGTTGATTTAACTCCAAGTAGCAAGGCAATTGGTTGTAGATGGATACTTAAAAAGAAATTGAAACTCGATAGGACAATTGATAAGTATAAGGCTCATCTTGTAGCCGAAAGGTATAGATAAAAAGAAAATATAGATTTCTTTAATACTTTTTTACATATCACGAGGATAATTTTCATAAATATGATATTTTTTCTTGTTGTTATTCATGATATTTTTATACACCAAATAGAAGTTGAAACTATTTTTAAATGATGATTTAAAAGATGAGATTTCCATGGAATAACTTTAAGTTTTTGTTGTCCCTGGTAAGAAAAATAAAGTTTAAAAATTAAATAAATATCTCTATGATTTGACATAAGTATTTAAGTAATGACATAGAAAATTTGATAATCTTGTCATCTCACATGGTTTAAAAGTGAATGAAAGTGATAAATACATGTACTATAAATCTAAAAATGACATTTTTGTTATTATATGTTTTTATGTAGATGACTTGCTTATCTTTTAATTCAAATATTCATGTCGTGAGTAATACGAAATATATGTTATATGCTACATTAATATAAAAGATATCGGAGAAGCAAATGTGATCCTTGGGATAAATATTACTAGGTCTGAAAAGGGATTTTCTTTTAATTAATCTCATTATATTGAGAAGATCTTAAAAAAATATAATTGCTTTAATTGCAAACTTGCATGTACTTCTTATGATCCTATTATAAAGTTGTTCAAGAACATCGGAGACGATTTTGGACAATATAAGTATGCAAGTATCATCGGTAGCCTACGTTATGTTATTGATTGTATTAGACCCGACATAACTTATGTTGTGGAAACAATATCTAGGTTTACCAATAGATCTAGTATTGAACATTAGCATGCTATTGATAGGATTATGAGATACCTAAAGAGAACTGTGAACATTGGATTACATAATAAAAGTTTCTCATTATCCTAGACGGATAGAATGATGTTGATTAGAACACTTTTTCAGAAATCTCCAAAACAACTAATGACTATATATTTAGCATAACTAGTGGATCCTTTTCTTGAAAGTCTAAGAAACATATTATTTTAACTTGAGTTATAATGGAGTCTAAGATGATAGCACTAGCTACTGCTAGTGAGGAAGTAGGTTGGTCAAGAAGCCTGTTAGTTATATTTGTTTATGGATAAGATCGATTCTAGCTATTTTGATCCATTATGGTAGTATCGCGACTATTGCAAAGATTCAAAACCAATAACAACAAGAGATGACAAATATGTTGTAAGCACAATACTGTTAGAGAATCTCTCTCTACAGAAGCTATAAGAATAGATCATGTATATACAAATGATAACTTGGTTGATTCTTTGACGAAAGAACTAGCTAGAGAGAAGGTTTTCAAGGCCTAGAAAGGAATAAGATTAAAGCCTTTAGAGTTACGAGTTACTCATAATAGTAATCTAACTTATGGATTGAAGATCTCAAGAAATAGGTTTAGTGGGTACTAATGAGTTATGAAGTAATATGAGATGAACCATGCTATTATAAGTTATATTCCATATTATTATATGTATGAAGTCTTAAAGTGATATAAAGATGAGTTAATTATTAACTCTAAATAAATTCTATACTATATGTGGAGTGTAATATATAACTGCATGAGTACTCTTGATAGACTCACTTATGTGAATGTGAATGTGAATGTGTGGTTGCTTCCTATAAAATTTTGGGCAAAATTTACTAAAGCATTCACTATACTTTGATAGACATGCATAACTGGAAATCACGAATTTTTTGTACTACACCTTTAAAATGTGATGTTATTAGAGATAGAGTTCAAAATTATGAATTATTTTAGTATATTTTAAAGCATCTTCTCTATGCAAATGTTTAATTCGATAGATATCTTTTACTTATTCACAATATTATATTTTGTTTGATTGTTGTATGAAAACTATTTTTAAAAGTTTAAGTGATGGATTGTTAGAAATATTCTAAATATAAAATAAATTTTGAAAAAGAGAAAGAAAAGTATATATTGTGAGTTTATTCTCTTCACTGTAGTTGTCTCGCATAGCTTAAAAACATATCTTCGAAGGTTTTTATAAGGTGTTAAGTAGAGACTTGGGATTTAGCCCAAAGGATACCCGTTTTTGTGGACGAGAGAGGAGATAGACAATTGCTAATTTATCTTATACATATGCACGTTGCCACCGTCTTACTGATCAAACCGAGTGTGGGGTAGTGTGGTGAGGTGGTATACATTTTATTTAATTATTTTTTTCTTCAAAATTAATTAATTTGAACCAACAGAGAAGACCGAATTTGTTAAACCAAGTCTTTCTATGCCCATTTTGTCCCGTTATTCCCTCAACGTACAACAATTATTTTTTCCAGTTATTTTTCTACCAACTTCGATTTTTTCATCTATAAATAAGGGTAGTAGCATCAATCTCATTAACACACTACAACACACCTCGTTTTGCATTTTCTCTATACAAATTCTTAGCTTTTAATTTTTTACTTTATTTTCAAGAAGCATAATTTTAACAAAAGACATTTTGATCTTCTACAATACAATTGAGTTTCAATATCGAGAAATTTTCTAGACTACTTTATCGTATAGATGACCGACTTACAAACTATTTGTATATTTTGAACATAACGTAACATCTTAAACGAATTCATTTGTTACTTAACCTAATTAATTTTTTTAGTAATTTCGGTCATGTTTTATTATTATATAGTAAAATAAATAAGTTAAAAAACCAGCTCTATTAGAAGTAATTTAAGAAACCAAGTCTATCGCATTTTATTGGGCGTTCAACGTCGTGATTTTTACTGTCAAAATCCGTACAAAATAACCTAATTACAATTAGATTTCTTAGATATAAAAGGAAAGAAAGCATAGAGCATGTATTAATCTATTCAGAATATATTATTCTGGACAATTCGAGAAAGCAATTCAACACCGTTCTTAAAGAGAGTCATGAGCGGGAAGAGCCACAAAGAAATATAAACTTCAGATTAGACCTATAATTTTTTTTTTTTTTTTTAAAAAGAATCTCATGAAAGGCTACAAAAATGAGAACATGAATACAATTCTAGCGTATGCACAAAAATAAATTTTACCTTGCTACATTACAATATTAAAGGCGTAGGTTGCTTGCTTTACATAGATACATTTCCATTTCTAAAGCAACCATGAAAATTTCTAAAAGTAACATTTAAAAAAAATCTCAAAATCTAATATATCTCATCTTTATAGAAAAAATATGTTGAAATTAAGCTTCTTTGGCGTGACGAGTTTTTAAAGATTGAACAAATTCAAGATTGCTAGAATGAAGCTGAAGAACGGTAATGAGAACTCATTCTGTATGGAGTAGGAGGACGAAGTGGAAGACATCGCTGTTGTATTACGTGCCCTAGTTTTGTTGCCTCTGTATAAGCACATTAGACAAAGAAAATAATTTTCAGTTAAGGGAGTCTCGTTACTAACTACTAGAATATAAAATAAGGTTAAGCAACATGAAAACTTACCGAGCAGTGATGTAGATGCATTTGTCATAGCCTGCACGGGAGACGACACCGATTTTTTAGTAAATTCAAAGAAATATTGTTTAACATAATTGGTTGTGTGGACGGACAGTGGACACCTCTATGCTTCCAGTTGAAGTCAAGGGATCAAAATAAGATACGTATATAAAGCAGCAAATTCATATGACTAAGAACTACTATGCAAGGCTAAACTGCAAAAACAAAGTCATAATAATGAGAGCAGATTGTTCTATACATACTTGGGTCCTTGTCAACTTTAACTCCGGCACCTCCAAAACTGCAGGCAACATCAGTAGCTCCATTTTGCTGGAAGTAACTGTTGAATGCAAAGGACGCATGAGACACCAGATTGTCTGGTTCATAGCAGGGTTGGCTGGGCTGAATAGGTGTACAGTCCACATTTCCAGGACCACAAGCCCAAGTTAAGGCATTTTGCAACTCATCCTCGGAAGATTTGTTTGAAGCAATACACCATGTTGGACCTTTTGAATTGGTCATGTTTCCGTCCGAATTTGTGCCAAAAACACCTTTTCCAGTGAAATCCAGGTTATAAACACTTGTCTGGTCAGGATAAAATAGTCCCCAGTTTCTCTCAGATTCCAACCCGGGTTTCCTATTCTCATTGAACAAAGAGAAGATGTACACATCTAGTTGCCCTCCTTGTTTCGCAGGTGTTCCAGTATTGTTAATGACATGACGAATCAGATTGGCATTATATGTTTCAGCATTATCAGGAGTAGCAGCTTTCTCTTTTGGTGATCCTTTAGAAGGCCAGCCAGTTTCAGTCACCATAATTTTAATTGTTCTGAAATTCAGAGCCATCAAAGCAAAGTATAGAGCATCAATCTGCGCATCAAACATGTTTGTATACAACAAACCGGTGTTTGGATCAATTACTTCAGAGGATGACTCAAATAAAGCGTAGTCCAAAGATACATTGTCTGGAGAATCTCGGTAAGCATAATAAGGGTAAATATCTATCATGAAGGGTGACCGGTTTTCAGCAAGAAATTCTAACATCGGTTTGAGAAAAGATGCAAACTTACTATCAAAAGCACCAGCAGATGGAGGGAACGATCGAGACAGTATTCGAAGTGAAAGTGTAGTTGAAACTTTAATCCTCTTATGCAGATCAACTTTCCTAAGTGCTGTTAGGACATTGTTCATGGCAGGCACTACTAAGGCAGAGACATTACTCGGGCTTTCGGTAACTTCAGCTCCGACAGTAATGTATGTGATCTTTGTAGCAGAGTAGTAAGGTAGAACACTATTCTTAAGCCAGGTATCTGCATTTGTTTGGAACTGAGAGAATGACAATAAGTCTGAGTTTGTTACTCCAATCATAAGTTCAATTCCAGTATTTGCAAAGGCCTTGAGAACCTGTACGTTGGAGTCATAGATCCTTACGTATTTTATTTTATGAGCTTTAACAAGCTCAACCACCTTATCAGGTGTAGGAAGATCATCGGCGCTTCTTCCATAACAAACTCCTATGGTGCTTCCGGTGCAAATATCTGTCACAAAAGTTGATAACATTCAACTCACAGTATGTTGCTAAGGCAATACACCATAAAGAAGGAAAAGAAAGAAAAAAAAAATGGAGCCTCTTCATCTAATGCAACAAGCCATCTTAACAAGCTAGGAACCTAAGAGTAACTGTTTCCTCTCTAAAAAATGGGAGAGGATTTACAAAATACATTTCCACAGGTTGCACCATAAAACTACCCAGTTACACATATTTGACGATGAATATATTTTAAGTGGATTGATTAAACAGCAAGCATGGCCTAGAAACACTACACAACACAAATAATTTTTTTAGTTAGAATTAATTGCTAATTCTTTTGTGTTAATAAATAATTAACTTAACAAAATACTTTAAAATAATTCAATAATTAGTATTTTTAGAATTAAAAATATTAAAATATAAATTTTATAATGAAAATGGTTAAAATATAATTTTTGTTACTAACGCAAAGGACAGTATAGAAGAAATAATTCATGTTCTAATAAAACAAAGCTTAATGCATTCCAGCTGTCCACAATATGGAAACCACACCAACTTGGCAACTAGTAACTAGCAACTAGCGACAATAAAATATGTAAGATAAGAGACCATAAGAGGGAAATAAAAAAATTTAGGAGAAAATCTTGAATTTTGTAACCTGAATGACTGATTAGATGTAACCATCATTTGTGCCCGTTCTTCAAAACATGGCATAGTCAATAAAACACATATTGAAAGATAAGCATTTCGAAGTTGGTATTTCCAAGAGAAATTTAGACACCCATTAAAGAAATGCTCTCAAAAGTTAAATTGAAATTTTGATCTGTGGAAGATAATACAAAGTATTACTCTAGTCGATGTTGTAATCCATTACTCAATAAGAGAAGGGTGAATAGCGTCAGGATTACACAAATAGTGCGTATAATTCTAGTAGGTTTATTTTCTTTTCATGAAAAAGTTTGAACCAATTTCTCGATGAATGATCAAAATAGTATTTTAGTACAAATTTTATAAAAATAATAAAACCTATATATATTACACTAAAAAGCTATAAAACTTATGTGACACACTTATATAAGTTATTGAACTCTCATGGCCCTTTTCTCATTAAAAAAATATAAGAATCGGGAAGCTACTATAGGAAGACATAAATATAGCAAAAGGAAATGAAATAGAAAAAGTTGAGTGCTTCCAGGAAAAAGCACCGACATTTTCTTTCTGGGTTTTGGTTTATTGAAGACCCATTCTATTATCTTTAACCAAATAAAGATCTAATCAATCTAAAACAATCAAATCGTTTCACTTGTACATAAATTTTAAAGATGAAAAACATTTCAAACACACCAGAGATGTTTAAAATTCAATGCATATAACGAATTAAGACAGAATGACAAAAATAAAGAAGAATATGAAAAGAGGGTCAAACCCAGAAGCACAAGCAAGAGTGAGGTAGTCGCAAAGATAAGCCTGAATCCCAATCCCATTATTGCTCTTCTATGCTGACAAAACTTGTTCTCCTTCGGCCTTTCTATTTCTATTTGGGATTGTAACGCCCTTCTTCTCCTCGACAATAACGGCTATTTTCTATCTTTATATAAATCACTCTCGGAGCTCAACAATTAATTGAGCTTAAGCAGTAAAATACATTAGTTAAGCTGCTTTAGTTTGTACGTAGTTCGTAAAGACGAACCTTTTTTGCGCCCCTGTCGCGCCCCTGTCAAAGACACAGCCAAGGAAGTTGTGTCAGCGTCAGCACCGGACTTGAGCATCAAGTTTATTAAATTTAGTTTATAGAAATGGACTAAGGTCCGTTACTTTTGCACGTTTGTTCTGTTCCCCACTGTTCATATTCTGAGAAGGTTTTTAGATTTAATTGGAGGATGATGTGACGTGGAATTTTTTTATTGGTTAGAAGGTGTACATCTTAGTAATATTTTAAAAGTGTATCAGGTTTATAAAACAAGACCTAGGAAGTCAATTAATTTATAGTGTTCTTAATATATTTTTATTGTAAAATTAATATATTAAATATCTATTAAATTTAAAAAATAAAATATTAAAGATATATTAAATTTTTTAATATTTTATTTTTTAAATTTAATAAATTATTATTATATAATTTAAAAATTAGTGAATTTAAATGTCAAATTTTTTAATCATCTAAACTTTTATGGTATTTTTTCTTAATAAAATAGGTATAATTTTTTATAAATTAAGTTTCATTTTTTAATATTTTTTATGAGTGTATTTTTTTATAAAGTTAAAAAATATATATATATATATTTTATGTTTAAAACTATTACGCATGTATTTTTTTTCTTAGTATAAAAAATATATTTTTTAAAAGATTAAAAATAAAATTATATAAATAACTTAATTACATAAAAATTGAATTATTTTATCTGTTATTTTTATAAAATAATTATTACATAAATAGTTGGGATTCTCTCAAAGCTTCTATTCTAAACATGAGATGGTGATTGTTTTAAATTCCAAAGAAGAAGAAAGATTTGCATAATATAATTTATTAATTATAGTATTATTACTATGTATCCGGCAAATATAATACAAGCATATATTTCAACTACTAAATCAATATCAAAGTAGAAAGATCACATGTAGATGTGTTTGACTTGGCCTCAAAATGTGAGACATGGTATGACGTACGTGGTATGCATACAGCCTCCAAGGGTTGAATTCTAGGCATAGTGAGGCCCAAACCTTCACTCATATCCAACAAATCTTCACTAGGTCTATCCCATTCAAACGATTGGATTAAGGTACCTAATACCAACCCAATAGCTCGATTAGCCAAGCCACTCCCAGGACACCCTCTCCTACCAGCACCAAATGAAATTAGCCTATGACCTTCACCATTCCACCCCATAAATCTCTCTGGTTTAAACTTTGTTGGTTCTTCCCACATATCATCATCTCTATGTACAGCCCATGAATTCACTATCAACATCGTTCCTTTAGGCACATCAAACCCACCAACAACACAATCTTCAGACGCTTCTCGAGGAACCAGAAGAGGAACTGCAGGATATAAACGCATTGTTTCATTTATTACACATTGTAAGTAATTCAATTTTGGTAGGTCTCCTTCTTCTAACAATTGACCTTTTTCGACGACGTTGTCTATTTCGTCTCTAACTTGTTTCATTGCTTTCGGATTATTTAGCAGTAAAGACATGGCCCACTCCATAGTTGTTGATGAAGTATCTGTCCCAGCAGCTAGCAATATCTTCGATCATAATAATTTTCAAATTTATTAGATAATGCATTTTGATTATTAATTAAATAACTGATTTTATAATTTTTAACCTTTTTAATTCGGGTGTACACCGGTATGTTACGGTACAGTTTTTGGAAATTTTGAAAAGAAAAAAAAAATAATTGTATCTTACCATCTAATTTATAAAATCGTTCATTTCGATCTAATTTTTGATTTGGTTCGATTTTTAGACATCTTCAATGAAAAATAAAATAATTTTTTTAATATATTATTAAATTAATCCGATTCGGTTCGATCGGTTTAAAATTTAATACAAATCGAATTAAATCGTTTGATTTATAAAATCTTTCTATTCTATACGATTTAGTCCAATTCAAATAAATTTACTAATAACCCTACTTTTAAAGAATAATAACCCTTTTATAACAATCTCTATTTAGTAAGTGATTTTCAGGATGTAAAAAAAAATCAAAATATCACTATACATATCTTTTCATTTGAAAAAATATAAAATATTTAAGAAATTTTAGTTATTAGTTATAAGTTTTAATTATTTTTTATGTTAATTTTTTTATATAATAATAATTATACTATAATTTTAATTCAAATAAAATTTATTAATAATTATTTTTAACATCGTAATAAATTAAGTATAATATATATATTTATAACTAATAATTACAAAAATCATAACACTTTTATTTAAAAAAAAAATATGTTAAGCAAAAATATATAAAAATTAGAAATGATTAAAAAAATTCTTTAAAATTTATGTATGATAGTTATTTATTAAAAATGTAAAATTAAAATAAAATATAATTATTATATTATTTATTAAAAAATAAAAAAAATTATAATTTAAGTTGACTTATTTTAAGTTTGATCTTTAACAACAAATAGAGTTTTTTTTTATTTTTAGTAATTTATCTATTATTTTTAATCTATATAATATATTAAGATTTGTTATCTAATCTTATAATTCATCTAATATTTTTAAATTTCATAAAATTAATTTAATTTAATAAAAAAATTTAAAAATAAAAATTAAATTGTAAGAATTGAAAAATTAAAAAATTAAAAACAAAATTATACATATAACATTTTTTTGACTTACCATTATGATTCCCTTGATAATTTGATCCGTATACATATTTGGGTCAATTTGTTGTTGAGCCAAGAGATTATCAATCAACAATTTCTTATCTTTTTTGATCAAAACATCAGAAAAAGCAGTTCGCCGACGCTCGTCAATTAAGTCTTGTAAGAATTTATCCATCTCAACCATATACTTTGCCATCTTCTTCTCCAACCCACGAATGTCCACCAACTGTAAAATTGGTAAAAAGTCTTCAACATTTGAAGATCCTGATAATTCAATTGATTCTTTAATAACCCTACGAATTTTCTTAGCTTCTTCAAGATCCGCAACATTTTCTCCATAATATCTCTTCCCAAACATCATCATAGTCATGACATTGAACGACAACTCGAAAAACTTGGATTTGAGCTCCAATTTTGGCATCCCCTGATTATAGCTTCGCATAATTTGATCGAGCAAAGAACGAATTTCTTCTCGTCTAATAGATGCAGATATGACGAGACGAGAAGAGGAGAAAATCTCAAGGGTCATAATGCGACGAAGATTGCGCCAATGATCGCCATAAGGTGCTGAGGCAACCGTGGTGTAGTTGTAGCTAAAGTGTTTGGAGAAAAGCGTGTTAGGACGGTTAGTAAATACGATGTCGTTTTTGGTGAAGCATTCTTGGGCAACTGAAGCAGAGGATACCAAAAGTAGTTTACGTGAGCCAAGTTGAAGTAGCAATACTTTACCGTAGTTTCGAGAAAGTGATTGAAAAGTTGTGTGAATGGGTTGTTTAAGAAGATGAAGATGGCCTATAAGGGGAAGTGTGGGTGGACTTGGAGGTAGATTTTTGTATTTGGAAGGTTTGTTAGTTGAGAATAACTTGAAAACAAAAATGGAGAAGATGAGAAACAGACTAGTGTAGCAGTGCCAGTAGGAAACCTCCATTTTTGTAATATATGTGCTAAGTTTTTTAATCAATTTGCTAGATATTGTATATTCTCTGTTATTATATATCAGGGTTTTAAATTTTTATTTTTGCTATGAAGAAAATTGGGATAAGTTTGTAGAATTTTAGGAACCGGAATTAGTACTTGCTTGATTGATTTTGAAGGATCGTTTTGTATGCCACTTATTAAAGGAGTGGAATATTTCATGTTTGTCTATTGTACTGTACACCATGCATAGTCTTGTTGGCTTGTGGCAGACATGCACTTAATCGGTTCATATGAGGGTGTCGGTATGGCCAACCCCTGATATCAAATCAACCAAATCATGCCCAACCCTCCTCCAATAAAAATCAATAAATAAGCCTTCTCACTTACACCCAAAAAATAAAAATAATAATAAGAGCCTTTTCACTGCCAATTTAATTACCTCAATTTTGCACTGTTAATCGCCAGCCCACCTCAACTATACACTTATAGCGTCGAGCCATCTCCTTTTAAAAAAAAAAACCAAAATTGCTAACCACCACCTCTCAGTTTCGTGCCATCAACCATCGATCACCTCGTCGATACACTTAGAACCTATCGTGTAGTCATGATATCTCTAATTGAATCATTCCAAATTAGATTCTTATCATCGATTAAATTCGTTACATTTTATCGTTTTAATATTAAAAATGTTAATAATAGTTCAAACCCATTTATTAAATCCTAGCCAATTTTTATAATATATATATATATTTTTTTTTTGTAATATACATATATGTATATATATCATTTACTTTGATGCGTGAAGAAAAAAAAGTCTTAGTTGAAAACAAATAGAAAGCCAGCAGTCACTTTTGACCATAGGATAAGTAATCAAATTTTCGTTTAAGATCTCCATATGCAGCAAATAGTTGGTGAGATATTTCAGATAATGGAGCTGGTCATTCTTTCGTAGTGGCAAAACAAAATGACAAACCAGGGAGATAAAATAGAAAATAATTTCAGCATGATAATGAAGACATAATTGAAGATATTTTCTATGAATAAGCATTTGATTTCCCTTTATTAAAGCTGTAAAATCAAGTCATATTCTATGAGTAAAACATGTTGTATATATAATAAAAATAATATATTTAAAATTTATAACTATAAAGATAAATACTTACTAATGATATAAAATAAAATAAATTAAGGTAAAAATAATAGAAATATTCAAGATAGAAATAGAAAAATAGTACTGTTTCTGATGTACTGCATTTATTAATTAAAGAGCTTTTTTATAAGCAAAACACTAACGGATAAATCCTATAAAATAGGAACTATTAATTCACCACACTAGTCTAAAATGTGTAAATCCGACTCCTGTAGAATAGATAACTGCACACCACTTCTATAACAAACAAGAGAAATAATAAAATAAATTCTAAAAGCAACTAAGATAACTACTTACGTGAAGAGTTGTTTGACTGACTTCTGAAACGCAAGTGGTTTGAGAGATTTAGTAAGTATATCATTAAGTTATTATCAATAATGCAATAAATTAAATCTATAGCACCATCTTTTGTGAGATTTTTCAAAAAATAATATTTAATATCAATGTACTGGATTCTTCTATGAGAAACAGGATTCCTAGAAAGTTTAATTATTAAATTGTGATCGTAATAAACTTGAGTGGATTTTTGTTGCGAAATATAGCTCCTCAAGAATTTTCCTCAACCAAATAGCTTGGCAAGCCAGATAAGTTTCAGCAACAAATTTAACTTCGATGGTTGATAAAGAAATAATGGGTTGTTTCTTTAATGACAATAAAATAATCCCTGAACCCATCATAAAAATATACCTTGAAGTGTTTTTCTTGTCATCTTGATCTCTAGTATAGTCATTGTCGATAAAAACCATCAAATCTAACTTTACTGCTTTCTTATAGAGTAGCCCAAAACGTACAGCACCTTGCAATTAATGAAAATTTCTATTGGAAACTAAAAGATGCATCTCTATTATGCTCTCGATATACCTACCAATAAGACTTATAGCATAAACTTACATCAAGCTTCCTACATTTTTCTTATAAAGAGTCTTGCCTACCTTCCTTTCATCAGGATCCTTCAAAAGCTTCAAACCACACTCGGTAGGTATAGTGATAATGTTGTGGGCGGAAGCAATAAATAGCGGTATATGAATATATTAAAACGATAAAATGAACACACAGAATTTACGTGGTTCGGCAATTCGCCTAGATCCACGAGAGTCAGTAGATATTATTTGAACTGAGTAGGAAATATACAGAATACGGAATCTGATTCTGCTTAATAATATCTCTCAGTGTTTCCCCAAAACTTCATGAAGTATTTTCTCTCTTTGAGTTTGCTTTATCTTCTCTGATTTTTTTATTTTTGCCTTGTTCTTGATAAATGAACTCTTCACTGTTATAGATGAAGAAAGACTCCATTTTCTAAATTATTGCCATAATTTAAGCCTTAAATTAGGCCATGGAATTTCCTTAAATTATGCCTTATTTTCCTTAAATAATACTAATTTCGCAAATTATGCCACTAATTTGTTACTTTTAGAGCCAATATTCAACAATCTCCACCTTGGCGAAAAAGTTCATAGCATGCCTCCCAAATACGCCACTGGCGCCTAAGCCTCGAGAGATGTTGATCAAGTTCAAGCGATATTGAAACTTGATCCCTGTAGCAACTGCTACTTTGTAAGCATATGCTCTGCGGGGTTATCTGAGTTCCAACTTTCTAGAGTATAACATTCCCTTCGTCGACGATTTCCCAGAACAAAATGAAATCGAACATCGATGTCTTGGTGTGCGACCATGATGAACTTGGTTCTTTGCCAAACAAATGGCAACTACGGTACATGTCGAGAAAACCTCGCGTTCTTGAACAATACCCAAATCCTTACTTTCGAAAGCCATATAGCCTTTGCAGATATACATTCGGACCGTATACTCTGCCTGTGGTGAGCAAAGCTTCTGATTTGCCGCAATGTTGATCTCCAATAATGGTCCTCTTCATTGTGAACACACGTAACGGTTGTAGATCAACTTATCCAGAATCTCAGCGTAAGTCGAATCCCAGCATCCAACTAGGTGTTTACCTTCGGTCTTGTCTCAAACTTCAAACGAATATCCGCGTAGATGTACCGTAGAATCCACTTTCAACTTGCAGTGTCCTTTACCCGGATTATGCATTGTACGACATGCACTAACGGCGTGGGAAATATCGGTCAGTGGTGCAAACCATTGCATACATCGAGCCAATGACTGTTGCATATGGAACACGTTAGTTTGCTTCTTCTCATCGGTGGTGCTAGGTGACATTAATGCACTTAATTGAAAGTGAGGAAGCGGTGTACTTCTTTTGGTTTGATTTTTTCATCAATGTCGAAACCTTTGTAGTACTTTCTTGATTATTGAGTCTATGTCGAACGGATTTATACTTTATGCAACTCTATCTCTTGTGATTTCCATCCCAGAATTTTCTTAGCTATCGAGATCTTTCATTTCAAATTTACGAAGCCAATGAGCCTTGATTGTCGATCTCAGCTTCTTGCTCTTAGATGCGATCAACATCATCAACGTATAAGAGCAAATAAATGAAGGTACCGTCTTGGGTTTCAGTATACCTGATGATCAAGCCCGACTACGTGTGTACTTTTGCTCTCGATGAAGCTATCAAAGCGCTTGTACCATTGTCGCGATGATTGCTTCCAAAGCAATATACTTGCTCGGCTTGCAGCCCACGGTTCTCGTCCTGGAATTTTGAAGCCATTCGGTTGAGACATGTAGATTTCTTCGTTCAAAGTACCGTGGAGAAAAGGCATTTGACATCGAGTTGAGCTAACTCGAGATCAAATTGTGCTATCAAAGCCAATAGTATCCGAATAGATGAATGCTTAATAACGGTGAGAATACCTCTGTTGATAGTCTATTCCTTCTTTACGGCATAGCCTTTTGCTACCGGTCTGGTTGTATCGATGTTGTCTTTACAAGGAGCACTTTCGCTTCTTGGCATGAACCCGTTTATAACGATAGTTTTTCTTTCCTTTGAAGGTTGAACCAACTCCCAGTCGATTTTGATGTAGAGACTTCATCTCTTCATCCATTGCCATTTTCCCATCTTATCAAGCTCTTTGCACGGCTTCTCTGTGCATGTGACATCATCGTCAATTCCCGGAAGTGCGAATGCTACCGTATGCGTGTATCCGGGTAGGCTTCCAATCTCCCTTCTCGGTCGAGTAGGTGGCGTAGATTAAAGGCTGGCGATTAATCGGTGGTGATGATGAGAGAACCATGTTGTGTGTTTTGCAACTTACGAGAAATAAATCTTGAGTATACGTAGTCGATAATAATATTTGTAAGTAGAGTGTCGTTCACACGAGGATTTGTTACTATAGTTTGTTGGTTACTAAAATTTTATCTCTCTAATTTTATCCAAAATAATCGTTGATATGGAAAAAGATAACAAAAAAATATGAGAAATCTAGGATTGCAATTTTTCACCAAACTAATCCACTCAAATCATGTTATTTTCTTTTGATTTATATTTTTTAGTACATTTAATTTGTCAGCGAAAACTTCTTTTTTATTCATACATCTCTTGAACTCATTATAAACACACCTCGTTAAATTAATTCACTTATATCTCATGAGAATTAAATTTAATAAGATTCATTAAGTTCTAAGTTCTCGAGTAATGGTCATGCGTACAATTAGGGTATATTCACATCCATTAATACATGCATGTCATTCTATTTACGCAATATACACAAAAATGCCTTTCTCAGTTTATTTTTATGCCACAAATCGTTTTGATAAAATTCGTAAATAATCAAAAAGCATTAAGCACAAAATGAAGAGCAAAACAAATCGAACGTCTTATAAATATTTCAAAAAATAGTTAAAATCAGCTTAATAAATTTAGATTAAATGTCCTAGAAAAATTAAGTACTTAGATTAAATTAAAATAAAAATTACAGCAGATACTGAAAAATTAAAGGAAGAAGAAGGAAAATTAAAACATGAAGAGACAAAAATATTTGGCACACGCAGAACACAACAAAAGCCAAAAAATGGCTTATGCGTGTTCTGCCGTCCAAAACCGAGCAACACAAAAATTCTAAAACTAAAAACTTCTTCAAAAAACTTTTTTACTCTATCATAATATCACCTATTTATAGCTTAAAAATACATCTAAAATAATACATTTTTTTACACGCTTAAAAACTTATATCGAAAACAAAACCCGACATTTTCCCTTAAATCTACGTCTACGCGAAAATAGAAGTTTGTATTTTAATACCGCAGCGTGCAGATGAAATAGAGAACGTTTATGATATTTTAAATTCAATACATTGTGCCGCGTGTCGACATCTCGTTCCTGCAAGATTTACTAAGGCCGTGGTAGCGTATCATTGGGTGAACAACCGTACCGCGAAGAGCGGCGCCGCGGAAAATGGCACGCGGCCGACGTGGGAGACAACGGTTGGAGCAGATGCGAAGATTCGCTTTTGCATTCCTGAAGCGTCTGCGCAGCGTCCGGGTTCTTGATTGGTGCGAGGGAAAGCGTTGAACCACGTGGCATACTTTAAATGGTTGGAGGAGCGATTACGTGGTTATTGCGGATTACAACCTTTGGCGGGCAGGCAGCGTAAGCCACGTGGGACCTACCACCGCCTGCGCTGTGGCGGCAGTGGGTCCCAGGTCGAACCGTGGCGTGAAAGAGAGTTTTTACGTATCCGCTGTTTGGTCGGATGTGATCAACACGCGCCAATCCTAGCCGTTTATGATTTTATCGGACAGTCCACGTGCCACGCGTGTAGATTGTTGCGTGGCTTCTTCTAATCTGCGAAGAGTAATAACTTTTATTAATTATATTTTCACCCACAAATATATTTCAAATTACATTTTTAACTTTCTAAAATTACAATTAAGCCCTTTGCTAATTTTAAATTGAATTTTTAACTTTAAATTATTATAATTAAGCCCAAATTTTTAAATTATATTTTCGATTTTTATAAATTGTAATTAAGAACTATATTATTTGAAATTATATTTGTGGACAAAAAAAATATGAAATTAAGTACATTTTTGATATTAATTATTTAATTTTATTAAAAATGTATTTTTAATGCATAAAAGGAAAATATTAATTTATTTAACAAAAATTAACTAAATATTAAAAGAACATAGCAATTATCATTACTAAAATTGATGAAAATAACTGTATAAAATACAGTTATCAACCTCCACCTCAACTAAGATCTCTTCTTGACCATCAATTTCATCTTCACCACGATCGGTAATTGGTGCAATCTTTTCTGGATCTTCCGAAGTCTCAAGCATCACCTTAGAAAGAGTATTTGGACTTTCATTCTCTTTCTCTTAATTTGTTTGTCTCGGCATGTGAATTTCGTCGAATGTAACATCTCGACTTAAGGCGATCTTCTTGGATTCACCACCAAAATCGAAATCCTTTAACTCCTTCCTTAAAGCTCGAAAACTTGACTTTGCTTTCAGGATCGATTTGGATTCACTAACATGAAAATATATAGGACATCGAATATTCACAGAATCATAATCGATAGCGGGTTGTCGGACCCGTACCTCTTTAGGAGTTTTCCATCTAATGCGATCGCGAGAAGCCTCGACCCAAAATACCTTGATCAATTTGGAATGAGATAGCATCATCGAACTTTCTCGACCAAAGTACGATTCATTCATTCTGACTCCGTTACTGTTGTGGTGTACGAGGAACTGAAAAATGTACGATTATTCCTTCATCTTGACAAACTTTAAAGAAAGGATCGATTTATACTCGCCGCGTTATCGGATCTGAGCCTTTTAATCTTCACTGCACATGTCACGAGTCTCGATCATTTTCTTCCATTTAAGAAAGATATCGAACTTCATCTTTGTGACTCATAGTGTATATCCGGATATATACTGAAAGTAATCATGATAAAAGTCCTGAAACCAACGTTTACCTCCCAGTGAAGCATTCTTGGAAGGTCTGGCCCAAAACAGGTGTGAATATAATCGAGAGATCCTTAGTACGATGAATGGAAGTGCGAACTTGACTCTTGTTTGTTTTCCCATTACACAATGCTCGCGAGAAATCAAACTTTCCGGTCTTGGCACGCTGAAAAGACCTTGCTTCATTAAGCCTTGCAAAGCCTTTTACCTGAAGCGTGCACTAGCGCGTACCACGGAAGAATCATTTGCACTTTTCTTGAACTACTTGAGGCAATTTGCCACTTCTGTGGCTGTACACCCATCCCAGGAAATACAAGTTCGCGCCCGAGAAGTACCCCATTCTTTACAAATGCACCTCGTACAACTTTCGAGACTCGTTTTCCAATGTTACCATGTAATCATCAGAATCTAGAACACCTAAAGAAATAAGGTTTTTCTTTAGGTCAGGAATATACCTTACATTTGTAAGTCGTTTGATTGTACCATCGTGCATCTTTAGTCGTATTGTTCCGATCCATTTTGTTTGACAGGCATTGTCGTTGCCCATAAGCACAACTCCTCCATCGAGCTCTTTGATAACTGTATTTTATATAGTTATTTTCATCAATTTTAGTAATGATAATTGCTATGTTCTTTAAATATTTAGTGTATTTTTGTTAAATAAATTAATATTTTCCTTTTATGTGCTAAAAATACATTTTTAATAAAATAAGATAATCTGTATCGAAAATGTACTTAATTTCATATTTCTGTCCACAAATATAATTTCAGATAATATGGTTTCTTAATTACAATTTATAAAAATCGAAAATATAATTTAAATTAAATTTGGGCTTAATTATAATTATTAAAAGTTTAAAAATTTAATTTAAAATTAGCGATAATGGGCTTCGTAATTTAAGAAAGTTAAAAATGTAATTTGAATTAAATTTATGGGTGAAAATACAATTAATAAAAAGTTTAATTTTACGTGCGAGGTGAGATGAGGCCACGCTCCCACATTCCCGAACGCGTAACGTGGGACCGATTCGATCGGATAAGACACGGTTGAGATTCGCGCGTGTAGATCAAAAACCCGCGAGGAGAGTGGGTACGAGTTCTTCGTTTGCGCGGAGGCGGCGTGCCATTGGGGCCGCGCAGCAGCGCGATACGGCGTGTAAGTGGGACCACATGTCGGTGCCGCATTAACTCGGGGCGCGTCGATCGCGGGTTGGAAGAGATGAACGGTCCCGGATTGAGCGCGTTGAACCAAGGCATCGACGCGAGCGCGCCTCTGCAAATCCGATTAATGACGCGGTACATCAGCCGCGTGCACCCTCGTGTTTCCAGCGAAAATGGCGACCACGTGTCTCATAAATATTCCAGCAAATAATATGATGACACGTGGCATGTATTCGGTGAAATAAAAACGCAGAAACGGCGCCCACTTCCAGCTGTTAATCACTTCCAACGCGACAAAATCCTATGCGACGCGTTCTTCATGCAACCGGCCTTACCACCCAATGAAAAGCGGCCACGTGTCACTGTATTTCTCTCAGCGAATCACATGGTGACACGTGGCATGCAGAAAAAGGAAAAAAAATCAAAAATGCGTAGATTGTTCACGCGTGCTGCTCCCCATACATTTTTTGTTCTCCACTTTTTATAAAAAAAATATAAAAAAAAATAATAACAAAAAAAAATTAAAAAAGGGGGATATATATTTTTGTACGCGTTTTTGGAGAGTTTTTAGTTTGGAGTTAATGTTTTTTTTGTTTTCTCTCTCAGTTTTGGGAGAAATTCGCAGTTCTTGAGAATTCTTCTTTCTTCACCATTTTCATTTTTTTTTCTCCCTGCGTGTTACACAAAACACGCAGAATGTTTATTTAACATTTTTGTGTTGTATTTTCTTAGGGAAATTACAGAGAAAGACTACAACAAAGAAGAAGAAAAGGGAAGAAATTTATTTTTCATTAAGGAATCGTGAATGAGTTTTTTTTCTTATCTATTTTCTTTTAATTTTTGTTTCTCTACAATGTTTTTATTTTTGTTTTGTTGTAATTTTAAATTCTGTTATGAACTAATACATTTGTTCTAGGATTGTAGTGTAGCATAAATTATGAAATTTGAATTAAGTATTTTTGAATGATTTATGGAACTGTTTTAAGTTATTTATTTTATCTGTGTTTAATGCTTTTAATTATCGGAAGATTAATTAACTGATATATGACACTTAAATAAACTTGAAAAAGGCATTTTTGTGTGCTGCTCGTGATGAAATAGCATTATATCATAAGAGATAGAAATATACTTTTATTGTATGTGTAATGCTTGTTTGAGAACTTCGAGAACTTAATAAATGTTGGTTGAATTTAATTCGCATAGGAATATAATGAATCATTTTAACTAGATGTGTCTGTGTGGGGCGCGGAAGAGATATATGGATAAATTAGGAGTTCTTGGTTAACAACTTAAAATAGGATAACATAAATCAAGATAAAATATAATGATTCAAGTGGATTAATTTGGTGAAGCGCAATCCTAAATTTTCTTGCAATCTGTTATAAAGTTAGTTAGTGTGCGTCAAATTATCATTGTTTGGATAAAATTAGGTTGAAATAATTTTAATAATTACTTGAATACTAGTAACAAATCTACGTGGGAACGATATTTTACTTATCATATTATTACTTGTAAGTGTATACTTGCGATTTACGTGTGTTGCAAAACACCTGACACTCTTCAAAACTCGAAAACCAGTAATGCGTTTGGACCGCACGTATGATAAGAACATCCAGTCGGATCCAGCTTATCGAGTAGGTTTTGATGATGAAAGCGAAAAGGCGATTCTTAAATGTCGTCGCCATACATTGCAACATTTGCTTTTGACTTGTCCTTGTTTGGACAATCTTTCTTCGATGCCGCTACGGTGACGATAGGCACGCTCGTCCTTCGCGGGGCGTCTTACGGATGACTCTCCTGCGGACTTTGATCTAGATTTCCACCTATTATTTGATTCGCCAGATTTTTGTTGTTAGTCTACCTCATTTGCCGTCGATTCGATATTGAGTCTCTGTGATCATGTTGATCCTTAACCCGTACTAGATTCGTTATTTACCAAAGCATTTGAAACATCTACGAACTTAACCTACGTCGCTTTCCATATAACAAGGTTGTGGTTAAATGCTCATGCTCGAGGTAATGAATTCAACACCAAAAGCTTTATCTTCATCGATAATTTCAACATCTAAATTTTTCGGATCGGCCAAAATTTTATTGAAATTATCTAAGTGTAACTTGATCGTAGAGGGTACCTTTCTTGTACTAGAAAGCGGAAAAGTTTCTTCTTGGTAAATGCTTTCTCAATACTTTTCGTCATGTATTTGTTCTCTAGTTTCTTCCGAACTATGCGGCTACATTCTCTTTCATGACAAAGTACTTGATCTTTTCCTAAGCGTAGTCGAATTGTGCCCATGGCTTGTCGGTTGACATAATTCCAATCTTCATTTGAATAATCTCTGGCCTAGTCTTGAGGCTATATTAGATCCTTCTCGAACAATAGATCTAATACTTCACATTTGCCACAATGCCAAAGTTATTTGTGCCGTCGAATTTCTCCACCTCACTTTCGTTGGACAACATAGTTCTTCGAGTAGAACTTGGTTTGCCATAAATTCTATGGTCGACTTGTTCACATGTGATCTATCTCGCTTTATCGGCCCTTAAGTACAAATGATAATAGAAATTTTGCACTTCGACTTAAAGCAGTGTTTTTCCAAATTTTATACCTTATTTGAAAAAGCGAATTAGTAGTTGAATTTGGAATGGTCCAATTAGCTAGGAATAGATCCAACTCAGTTGAAAACGGATGAAAAATAGACCAAATCGGTCCAAATATCACTAGTGACTGAGTTGACTCAGTTGGTGGCAGCAGGACTCCGACAGCTTCTGGCGGTGATTCTGACTTCCTATTTGAGCGATTCTTTCACCGTTGCGTTCGTATCGTCGAGAACTTCGATTTGATATATAATACTGCTATATTTGGCTCTGATACCAATTTGTTGTGGGCGGAAGCAATAAATAGCGGTATATGAATATATCAAAGCGATAAAATGAACACACAAAATTTACGTGGTTCGACAATTCGCCTAGGTTCACGAGAGCGTGATATTATTATTTGGGCCGAGTAGGAAATATACGGAATACGGATCTGATTTCCTCGCCTAATAATATCTCTCGAAGTGTTTCCAGAAACTCTCCAAGTATTTCTCTCTTTGAGTTTGCTTATACTCTCTCTGATTTTTTTTTATTTTTTCCTTGTTCTTCAATGCATGAACTCTTCCCTATTTATAGATGAAGAAAGGCTCCCTTTTCCTAAATTGTGCCATAATTTAAGCCTTAAATTAGGCCACCAATTTCCTTAAATTATGCCACTATTTTCCTTAAATCATACTAATTTCCCTAAATTATGCCACTAATTTGTTACTTTTAGAGGCAATATTCAACAGATAACATTGTAATTCTTCATCTAGAACCTGTCTAAAATCTCTTCCATATACTTCTTTTGTGAAATAAAAATTCCAACATCAGTTTATTTAACTTCTATGCCCATAAAATAATGCATTAATCCATGATCAGTTATTTTAGACTCAATTATCATGGACTGTTTAAATTTCTTAATCATGGTACTATCATTTTCGATATAGATTAAATCATTCACATACAAACAAACTATGAGCATTTTTCGTCCATCTCCCATCTTTGTAAAAAGTATATGCTCGTATGGAAATTTCTTAAATCCCTCCTTAGAGAAATAAGAATCTATATGACTATACCAAACTCATGGAACTTTTTGAGTCCATATAATATATTTTTTAATTTATACACCTTATACCCATTTCCAATCTTAACATTGCCAAGGGAGTTCGTTGATAAATACATGTTCCAAATCTTCAAGTAAGAATGCAATTGGAAAATATGCCATGAGTTTTGAATTGCTAGTGTAATCACCAATTTGATCATGTTATGGTGTACGATTGGTGTAAAAACCTCTTTGTAGTTAATGTCAAATTTTTGCTTGTGACCCTCAACCACTAAGCGTGCATGATATTTCTCAAATTTACTATTTTGTTTTAATTTTGTTGTGTACACCTACTTCACCCCAATGGTCTTTTGCCCTTTGGGAAGTTTCCTCAACTCCCAAGTGTTGTTTTTTTTACAACCTCAATTTCAACATCTACAACCTTCGGCCACTTTGCTTCTTTGAAAGCTACTTCAAAAATAGTATGGTCACAATCTAAAAAAAACAAAATGTGTAAGTGGTCCTACGATTGGTCAACCTCTTTCGAACACGATAAGAACAAGAACCAATTGATGCTTCAACTTGTTCATCAAAGTCTAGTGTTGTTGGTGTGATTTCAGAGATCGTAGAATCTTCATTTTGATGATTCTCAAGGGTATTAACTATGCTTTCCTTTTTGAACATTTTCTTCATCAAAGTATAATGGAATTTGTTCTCTAGAATTATTTTTATCACATGACTAGCTTTGATTTTCATCAAAAAATATCTAAACTGTTAATAATTTTCTTAGTGTTAGGATTATAAAGCTTATAAGTTTTTGAATGATCACTAATACCAAGAAAAATGCATTTCTCTTCATTGTCAACAAATTTTTTTCTCCTTTATTCTCGAATGTATGCATACACAATACATCTAAAAATTATGAAATGATCTACCGTCGATCTACGTATGTTCTATGCTTCCTCAAGTGTTATATTTTAAACAGTTATTATGGAACTTTTGTTAAATATATGAATGCTCCACATGATTGTTTCTAGCCAAAAAAAATTCACAACGTCACTTCTTATCAAAAGACTTCACATCATATTTAGAATTGTACGATTTTTCCTTTCCCATACCCTATTTGGTTGAGATGTGTAAGCTACAATAAATTGCCTCTTGATTTCATGGGTTTCATAGAAATTTGCAAATTAATGTGAGTTACATTTTCCAACATGATTGGTACAAAGAACTTTTATTGAGTTGCCACATTCTTTTTCAATGAGAACTTTGTAGATCTTAAAAGATGCAAACGTTTCAGATTTTTTCTACAAAGAATAAACCCATATTTTCTGCTATTAAAATGAATCAGTTCCAATGTTTTCTTTGCTTTTTATGATCTTCTTTGAAGAAATTGTTATGGTGTTGTTTTCTAACAACACATTCTTCATAAAATTCTGAAGGCACTATAATTTGAGTAAGATACATCACTATATTCTTTAATTGAAGTGTTCTCAATCCTCTAAAGTTGATATGCCCATATCAAAAGTGTCATATTCATCTTACTTCTATCTATCTTGTAGAAAAATAAAAATTAATAGTATTGTAGAGATACATCGGAAACATTCAATTGATCGTTATGTTGACTTGAGTAATTAAGCTCAATTTTGCATCTTTGATTTAGCAAAATCCAATCTTGATAGACATTTCATATCTTTTTTTCTTGCAGCTGACCAACACTTAACAAATTAGTCTTTAAATCTGAGTCATCAAAATAAGAGCATATTACCTTAATTTCACATATATGGTTACTACCTCCTATGTAAGTACCATAAATTCTTATTGGTTTCCTCCTTTGCATAAAAAAAACCATTAACAAGGATGCTTCTTCTTCCTTCTCTACAAGATTGGACATCTATTTGTATTGTCTATTTAAATCAGTTTAGCATTCAAACTTATAGTGACCATACTTATAACATCTATAGCAATTCACATTAGACTTGTCTACTTAGTTAGGTCTATATGTATTCGAGTGGTGCTCTCCTCACCTTTTTCCTTAGTTGTTTTTGGTTTCCACGATCATTGTTTCCTCTACCTCTGTCACATCCTCTATCTCTTCTTGATATCGAGTGATTTTCTATTGAAAACTTTAATCCTTGTTGTTTTTTCTTTGTTAGTTAATTTGTTTTTCATGAACTCTCAAGTAGCTTTGCAATTTGTCAATTGAAAGTTCCTCAATGATATTAGCTTCTTCGATAACACAAACAACAAAATTGAATTTTGGTGCCATTGATCGTATAATTTTTTCAACTATAGTAACGTCTGCCATATTATCGTCATGGATTTGCATCTTATTGATGATTGTCATCATCCGAGAAAAATAGACTGTGATTGAAAAATAGCCTTGCAAAAAATGGTTTCAAATTTGAACGATCAATTGCTCGGAAGAGACATCTTTACCTTGAAATCTTTCAACTATGGCTTCAAACTCTAAATTTTTTTCTAGTCATTAGTATGGTACCTATTATTAGTTTTGGTATTCTTCAACAAGATGCCAATACTTATTAGATTTTAAGAAACTCTCTGTTAACATACTCTGATGATCATAATGAACATCAAAACAAAGTTGTCCACTGTTATCAGAAATGTTGTTACGAAAACAAAACAAAGTTAAATTAAAAAGAATAAAACTGTTATAATATGTTGTTATTTATGTGGCCCAAAACATTACAGTCCAATATTAAAACCCTCAGCCCATTTGTCTATTATATATATATGCTTGTTTCTGCAAGAATGGGGGCAGCCGAGTTTGAGAGCAAAATAAGATTGCAAAAGCTGCAGAATAGCTGTGAGAACGCAGCAGCCACAGATTGTTTTCTTTATTCAAAAAAAAACTTCAAGTGCAAACTCTCTCAGATTTTGATCTCCCTCATTTTTCACCATCTCCCTCTCATATTATTAGCTATAGCTTTACTCTAAGAACTGTCTTTATTATTTTCTCAAGCAGCTACCATTTTCAGTGCAGATAGAAGAATAAGGCAGAAAATAAAGTTAAGTAAGTTATTGATATTATATGTATGGTAATATTTGATTTAATAGCAAGTTTGTTAATTTATCTTGCTATATATTACCAGTAAATTAGAGGGGATATTTTGTGGGTTGATTATGTATTTTGGTATAATTTGTGAAGCTCTCTGGAAATTGGTGTTTGTATCTCCATTTTGATTATTAGTGGATTTTTTTGTGGGTGTGCCGTCGTCAGTGGAATAGACTTTTCACATTGAAAAGTTGAACCACTTAAATCATTGTGTGCTATTTAATTTCTTACTGCTTATTTATTTTACTGTTACCCATTATTATGAATTTGTTTAACCAAAATTGGACCTGATATTCGCTTCCGCAAGTGCTAATTCGTAACATATGTTATTTCATTAAACAATTTATTTTTTTCTCTCGCCTCACTCGCATACACCACATTTTGTTTTTGTTTTTTTGTTTTTTTTATCTTACTCTTACTCTCTCAACAAATTATATCTGATGCAAAGTAAAATGGAAAAAAATGTAAAGATAATAGAACTATTAAAGGTTAAAGTAGAGAAAGAGTAATATTTTTAATGGACTATATTTATTAATTAAAGAACCTTTTTATAAACAAAATAGCAACGAATAAATGCTATAAAATAGGAACCATTAGTTAACTACTTTAACCAGTAGTCTAAAGCGTGTAAACCTGACTCTTATAAAATAGGTAATTGCATATCACTTCTATAAAAAACCATAAAAATAATAAATAAATTCTAAAAACAACTGAGATAACCATCAAGTAAAAAGTTACCGGACTATTGTACACAATTCATATATTTTTATCCTTATAAAAATTCAAATTTATTTGATTTTTTAATACTTATTTTTAATTTATATATTTTTATCGTTAAAAGAAATTAATCTCATTGTATTACATTTAGAGCCATCGATTTGGATAGTGTTTAAGTTTAATTACACTATTTTTTATCAATTTAATGTTAAAATCTATTAAATTTATTATTATTAAGATGTTATTTTATTATTATAAGTTTTAAATATATATTTTTTATATTTTTCTGGATAAATTAACGATGATGATTGATTATCTAATTACTTTCCTAAGATAGAATTATCTCCGTTTCAGTAAAAATATATAGAAAATGAAAGAAAACAATGACCTAATCAAATAAACCAATAAGGATTAAATCGTAAAAATGGGAAATTTACTAATTCGATGCTTAAACAGAGATTTGATCATTAAGTCCTTCACATAGAAGCACATTATTACACAGTAGTTGTTAGAGTAATGCGTCAAAAAACAACCGGTTACGTTTATGTGATCAACATCTTATAGGCCGTTGATTCAATGATCTACGAAGTTTCACATGTTTCACACCTTAGCTTATAACTCCCTACGTTCGTTCTTATCCGATTACCTTTGTCCACTGACAGTACTACACGTGCATAGAAGAACAAAATTGCAAGTTACCAAAAGGACCTTCTTCTCTTCTCTCGCAAAATATATATGCGTAGCATTTGATACTTCAAGTATAGTGTCATCACTAGGTCTGGGTAGAGAGAGAGAGTGAGGGAGAAGATGAAGAACACAGGGAAGAGTTTAAAGGCAAATGGGAAAGAGGAGATGAGAAAAGATAGGAAGTCAGGAACTGGCATGAGTGGATCGCCAAAGAAGGGAGGACATGGTGGCAAGTTCACTTGGGAAGGTGATTCAACACACTCACTACCCGGCTTCGATGATGGAGCTCTAGATGTTAAAGATCCCAACTTTGAAGAGCCAGATGAGATCTCTGTCGTCTGATCGTCATTGATGGTGTTGATTTGATGAATGTAAATATTTCTTAGTGATCTCTTTTTTTTCAATAAGGACGTTTTGTAGACGCTATGTACATTTAAAAAAATTAATTAGGTGGGTGGATGATCTTTTGCTATAAGATAATCGAAATCTTTATTTGGATCTTAATTATTTGAATGCGTACTATTCAGCTGATTGTTGTGATATCAAAGGGCTGAAATTCGCGTCCTTTTTTTTTTTTTTTACTTTTTCCGTACTCAGATTTCTGTCTTTTCTCAGTTTTGGGTGTGTATGTATACACACCCAAAAACAGAGCCGACGGCCATTAAGACGAATAAAGGTAATAAAAGCCAGCCCAACGGAACAGAAGGAAATGAAACAGATGAAACGAAAAAATAACCTAATAGAAACTTAAGGAAAATGAAATAGTAGATGAAACATAAAAAAAAAAACGTAAAACAAATTTAAATTCATCCGTTTCGCATTATAATAATTTACAACATTTGAATTTTTCCTTATAGAAGTATATATTTTTATTATAAAAGTATGTTTGTTTTATTGATGAATAAATAAAGACAATGTATTTGAACTGTAATATCATTTGTGGAGTTCTTTAATATATGTTATCTCTTTATTCATTCGGACTTTAGTTTCTTTCATTTTGATAATTTATCAAGTCTCAGTTTAATCTTTTCGTTAATGGATCTATTATGATATCTTTTTATTTCACATAGTTAATGCTTAGTAGAGAGTAATTTTCGAATGAATATTATTTTTACAATGCATATGTTAAAAACTTTAGTTGAGAGTACTCTCTAATGGTATTTAACTTCAGTCGAGAGCAAATAGTTGATTTACTATGACAATGGATAAAGGTACAAGTTTTAACACTTAATAATATATTCTAAGAAATTGTATATTCATAACTTTTATCCGAAGTAATGATTTTTTTTTGTAGGTCTAATAATACATCTATTTAAAGTACTTTCATAAAACAATTACACCATCCATTGGGAATATATTTCTGTTAGTAGATTTTTAGTCTTTCATTTTAGATATTTATTTTGGATAATTATATCGTTATAATATCTTTTGTAGTATAATTCATAATTATTTGTTATTTAAATAATCATATAATAGTTTTTTAGTGATCAAATCATGTATTATTGGTATATCTATTTAATTAACTTTTATTTATACATGTTTGTTATATAAATAATCATATAATAGTTTTTTATTGATCAAATCATGAATTATTAGTATATCTATTTAATTAACTTATAGAATAAGTTATGTTCGATCTTATACAATTCATCATCAAGTACAAAAGATTTTATTACTTTAAAATATTTTAATTGAAATACTCTTACCTCTATTCTTATATAAATATAGATTTAATATTCCCATAATTTTTTAATTATTATTGTTGAATTTCTCAAATATTTTGTTAATGTAATGGCATCGTAATAAGATCACTTAATATCATTGATATTTTAGCTCCCAAAATTACATTATTAGATGTTTCATGTCAAATCTTGAATTCAATATATTTTTAGTAGATTTGATTATTTGATTGTTATTATCCACAATTAGTATGTAATCAACATAAAGGCACAAAATAACAATCATTTTTCAGTGTCTTTGATAGATACATATTTGTCACATTCGTTGATTTTAAAACTAATTGTCCCCATGACATTATCAAATTTTTTATATCATTATTTTGGTGCTTGTTTCAAACCATATAAAGACTTCATCAATTTACAGATCATTCCTTCTTACCCTAGGCCAGAAGAACCCTCGGGTTGTTCTATGTAGATTTTTTCATCTAACTCACCATTTATAAAGGTTGTTTTTATATCCATTTGATGTATTTCAAAATTTTGCAAAGTTACGATAGCAATTATTATTCTTATTGATGTTATTTTCGTAATAGAAAAATAAGTATCAAAGTAATCAAGACAATGTCGTTGTTTATATCTCTTAATTACAAGTCTAACCCTAATATTTTACAATCTGAAGGTAAACTAACTAGTTCAAAAGTGTAATTTTATAAAATGGACTTAATTTCACTATTAATTGCCTTTTTCTATTGAGGACTTTCAGAAGAGTTCACAGTTTCTGCATAGGTTTAAGTTTCATTTTCTAGCAAGTAGGTCAGAAAATTTGACCACAGGACGTTTTTGTCCTAATCTTCTTGCTACGTTTGGATTCAACCCCATCCCCATCCTTGATCTCTTGTTCAGGTTATTTGTTTTGGCTATTTCTATTTATAGTTTCATAAGTGTTTTTAGATGAACTTGATTTCCCTTGATATTTACCCGAAAATACATGTTCGATGCATAATGCATTTTTTGATTCCATTATCGTGTTCTTATGTATATCGAGAAATGTATCTTTCATTTAAATAATTAACACAATATCTTTTGTGCCTTTTTTTAAGGTTGCTTATTTAAAAGGTAGTTAGTTGACAAAATATCTTCTCTCCAAGTTTTATGGAAAATTAAAGCTTAATATCATTGCATTCATCATTTCTTTCAAGGTATGTGTCTTACTCTCAGCAACTCCATTTTGCTTAGGTGAATAAGGCATTATGATTTCATGTATAATTATGTGTTGTGCACAGAATTCATCAAATGGTGCTTCATATTCACCACACAATCATTGCATAATATATTGATTTTATTGTTGAGTTGATTCTCAACTTCTGTTTTATAAAGAATAAATTTCTCCATAGCTTCATCTTTGTTTTAAGCAAATATGCATATTAATATTCTCTGTTATCATCAACAATAATAATAAAAATTATTATTATCACTCCTTATTTGAAAAAAATTCAAATCACATAGATCACTATGGATTAAATCTAGGGGTTTAGTATTCCTTTGTATCAAATGGAACAATGACTTTATCATTTTTGCCTCAACACAAATCTCACATATATGTTTGGAACCAATTTGAAAAATGGGTATATGATCTAAGTTAATTAATCTATACAATGTATCATAATTAACATTACCTTGTCTAACATGCCATAAATTGGAGAACACAAGTAAGTAAATAAAAGAATTAACTTTATTAATTTTCTTAGGTATTACCGTTGTAACATTTAGCTTAAACAACTCATTACACACATATTCCTATTCTCCGTATCGTTGTAAAATATACCCATTTTAGTCAAAACGCCTTGTTTGACTCAAACACAATTCTAAAATCATGTTATTCAGCAATGAACTAGATAAGGTTCTTACGAATTGCAGGTACAAATAATACATTATTTAGAGTTAGATCCTTTCTAGAAGTCATCTTTAGTATTACTCTTCCTTGCCCTTCAATAACAAAAGTAGTAAAAAGCTCCTTGTGTGAGAAAACATGCCCGGGTCTATCATTATTAATCTACCATTCTTTTTGGTTTGACCCCACCAAGTTCACCTTACCAAACAATTCAATATCAAAGATATTATGAGTAATGTCATCCACCATGTTTGACGCATAATTCTTGTTTTTTTCTTTTTTTAGAAACTTGTAGTCTTGTTTCTTTTTGGAAACTTATAGTCTAAGGTTTTATGTTATGTCCTCTAGTTAAAGCAAATCTCTCTGAAGCTTAACTTATTAAAAGCTATTCTTCTAGGTCAACTTAAACCCTTTACTTAGTTTGTTGCTACCCTTGTTCTTAATATACTTAGAGCTCTCACCATGCTCTATCATATTAGCTTTTGGTGTTGATAGGATATACCTTTTTTTAGAAGAAATTTTGTTATCTTTTTTCTACTTTGAATATTATCAACAAGTCTTTCAAAGACACTTCTATTTGATTATGCTTAAGATATGCCTTGAAACCTATCCACGAAGGGGACAACTTCTCAATAATTGATGTATCTTAAAAGATTTCACTAAGAATCATCCTTTCATCATACATCTCTATTGAGATATCTTGATTTCACGTACTTAATTACATACAGGTTTAGAATCTAACATTTTATAATCAAGAAAGGGACCAATTAAAAATTTAATGGTATCGATATTTCAGTTTTATACTTCCAAGCCAATGACTCCCATAAGTCTCTAGTCATATTTTCCTTAATGCATCCATTATACAAAGAGTCATTTAGGCTATTCAAAACATAATTCTGACATAGGTAATCAAAATACTTACATGCTTTAATAGTAATGGAAGAATGAAAATCATGTTTATCATCAAGTTAATTGGGAGCTTCTTTAATCAAGAACCTTACTCGATTCAAAGTGGTAAAATATAACATCATTTTACTCCTTTACCTCTTTCAAGTTTATGCCATTGAATTTCTTCAATTTTTCTACCACAACATGGTTCAAAGGAACCAAAACTGATAATATTCAGATAACCTTATGAGCCATAGAATACCTCATTATTTGATTCACAATAACCACCCTCAGTTTGATCAACAAATTTATAACTGGGTTCTCAATTTGATCAACAAATTCATAATTGGGTTCTCAATTTGGAATACTAGAGTGATTATTTCAAAAGTCATTTCCTTTTCTTATTATAAAAATACACAATTAAGAATTGAATCTTATAACCACAAAAAATTATAACTTAAAACAAGCCATAAAGATTGAAACCGTATACATGAATAATTGAAACTGTGATTATCTGTAAATATTTAAATTTTTTCAACAATAACCATAATCAATAAGACGTGTGACGATGATAATTATTATAATATCAAATCTATGATGAACTAAAATCAAATATATATTAATATTATTATTTTATATACATATAATTTTAATAATATAATACACAATATTTTATATAATTAGATTAAATTTTATTTATTTTAATTTTATGTTTTTTTATTTAACTTAAAAACATATGCTAAATAATAAATAAAATATATTAATATTTTAAATAATATATTAAAATAAAAATTAAATTAATATTTAATTTTTTAAATTAAATATATTTTTGAATAAATGTTAATAAACGTATGAAAAAATTACTAGTAACTTATAATTGATAATTATTAACTGAATGTATCTTAAATTAATATTAAATAATTAAGATTATTAATACAATGATCGTGTGAATTCATAATATATGAAAACTAAAATTAATAGTTATTATAGTTACGAAAGAGAATGAAATGTAGAATAAATAGAAAATTAACAACAGATAAAGGAAGTAAAAATATCATATTACTAGAAAGAAAGAGATACACGAACTACAAAATCAAATAAATGACCCACAAATAAATTACAATTAATAACCAGTAAATCAAGCGTTAAACACGAAACTGGTAAAGTTGTAATTAGTATTGAAAGATTTAGCACTAACTAAAAATAAAGTATTAAAGCAACATTTAAGAAAATAAATATGTTTATAACATTCATGCTTTTTGGTTAAACAGTTTGTTTGTTTAGTGTATGTTTTATGCTATTTTAGTTATAAGAATAATCATTTATAAACATATTAATTTTCTTAAATGTTGCTTTAATACTTTATTTTTAGTTAGTGATAAATCTTTCAATACTAATTACTAATTAACATTGACAACATGGACTATCAACAGCAACAAAAAAAAATTGTACAAAAGAAATATAAATATTTATCAATACACATATTTTAACAGATAAAAGTTCTAACAACAAATATATGTCGTAGCAAATAATAATATCAAACTAAGGAAATATGAAAACTGTAAACACTAATTTATGAAAAAAGAAAATCCATTTATAAAAACTGTCTGTATAAAAAAAATTTAGAAAAATTATATTAAGATAAATAATAAATAATATATAGACAAATAAATTAAAAATATAAATATATTATTTTAAATCAAAAATATATAAATATAAATATATATAAATTATGAGTAAAAAATTTAAATAACACAAATTTAAATATAATAATGGAAAGATTGAGGTAGAGTATGTTAGAAAATTCTAAAACTTTATTTTTTAAGTTATAATAATCAAATGATAATATTTCATTACCAACAGACCTTCGTTTTATTGAATTTTGTGGAAGAAATCTAACTATAAAAAAAAAATAGAAAGAAATTTATCAGATTTCAATCTTTTCTCGGTTTCTTCTCTCTGCTCCAAAGAAAGTATATACCCAAAAACAGAGCTAGCTGATGGCCATTAAAACCAATAAAGGTAATAAAAGCCCAACGGAACAGAAGGAAATGAAACAGAAAAAAAAAACATAAAACAGATTTAAATTCATCCGTTTCACATTATAATAATTTTAATTCATAAAAATTTACAACACTAGAAACTGGTGGATAGAGCATCATGTGGTTTACTGTCCACACAATATTGATGGCAAGTTGGTTTCTACTCAAAATCGGGTTGGTATTGTTTGGATTTATATATATGTTCACGGGTTAATTTTATCCATTCTTAATAGTTTATTCGTATCCCCTGTTTTAAGTTTTTGTTTTTTGTTTTTGGAGTTAAATCCGTTTCAATTTTTAGGAACGGTCTGCTTTGTTATTTTCATTCGAATTGTTTTATAATTTTAAAAAATATGCATAGATCAGGACCATTAGGTTGACACAAATGATAATCTAAAAATACAAAATCAAATATTAAAAAAAATGAGACAACCTTTAATTCTTTTTATTTTCTCACATGAATAATAAATAAGTAATCTTTGGATTAAACTGTAATTAGTATATTAAATATATGATTTCATATTAGTTACTGTCAACACACAGTAGGGTTTTACCTTTCACAATGACAAAATATTAAATAATTAGAGTATATTAGTAAAAGAAATCTAATAATCATTATATTTGATTTGGAATATTAAACTTAATTACATTTAGGTGTGTCCACGGGTACATTTTTGTAAAAAAGAATTTAATCGAATCAGACCGTTTATATTACTCGAATCGGATCAGAATGAACGTTTGAAATGGTTTTAATTAATATAAATTGGACTAAACCGTTTGATTTATAAAACTGTTCGATCCGGTCTGATCCGATTCGATTTCTGATTTGGTTCTTATTTTGGACATATTTAATGAAAAATAATGTGAAAATTTTAATATGTTTATTAAATCGGTTCGGTCCTATCCGACCAGTTTAAATCGGATCGAATCGTTTGAAAAAATAATTTTAATAAATACAAACCGGATCGGATCGTTTGATTTGTAAAACTATTCAATTCGATTTTACGGTTTGGTCCGATCCGATCCGATTTATGGAAACACATGATTACAACATAAAATTTATATTATTATTATCAAACTAAGTGTATCAATTTCAATGCACATTTAAGACTGTTATGCATTTTGTTTAGTTGTTTCTTTTTTTAGAATTGCATTAAAGTTTATTTTTTTATTAAATAAAAAAAATATTATATAAATAAAATATTAATAATAGAATAAAAAGTCACGTGAATCCCAAAAACAGTAGTTTGTTTCTCTTTTCCCATAAATAGTTTGATCATTGTATTAAGGTAGATAGCTTCGCGGTTTGAAATATGCGTGTGAATTTGAAAGTTGCAACCCGTGAAATATCCTTCAACACTAACTAATGTAGGGGTGAAACTTACTCAACATAGCCTTTTGTCTATAATAATAAAAATCTTCACTTTTACAGATCTTCAAATCATGATTATTTTTTTCTTGTGTTTTTACTTTTGTATGTTTTTTTTTTTTGTCTTGAGTAGGGTGACGATTTATATCTTAAACGTGAATCCAAGAAACATGAAAAACACGACATTATGCAACTTGAATTGAATAGCTTAATATTGTTATTAAAACGTGATGTGATTTGAAACACATCACAACCTGATTTACTTTTGTATTCGCACAAAAAACGCAATAAAATAAAATAAATAAATAATAATCATCAAATACTAAATAAATGAGAGATTTAAATCAGTATATTACTTCAAAATGTACCATATTCTTTTCCATTGTATCACATAATGTATAAATTTATATTTATAATTTTTATATTATCATACATATTAATATTATTTAAAAATTAAATTATTCTTTTAATTTTTAAAATAACTATGAAATAACAGTTAAAAGCATTCCAAAAGTGAATGTAAGTCAAATTTCTTTTGTCCATCTTCCTCACTAGGTCATCTTCGATCATTTTGGCGCAACTCTTGCATCATTTTGGTACAAAATTTGTATTATTTATTTTTTTTTCTCCCATTCATACCACCATGTTGAATTTAAAAAAATATATATGTATTAAAAAAATATATATGTATGTTCATTTTTATTAGAAATCTAGACTTAATTCAATCCAATAAGATCTTATTAAATTAAGAATTGATTAAGTTTATAAGCAGTATTGATACTTTATTCCTAATCGATGTGGGACAATGATACTTAATAGCCTCTCTGCATACGACGAACAAAAGTGGACATTAGTGTCATGGTTAATTAATGCTGTTTTATTCCTAGTCGATGTGAGACAAGAATATTTAACAATTTTAATTATGTAATTATGTTATTTTTATAATTTTTTATGTTTGTTTCATTAGTCTTATAATGTAAAATTTAATTTTTTAAAGAATAAAATATAAAATATATATTTTATTAATAAAAAAACTTGAATGGTGTAGAATCACTCTTTTTCCTTCTTCCTTCCCTCTTCGTTTTTCTCTTATTATTCATTGTTTTTATTTTATTAATAAAAATAAAAATTAAATTGAGAGGGAAGAAAAAGCGGAGAGAATGAGTGAGGAAAGAAGGAGGAGGAAAAGAGACTGAAAAATAAAGTATAAAGTATAGGGAGAGAGAAAAGAGATAAGGAAAGGGTCCCTTTTAAATTTTTAAACTTTTTAGCTTAGTTATTATCAATTTCACCTAAAAATTATAAGATTATGATATATAAATTAAAATATATAAATAACATAGTTACAATAGCACTTAAAAAGTATATTCCTACAAATATATTATTTATTTTATAATTCATTATTTAATCATTATTATATTAAATTAATTAATTATTATACATAAATAATTTATCGAATTATTAAATTATTATTTTAATTTATATTATATTTTTAACTTTATGTTGTATTTAATATTTTTTATCATATATTTAATTTTAATTTATTATATGTAATAAAAATTAAATAATATTATTAAATATATTTATAATATATTTTATAATATTATATATAATTCGAGTAAAATATAAATTAAAATAATATTTAAATTTTTGTTATCTTTAATTAAAAAAATCATTTAAATAATAACAACATTAAATAAGGAGTGTTTATTAAATTTAATATAATATTATTTATGATGTTATATTTGTTACTAGATTGGATTAACTTGTATAGTAAAAGTTGCACCAAATTTTATAAAATGGTGGTGGGGTTTGAGATTATCTCAAAAAATACCAAATCAATCTCTTTATGATTCATTCATTACTTCGTTTTACGGAGAAGCTTGACCCTAATCTCAACCATTAAAGCATAGTGATATAGATAATCATAAAAATTGTTAATTTCTTCTAAGTCCATTTATAAGACGGCCATGATTTAAATTTTGTAAGTAAGAAAATAATACAACATTATCATTCCCTCTATATTATATTACTATTTATCAGATACCTCCCCACACTATAGTATGACTACCCCTCAGGAATATATTCACAATCACCACCAAACAACAAAGACCAACAGCAAAAAGTGCAAAACATTTACAGGCACAAATGTTTTTATAAGCACTTAGCACAAAAGTGTAACCCATGTTGTTGTTTAGACTGTTCTGCTTTCTCTTTCTCTCATAACGTGAATGTCCTTAGAAACACCCGTGACTTACTATTTCTCTTTCATTATTGATTTCAAGTTAGCTTCTTCTCTTATTAATTTCAACCAAAAAACAAAAAAAATGTCCAGTACCAACTGACTAGTAAATACAAGCTAGAAAACCATTTTCTCATTTTCTGTGGATGTAACCATTAAAACCATATATTACTTCTTCTGCTCTATCTTATTCACATTATCTTTGAAAATGGCAATACCTAGAACGATAATAATCAATGTCATTTTCATTCTTATTCTCTTTAATTTAAACCAAACTATGTGTCACACCAAGGGGAAAAAACCACGAAGATCAGCTTCAAATCACTTAACAACAAATATGACTCGATCTCAATTATCAGAAAAGCAATTCATGATGTGGGTCAAGTTTGTTGGAAGACTTAAACACTCTGTTTTCAGAACAGCAAAGAACAAACTCTTCCCTTCTTATACTTTACGTGTAGCAAAAAACCCATCAAATGGTGACTTCACTTCTATACAAGATGCCATTGATTCGCTTCCATTCATTAATCTTGTTAGAGTAGTCATCAAGGTCCATGCAGGAGTTTACAAGTGAGTACTACCTATGATTACTTGTTCCTGTGTTCTGTTAAAACAGAATACTCTGTTCAATTTTATAAATCTTACTTTTGTTTTTGTCTGATTGGAATTATTATACAGCTGAGTCATGCACTTCAGAGTATGCATATTTGTCTGTAACTATTGTATTTTTTTACTTCCAGCAAAAATGCTGAATTTCATTGATCAAGAAATAATTTTTTTCTTCTTAATAAGATGAGAAATGGGTTGATTAAAAATATTTGAATTACGAAACAGAGAAAAAGTGATAATTCCACAATTAAAATCATTCATAACAATACAAGGAGCAGGGGCAGACAAAACAATAGTAAAATGGGGAGACACTGCTCAAACACCAGATGCTAAAGGCAAACCCATGGGGACCTTTGCTTCTGCTACTTTTTCTGTCAATGCTCCTTATTTCATTGCCAAGAACATTACCTTCAAGGTACTTTATTACAACGTTCTCTTTTTCTCTGTTTTTCAATTTCACTGTTTCTAATTATATTGTTTTGTTTTTACTTTTCTCTGATTCTAAAAACAGAACACAACACCAGTACCGCCACCAGGAGCAGTAGGAAAGCAAGCAGTGGCGTTTAGAATATCAGCAGACACAGCATCGTTTTTTGGATGTAAATTCTTGGGAGCTCAAGACACATTGTATGATCATATGGGGAGGCATTATTACAAAGATTGTTACATTGAAGGCTCTGTTGATTTTATTTTTGGAAATGGACTATCTCTTTTTGAGGTTGAATTTCATTCTCTCAAGTCTCGATTTAACACACATTGATCCTCATTTAAATTTATATATTTTTCATATAAATGGTATATTTACAAAAATATATTTTTTTCCCAAAACGAAAAAAAAAAGGGATGTCACGTGCACGCAGTAGCAGAGAGATTAGGGGCAGTAACAGCACAAGGAAGAGGGAGTATGTTGGAGGGAACTGGGTTTTCCTTTGTGAACTGTAAGGTCACGGGGTCAGGAGCGTTGTATCTTGGGAGGGCATGGGGTCCTTTCTCCAGGGTGGTCTTTGCATACACACATATGGACAACATTATCATTCCAAAAGGCTGGTACAACTGGGGTGATCCTAACCGTGAATTGTATACTCTCTCTCTCTCTCTTCCTCCCTCCTTTTCTTCGTAGATTTTTATATAAGTCACGTCACGTCCGTAAGGAGTCTGAAATTATTGATTTACTATTTTACATAAATAAATAAATAATAATAATATTATTAAAATTTATAATTAAAAATTAAATATATTTTACATTATATTTTTATTATTAAAAAACTTAAATTCATTTTTTTAGGTTAAAGATATTCTAATTATACACTATTCAAATTAAAACATGATTATTAAAATTTATAATTATTAAACTTCATCTTGTGTTATTTTATTTCATTTTTATTATCATATAAGTTTTAAAGTTTTTTTTTAAATTAAATTTACATAAATATCGTAATATATTGTATTTATTTTATTCATATTATTTAACTATTTTTCATTAGTTTATATTAACTAAGTGTTTCATTTTATTATACTTATAATATTTCGTTAATTTTCGTCTAAATTTTTTACACGTAAATGATAGATTTAAAATAACTCAAATAATTAAATAATATAGGTGAAATAAATTATTATTCAAAATATATCATTTAACTATCCAATTTTTTTCAAATCTAACACTAATTTATATGACATATAACATCGTTAGATAAAAACTAACATAATAATATAAATATAATAATTATGTGATATAAATGAAACAAAAAATAATTTGATTATATAAACTAAACTAAACAAATAATTTAGTGATATTTTATAAATTCACTATTTTTTTTATAATTTTCCAAAAATTTAGGAATCACATTTGATAATTTCACCAATATAATATTAGCAATTATATTAACATGTGTTCATTGAAAGTAAATATTTTCTCCACCTCATTTATGAGTTGACTATCGTAAAGATTTGTCTTCAAATAAATACATTTACTTGCATATAAATGAAACTATTTTATTAAATATAATAATAATTATTTATTCTTCACATAATCAAAATATACAACATGCATACTGTTGTCTTCTTTTTGTTTCTTGTGTCTTCACTTGTTAATGCAAAAAAAAAAAAATAGTAATACATATTTGTCTCTGTTTTTTTGCCTATTTAATACATAACCTTTTTAATTTAACTTATTTACTATACAATTTTTGTAACTTTGGACCAATTCTGTCCAAAATAGTTTTATTTCACCAATTTAATCATTCAGTTCACTAAAGTACTAATTTAATCTGTTTTATTTAAGCTATTTAGTTCATAATCTTTTTAATTTTTGACATGGACCTAATTGTAATGCTAGTTATTTGGTGGCATTTTCTTGAGTAGGCTATGTTTGCAATTTGCAGAAGGCATAAATAAGCGCATATTTTGTTTTGGTTGGTTTGTATTTGGCTTTTTTTTTTTTGCTCTAAACAGAGAGCGAGCACGAGCTCTGTGACTTTTTGTAATGATATAATTTTTTGGAAATGGCATGTACGCAGGACTGTGTATTATGGGCAGTACAAGTGCACAGGAGGTGGTGCAAACTTTGCAGGGAGGGTCTCATGGTCTAGAGAGCTCACTGATGAAGAAGCCAAACCTTTTATTTCTCTTAGCTTCATTGATGGATCAGAATGGCTCAAATTATGATTATGCCATTTTATAACAACATTCTTGTATACTCAAATTTCTAAATTGAAATATCTTTGTAAACTCATTTCTTGTCATTGTGCTCTCCTAAATAAATAAAACTCTGATGGCATAAATGTCCGAGACAATTGATTTTGCAACAAGATTTATAGAAATAATTATTGAGCTTTTATTTAAATTGATTATCATTCTAAACTATTCTTTCAACCATACAAATTGACATATTAGTTTATTGCTCATTAAACACTAATACTACCATAAATCTTTCTAGAAACAACAAAAAAATAACATTATGTTTCATTGAAAGTCATTTTATTTAAATTATTTATGTTTAATTTTTGTTATAGGTTGATTGAGTTATCTACTTGGTCGTTATTTTTTTTTTTTAACTTTATTTTACTTTCATTTGTAAATGCGTTTACCTTTATTAGCTCAAGTTTTCTTACGCGAAACTCGAAAACTGTTATATCGATCAAAGTGGGTATGAGAATTAAAGTGATAGTCGTCGATTAGGTTTCGTTTTCTAAAGGTATGGCTACAACCATGTTTGGAGAATCGCCCAAGTCTTTCGATGAGCTCATCTCGAGAGTCAAGTTCGAAGCTTGTAAAAATCCAAATCCTTTGGAACTAATAAACTCGTTCTCGCTCTCACAAATTCGGACACTATTCGCTTCGAGGGTGTTTCTAAGATTAACATATATATAAAAAGTTGAAACACTAAGGAGATAAGTCTGATAAGAAAGTACCTGTTTATGATATGAAATTTTAATTAAAATAAAATGAATATATCATATCCGATCTAAATAAAAAATGAAAATTCAAATTACTTTAAGTCATATTAAGAAGACAATAATTACTTATCTTCAATCTATAAAGAATAAATTTTATGTAGAAGATGAAAATAACAAGTATAAGGAGATCGAAAATCTGGATGAAATGACAGATAAATTTTTGCACAAACAAGCTAATAGAAAATGAAAAGAAATGGGATTTACGGGATTATTGACCCTTATTTATATTTTTACTCCTTTGCCAGATGTTCAGATTTAAAGATCTAATAGACATATGCGCGCAAATGTATAAAGTCGCGTATAACAATAAAGACTACAGAATGGACTTGTTGGACACTCTTGCATTCCTATCTTGCATCCAAATTAAAAGAGTGGGAATTTGATATTTGAACATGTTCTAAGTGTATTTGTTGGGAAGAATATCGAATTAATAAATGTAATGTTGAGGTAAAGATCAGATATATTTATTTATTTATGTTTATTTGATATAAATTTTAGAATTATTCTTATAAATAAACGTGAATTCTCTAAACAAATATAAATACGTATATGTATCCTTATATATATATATATATATATATATGTTAAATGAAATACTAAGAGTCATCCACATTCCTGGTACATTTATTATTTCTTTTTACATTTTCAAAAACTTCCTATCTATGTTTAAGATAAGATGGAGAAAAATGAAAAGCACTTAATAGCAGCACTGTAACTCAGAATACAAAGAAGTTGGGTCATTCATCCAGCTTTCACCCAATGAACCAACACAATATCAAATAAAGTTTTCTTCAAAACAGGACACTACTATCACTTTGTTTTGCCTTAATTAAATAGTGATCCGTGCCCAAGGCAGATTAGGTAGCCATCTAGAATCTCAATTTTAGGTGAGACTCCTCAGATTTTTTATTTCATGGGATACATTTTTAAATAAAATAAGATTTTGAAAAATATTTCGTGACAAAAATTTATATTTTAATCAAGCTAATTTAACTTTTGTTATATTTATTCTTATTTTATTTATACTTAATTATATCTTCCACGGTATAAAAGCTAAGCATCAAGGTATACAGAAGAGGTAGTTGGAAATGACTACGAGAGCGTTTTATATTACATATGATTGTCATAATCTTAATTTATTACCATCAGTTAAAAAAATCATAATTTATTAATCTACCAAGATGATAGATTTAAGATTTATATTTGAATGGGATACCATGAAAATAAAAATAATAATATTAATTATTATTTTTTAATAAAATATTATATATTTTTTTTATTTTAATATAAATGTATCTAAATTATTAAATTTGTAGTGATTTATTAAGTGTTAAAAATCTAAATTTTAAATTCAAATATGATACAATTATATTTTATACATATAATTTATCGTTAATTTTATAAATATTAAACTTAAAATTTTATTTATCGAGAATTAAAATGTATTAAGTGTTCTTCCTTAATTGTGTAAATATCAACCTCTATTTTATGATATGCCAAATTTTTTGGAACAAATACATAAATAAGAGCAAAAGCTAAAAGATACATCTATTTTGGAACAATAAGTAGTTTTATTTTTCAACTATAAGATGGAAAAATTTGTAGGATCATGTATCTGTTTTAACTCCAAAGCCATTTTTACAAATGAAAAATTATATATATCCTTATTACAATTGTATTCTTGTTTAAAAAATTATATAATTTATAAATATTCATGAGTTTTCATTGATTATAAATACAAATTTAAGAGGGAGAAAGGTGTGTATCCCATTAGGATAAATAAAATTATTCTTTACAAACTCGTTAAGAAAGTCATAATAATGGTGTTCAAGCTATCTATTTTCAAGAAAAGATTAAAAATAAATGCTATTATATATACAACTGAATTATAGAAAAGTATGGTTTCATTCTTTGAAAAGTTCAAGGAAAATGGATTTACATATGCAATGATGTTAGCTAAATAAAAGGGTAGCAAGTAAAAATGCGCAATTAGTAAGAAAATTAATTTGATAAAAATTCAATGTCAAGTACTCAAAGTAAGTCTTGCTTATGTCTCCGGACCTGCTGCAGATCTTTTTACTAAAAGGGAAGAAATTACACAAGGTGTTTACAACACTCACAACTCACAACCCAATTACACCCAAGAAAATTACTCTCAATTTTCTCTCACAAAAGTTTTTCTCTCTAAGCTTTTCTCTCAATTGGAATGAACACTTTGGATGATTAATTCATTACAATTACACATCTATTTATAGGAAAATTCACTCCTTGAATTACTCCTTAAATTAATGGTTCCTTAAATTCCTCCTTGAATTAAGCTCCTTGTTTTGCTCCATGAATTGCTCCATGTTTTGCTCCTTGTTTTGCTCCATGTTTTACTCCATGTTTTGCTCCATTGCTTGCTTCCTTAAATTAAGCGAGCTTTATAACAATCTCCCACTTGAAAACCGATTTCAATCAGTTTTCACACCTTGATCAATGCAAAGCCTTTCTAGTCTTTGTTACTTTAGCAAACCAACTCAAGTCGAGCACAACTTTGGGCTTTGTCAATAGTCACCACCTTTGTTAACATATCTCCCTGATTTTCGCTTCTCAATCTTCTCCAAGATAACACATCATCTTCCAATAGTAGATTCACGAAGTGATAACGAAGTCTAATATGCTTTGTTCTAGAATAAATGTCAATTCTTCGCCAAGTTGTATTGCACTTCGACTATCACTACGCAGTAACATTCTTCTCTGTTCGAATCCCAACTCAATTAACAAACCTCAAGCCATATCATCTCTTTACTAGCTTCAAGCCATCGCTACATACCTGCCTCTCCAGAAGGATGTAGTGACAATTTTCTCGTATTTGTGACATCCAACTAACACCGTAGTTCCAACAAAGAGCATATATAACTCACAAGGGTGCTTCTTCTGCGATCAACTTCACTTCCAAAGTCTCAAGCGCTTCACGCACCTTGTACTTTTAACTCTCCTTTACTAAAGTACAAGCACTTTTCTCATGCAGGCTCGCAGATACCTCAAAATCCACCGGACCGCTTCCCAATGAGTTTTTCCCGGATTTGACATAAATCTACTAACAACTCCCACCGCACGGGCCAATGTCTCCGGGGTCTCGCATGCACTATCAAGCGTACATCAAACTTCCAACGGCCGAGGCATAAGGAACCTTAACCATGAATTCTCTCTTCTCGTCTCGAGGGGACCGATCCTCGGATAGGCGAAAATGACCGGCTGCGTGCGCACCGGCTTGGCATCGCCCTATGTTGAATTCTTGCAAAACACGATCACGTACTACGCCCGAGATAACCGCAAGGATCCTTTCTTCTTATTTCTCGTGATTCGCATTCCAAGAATCTTCGTTTATTGACCCAAATCTTTCATGTCAAATTCCTTTGACAATCCGTCGTCAACCTTTTAATATTATCCATATCCGAACCTCGCTACTAACATATCATCAACATAAAGCAGTAAAATGATATAATCTGACCTATATCTCAAGAGCAACAATGATCAAGATTGCACTTCTCCGGAAACCTTCCTCAGGTACGAAGCTGTCAAATTTTTTGTACCATTGTCTCTGGGTTGTTTCAGGCCATACAAACACTTCTTAAGTCTGCACACCATGTTCTTCTTCTCCCTTTCTGAGAAACCTTCTGGTTGGTACATGTATATGTCTTCATCTAAATCTCCATGAAGGAATGCATTCTTCACATCCAACTGTTCAAGATGAAGATCTTCGATGGCTACAATGCTCAATACTTATCTGATAGTATTAAGCTTCACAACGGGAGCAAAAATTTCAATGTAGTCAACTCATTCCTTCTGTTGAAACCCTTTGACAACTAGGCGGGCTTTGTATCTCTTGGAACCATCATGCTCCTCTTTCACCCGGTACACCCATTTGTCATGTTGCCTTCTTTCCCATAGGTAACTCAACTAGTTCCCATGTATGGTCGAGATGAGAGATTTCATTTCTTCTTTCATAGCAAGCTCCCACTTGTTGAATCTCGAGTCTAACAAGTTTCATCATAGCATTCAGTGCTCTCCATCACAAGAACATATAAGTTCTACGTATCTCCCGTTAGGCACACGAGGTCAAGAAGACCTTCTCAATACAGGAGCTCGAGTAAGAGGTCAGGGTGTGTCGGAATGTCAGGTACTACTTTGTCCAACAAGTTCCTCTCGCCGAGGATTTGTTACAATTGGTTCTGCATGTCGAAGATCTAGACATCATCTCGCACCGCAAATACCGACTCATTCTCGCTCCGAGTCATCGGCGCTCATTTTACGCATGTCCTTATACATCACCCTTTCGTTGAAAATCACATCTCCGCTTACTTGATAACTTTCTTCTTTTCGTCATACCAAATGCAAGAGCCAAACTCATCCTCACCATAGCCAATGAACGTGCATTTCTTGGATTCGGGGATAAAGCTTATTCCCCGCCTCGAATCACCGATACGCACAAATGCTACACAACCAAAAACTTTTAGACAGTGATTATTTCACCTCTTTTTCCGCTCCATACCTCCTCTCCGGTATTCTATGCTCCAATGGAAACGTACGGGCCTCCCGCTGATCAAGTACCGCCGCGTGATCGCTTTCGCCTGCACTGCTTTCTAAGACCTACCCGTATACGAACGTTTCCTCGGCTCTTTCTCTCAACGTTCTGGCTCATATGCGCCCCGCCTACACCATCATTGTGCCGAGGCGTGCCCTAGCATGCTCTTTCCATTCTGATCCGGTGCTCATAGCGTAAATTTTTGAATCTCGTGTCTTCATATTCACCACCATTATGCCTCCGAGATTTTTGATCTTTAAACCCGTCTCATTTTCTACCATAGCTTTCCATCTTCCGAAAGTCTCAAATACTTTGTGACTTATGCTTTAGAAAGTAAACCCATACCTTCCAAGAGCGATCATCAACGAAAGTCACGAAGCAGCGTTTCCCACCACCGATAGACGGTACTCGCCGTCGTCCCCAAACATCGAGTTGAATAAGCTCTAGTCTTTCCTTCTTTCGGGGATTCCCGCAACTTGTCCGAAAGCCGACTCTCTTTCGCTTTCCAAGTATGCAATCTTCGCACATATCTATCTCCCAGACCGTAGACTGAAGTTTTCCCTTTCAGTGCATAATCTTCATCCCCTTCTCACTCATACGGCCTAGTCTCTCGGTGCCACGATTTGGCGTTTCATTGTCACGTAACCCGTAATTGAACAACGTGCCTCTTCTCCGTCATGTAAAGAGTGCCACTTTTCTTGCCTCGAGAAACCGTCATCGCACCCTTTGAAATCTTCCAATCATCACCACGAAGATCGTAGCCTTTCTTCACCGGCCAACCGCCCCACCGAGATTAAGTTCCTTCCGAGATCGGGAATACGCCCGACATACTTTAGTTCCCAAACAGATCCGTCTCAACTTAATCTTCACTACACCTTTGCCAATAATAGCACATTGTTGATCATCACCAAGATATACCTTTCCAAGGTTTCCTGGGACATATTTCTCGAAGAATTCTTTTTCATGGAAGTAGCATGGAACGATGCTCCAGAGTCTAACACCCAAGATTCTTCATCGCTTCTCCAAAGAGCATATCAATGCATCGTCTCCTCCCGGATGGAAGTAACATTTGCCTCCTCGCCTTCACTTGTTCGTCCTTCAAGGCACTCTCTTGCACCGATTTTTGTAAGGCTCCTGCTTCTTCCACAATTCCAACACTCGATAGTCTTCGAGCTACGGGAATTATTAGGATTCCTAGATTCGACCTCTTGTCCTTTCGATCTACCTCGTAGTCCGTTATGCCACCTTCATTCCCTTTGGTTGAATTTCTTCCTCTCGACTCGTATGCAAACCAAGTTAAGTTGACGATTCACCACTCTCTACGCTTCGATCTCTTCATTCGAGAACCGCATCACGAACATCGTCAAATTTCAACTTATCGTTTCCTCGACGAGCCACTCACAACCGTGACAAGAGCATCTCCAACTTTCTGTTAGCAAGATAAAAGTATTAATAACGCTCGTACTTCTTCATCGAATTCAATTTCCACCGAAATCAACCTGGTCAGACCGTGTCGAGTCTATCGAGATGTCGAGACCGACGCGCCTTCATTCATCCGCAACCGAACAAATGCCTCATCAAGTGCACTTTGTCTCGAGGTCACGGGCTTCATACATATCGAGTAGAATGCCATAGCACCCTCCGTGGTCTTTTCTTCAAGCTACAGCTGAAGGCAACATTACGGATAGCCAATCGAATAACTCCGGCGGCTCATTCTGCCAGAGATTCCAATCTTCTTCCTTCATACCGGGTTTCTTCCTCGAGAGAGGTTGATATAGATTTCTCTTTGATACGTATAATCCTCTATCCGTATTTTCCAAAACCCAAAATACGTGCCATCAAATTTCTCGAGTTTCACCCTTCCTTCATCTCATGCGGCCATCGCTCCCACTAAAATCCGACTTCCTTTGGATCAAGTTTCTCGACTATTTCTTGCAAAAATTGATGTAAATCACCACCAATAGCTCGACATTTGCCGAAATAACGCAAATTTCCGATGTTCCGATGCATGTAAAGCAAGAATAGAAAAATAACACACAAAATTTGATAACGGAGCCACTAATTCACGCCTCCCGACTCATCGCAAATCTTTTACCGAAAGGAGAAATTACACACAAGGTATTTACAACACTCACAACTCACAACCCAATTACACCCAAGAAAATTACTCTCAATTTTCTCTCACAAAAGTTTCTCTCTAAGCTTTTCTCTCAATTGGAATGAACACTTTCGATGATTAATTCATTACAATTACACATATATTTATAGGAAAATTCACTCCTTGAATTACTCCTTAAATTAATTGTTCTTTAAATTGTTCCTTGAATTAAGCTCCTTATTTTGCTCCTTGTTTTGGTCTATGTTTTGCTCATTAAATTAAAGAGCTTTATAACATCATCATTATTATTTTATCATAGCTCATATTTAATTTTTTGAGTTAAAGTTGTACGAAAAAAAACACTTGACGTTTTTGGATTTACATTTTTAATTGTGAGAGGTATTCATACTTCTCACTTTATGGAAAAAAAAAACTCAAAACCTTATTTTATTACCTATATCATCGACTTGATATATTTATAAAAATTATAATACATCTATAAGTTAGTTATCCTTATCTAAGCTATATTTTAATTGTATTGTGCCCTTCTTTTCCCTTTGGACACTGGGATAATGGCATGTTCATGTCTTTATTTCGAGAATTCTTAAGGTGATTTCAATACAATTTCTTTTAACTTAATAAAATATATATATATATATATATTTAAAATTTAATTTATTTTTCCGAGCAAAATATTATGAAAAGGCCCAAACAAACTTTTCACCGTAAGGCCCTACAAAGCACGGCCGCGCCTGTCTTTCAGTTTGAAAGGTAATGGAACATTACCAAATGCCAAGAATATGACACCTTTATTTAAAAAAAAAACAAACAAACATCAATGCAGATGGTAAATAAATAACAATTCAAGCTTGAATAAGGTCATTAAACCTAAAACATCTATTCGACTTCATTAAATTTATCATACAATTGCATTGCAATAATGTAATCGCTTAACATTAATCTTAATCTAAAAGCAGATACCAACATCAGAATTGCATTGTATTAACATTAATCTTTAATCTACATTCATTATATCTATTACCCACTAGTTTAATTTTCTCCAAAAGTTCAATAGCAATATCCAAAAAGATATTGAAAATACCCAGCTAGCCTTTTACCATCTTCTCTCTGATTCTCTTCCAATTTCTGAGGATCTGCCAAGCTTGCCCATAACACAATTCTTGAAATTAATGGTTTCCTGAGCTTGTGAGCAAGATCTCTGCATTCTAATCCCACTTAAACTATTCCTTGATTCCATCAATTCATTCAGAGTAAGTCTTTTCTTTGACCCTGTTTCGGGCCTCTGCTTTGGAGCACTATGAGACCTCAATTTGGCCTTAAAAGACTTTGTACTTGTCATGTAATTTGGAAAATTACCATATCCTCTGAAAGTGTTCTCTCCACAAACACTCTTTGCAGGTGTCACTGGTGCATTAGACCCATATGAATATGAATTCACAAAACGTGGGGTGCTCTGAGCTGTTGAGAACTTGCATTCTTCACCGGTTAGCCCCCATTCAGAATCTTGGAAATTCCGGCAATCCGGTATCAATATCTGGCGACATGGGAGAGGTGATGAAACTACTTGATAATTTGGGTCGTCTCCAAATTCTGACATTGATGTGTTTGTTCTTCGTGATCTAGATTTAGGCCTACCCGTATCAACCTCCACAATCTTAGGACTTCCATCAATGGAGTTAAAAGCTGCGTCTAAAGAAGCAGAGAGTCTCCTACTGTGACTTGGAGCTGTGTACTCACTTCTGTTGTCATCAAATTTCTCCTACGTAATTGAAAGAACACATTATGGAAAATTCACTGAAAATTAATTGCTTTGAATAAAGTTTTAATCTTTAATTACCATTGATTTTGGTGCTCCAATTTCATATCTTTTGGTTTCATTGTTGATAAGCCCGCGAGTTTTCTGGGACCGAACAGTAGCTTGTGCTCTTATTAAAGCTTGCATACAGTGAAGAGTTGCTGTTGCTTGTTTTCGCACTAAAAAACCTCTAACAAGTGCCTGCAACTTCACCAGTCCTTTTAAAGCTCGCAGTGCTTTTCTGGCCTGTTTTAAGAATCCAAAAACCGAAAGAAATTTTTACTTTACCAAATCGAAAAAAAATTAAATAGGAATAAAATTGAGAACCCATTAACACAAATTAAACTCTAAACAACCAAACCCAACTTCAACTCCAACATCTTTCTCTCTCTCCATATTTCGAAGTGGGTAAGGTAGGTTTGTTTGTGCGTCTGAGACCATGAGAACGAAATTCTACTATTAAAAAAAGTTTGCTATGTTGACACAGTGCTTTTAAATAAAAAACTAATTTTAAATAAAACAACTTTTTACCCACAACTAACTAAAACCCACTTACCAAATAGCCTCTAAAAACAGTTTGAATCTTGACAGCAGCCCATCTTTCATGGCTTCCATTGAACAAGGATCCTCTGCCACGGCTAGTGAGTCTCACAACGGCAACAGCAGCCTGAGCAGCAACAACTGCTGCATCAGCTGCCGCAGCTGTGGCTGCAGCAACAGCAATTGCATGCTTGCTCTGTTCCTTCTCTGTTTCTGAGTAGTAAGATCTTAGCCAAGCTGCTTCAGCGTTTGATATGTTTGGAGGAATAGTTGCTGGATTGTTACAAATCCCATTTGAATCTCTTCCAAAGCTACAACCTTTCTTGTCTTTCTTGTCATTCGAATTCACTTTCTGGTCTGTGTCTTTCTTTAACCCAAACAAGCCCTTAAGCCACCTAGTTGCCCTCCCCATTTTTTCTCTGTTCTGTGTTTGAGCTGAGAGCAAATAAAATTTATAAATTAGGCCAAAGAGATTAGGATCTTGAAAGATTGAATCTGAAAAATAAGTTACATTCTTTATTATTTATGAGAAAGAGATTGTAACAGGTTTCCAGCTCACAATTTTAGGTACTTTCCATGTTGCGAAAAGTGGTGAAACATAGTTGTTAAAAGAATGAAATCTCCATAATAGATTAAATATTCAAATAAAATGGAAATTTTTAAACTAAAATGGATATAGAATACAAGAGTAAAAGAGGGAAAAAAAAAGCATCTTTTAAACACAAAATTTATCGACCTATATTTTATCATTAAAAAAATTTCATTCTATTATTTCATATTTAATATGAATTAATATAAAATTATTTAAATTAAAATATTATAATTAAAATTTATGTTATTTAATTAGATTAATTTATTGATAAAAAAATAAATTGATTTTATTATTACAATTTTAATAGTATTATTTTTGAAAGAAAAAAAAACACTGTCAAGGCCGCGTGACAATCTGCATTACAAGACAAAAATACACAACCGATGACCAAAAAGCAGTTCTAAAAACTGCAAATTAATTAAAATAAAATAAAAAAGAAAGTGACACTAATAATAGGAGCATAATGAGGAAGTTAAGGATAATCGTAAAGAAAGAGTAAGTTCTTTTTTCTATTTTTTTTTATTCAAATCACTTTAATCTCATCTTTCTTGTATGCACTCCCAATATAAAGAATAATTAATTGGATTTTCTTAATTCATCACTTAACACTCAACATGCTCTACAAGTGAAAAAAATGGGATAATAGTGCAGTAAGTTACCTTGATAGAATATGATTTTTTTTTTTTAAAAAAAAAGAAAATTATACACTCACAATTAATTTAATTCATAATGAATATATTTTAAAAAGAAAAAATAATAGAATAATCTTTCTTAGAAAAATTAAAATAAAGTTTAGAAAATAGAGACAGATGAGAGTGATCGAAACGCTCGAATTTTCATTAACTCCTCCGATCATCAACTCAAAAAAGCTTTACTCTCTCTCTCTCAAAAACTTTCTTTCTGGAGTGACGTATCCTCAAAAAGAAAGATACCTCAGTGAGCTTCTGACAGTCCCCAAAAAACCTTAAGTTTTTATATATTTTCTTCTTTTCAAACACCATTTTATTATCCATTGCGACTATTTGTTTTCTATTCTTAATTTATTTTTAGAATAAAATTTATTAAATATTTTAAAATTTTCGACTTATTAATATATCGATTTTTAAATTAAAAAACCATTAAATTATGTATATTTAAACTTTGTTTTAAAAAAAATGATATATATAATATTTTAATATATAATATTAAAATTTATGTAAATATTATATATATTTTTTTTTTCTTGTATCTTTAAAAGTCTTATTAGTCCTAACTATTATAGATACTCAATAATAAAAAAACAAGAAAATTTGTTATGTGTTAACTAACACAAGAATATGAAACAATTAATATAAAAACTAAATAGAATAACATGAAATTAACACGATTAATATGATAGAATTTTATGCTTATATAAAACATATGTTTTGATCAATTAAAATCTTTTAAGTTAATAATGGTTCAAGCCACTGTTAATTTTAATAATAGAGAATTTAGGATTTTAATTCAAGATTAATACCATATGAATAGTAAAAATGATATTATTTGTTTTTCATCTATTATAGATTTTTTCTTAAAAAATATGTTATATATATCTTATTTAAATAAAAATATATTTAAATTATTATTTTTGAATAATAAAAACTTAAAAATAAAAATAATTAGAGAATATAGAATTAGGTGGTGAATCTCAAGCTTACAAAATGCAATAAATACATGTAATATAAACTATCATAAATTACATTTGAAATGAAATACATATAATTGACACTACTCTTATACATGCTTCCTCTTTTAGTTTCTTTCATCTTCTATCTTTTTTCTTAGTCTTTGTTTTTTACAATTATTATGATATCAAAGCTACAAACTTAACGAGTTTGATTGAATTTTACAATCATGAAAGACCCATAAGATATAAATCCTCTTCCTATTAATCAAGATCATAAGATTATCAATTCTAACTCGAGTCAAGTAATTTGAGTCATTTTTACTTTTCATAATATCCTAGTAGCAATTAAGCTAGATGATAAGAACTTTACAATTTGGAAACATTGTATGCTTAAAAATTTACATAATTTTGAAATGAAAATCCATGTTTTTCAAGACGCATCTGTTTCATGATTATGGTTATGTTAACCTCAATTTCAAAAACTAGAAAGAAAAAAAACAAGATGATATGTTAAGATGTTAGCTCATGTCATCAATAAATGATGATATGTTAAAATAAATCTCTAGGTTTGATGCATCCAGACAATTATAAAAATCTTATGCATTCAAATCTATAGCTCTAGTTATTCAAGAAAAGAAGGCATTTTAAAAAGACAATTTAATCATTTTTGACTATATGTTGATAATCAAAATAATTACATATGAACTAAACTCTATAAGTTATAAGTTAATTAAGAATGAAAAAAATGATGAATGCGTGTACGGGGTTTGGATGAAACTTAAGACAATGTATTTTTAACACTCACAAATTTTTTTTTATAAGAGAATTGTAATAGGGGATGCAAAGGTGTTGTTGCTTACTCGTGAATATTGAAGATAACTTATGCTTGTGTCATCATTGTCATGTGTTAGTCTCTAAGATAAAATAATCACAATATTGTACCTAATGATCATAGAATGACTCGCACAATTTTCGTCCTCTCTAGACAGTGTAGTAATACCCAAATTGTGTACTTTAAAATAGTTTATAAATGCATAAATTATTTTGTTAGAAGCAATATATACACTTTTAAATAATTAAATAAACTTCTTAAAAACTAAAATGAAAAATCAGCCTAAACACACTAACTTTTAAAAGTTTAAACTAATAACATATATTTAAATATATAAATAAAATTGATTTAACAAATATTAGACAAATAATAAATTAACACTCATGAAGAATTAATAAGATATTTAATTTATTGAACATGTTTAATAAAATTAATTAAGTTAATAAAATATAAATAAAGATTATTGATTATCTCATATATGTACAAATAGCACATTCAATCAAGTAACTATTTATTAATAATTAAATCATTTAATGTATTTGATCGGGTCATCAATTAATTAAATTAAATTAAGTTTATTGTCTAAGAAATTAACAAACTATTTTAACTTGTTATTTTTTGTTTAGCCAACAATTTAAAATTCTATTTAAACTATCTAAATTAAATTTTAGATTCATATTTTTCAACAATAAATCTTGTAAAAATATTAAAATAAAAAATAATTCTAAATTAAATATATATTAATGTATCTGTAACTTAATATTCATATTTTAAATCTATTATAAAAAATATATCGTTGATATATTTTATAATAATAAATTTTATAAAAATCTTGAAATAGAAAATAATATGTATTCAAATATTATTAAAAATATTCAGCATTAAGCAATTTATATAAATATAACAAAATAACTGAAATCTCTTTATCATCCTAAGTTTTAACATTTAATAAATAATCAATTACTAGTAAAAAAAGATACATAATATTAAATAATAAAAAATAATTAAAATTAATATATCAAATATATTATAAGGAATAACTATCTATTATCGAAAAAAATTCATAAAAATTCTATCTTGTTAAATCAAAAACTATCTTATTAAATATATACTTGATGCATATTGATAGGCAATTACTTGTTTGAAATGATTTATTCTTATTCATCCCCTTATTCTTGATTTGAAATGGTGCTAGCCTGTGTAGTACTGTCTAATGGGGCTTAAAAAAGAACCTGACTTTTGGTTTTTGCAGTTCTGCTGCATAATCTGATATCTAACTGTGATTCCCTGTAACTTTCGTTTTCAGTACTGTTATGCTTCGTTGTTTATTTTTATTTTGTCTTCAATTATATAATAATATCTTTGGACTAATTCAACCCTACTGTCAATCTTATATTCTGCAAAGTCTGAAAGTTCAAGTTGTTAAATACACGATAATCAATTAAAGTTGTTATTACTATGAATTTACGTACTTTGAGCACAGTCATGTCACTAATTTCCTTTAAAATTTTATAGCTTAAAGATGCTTGCATTAAATATTATATGTAAATAAATATATATATTCATGTATCTACGAGCTGGATTAAGACACTCAGAATGTTACATAACACCAAACTTTTTCATAGTACTGCTTTGAAAATGATGATGTCAAATAAGTTTGAAATATTTCAAATTTAATATTTTTTAATTAATAATTTAATTTAATTTAATTTATCTAAATTTTAAATAAATTTAATTGAGTAATTTATAAGTTAGGTTTTTTTATATTTAAAAAAAATTATAATTTTATTTAAAATTAAAAATATTGATATAAATATAATTTTGATTATATTTTTTAATTTTGTTTTTTATAATGAAATAATTATAGTTTTAAAATTATTATCATTAATAAATAAATTTTATTAAATAAACTCGTGATTTATTTATAAATTAAATAAGTTGGATTTTTTCAGGCATAAATTTATTAGATAAATTTTAAATTAACTTTTCATTATTTTACTATTTTTTTTCCGTTTCTAAACGTCATTATTTTTACTTTTTAGATAGTTTCTCACCGTCATTATTGGATACTTTTATAATTCTTTTTAAATAATTTTAATAATTTATTAAAATTTATCGGAATGGAGCCGATAACTTAAAAAGATTTAAAATATAGATGGTGTGAAATATCATGATTTATATTGGATGTGATATTATTTAACTTGTTATTTTTATAATAATAATTTATTAATGATTATTTTTTTTTATAATAATTGTATTAAGATATAAATATAAAATAAATATTTTTATTATTATAATAAATATTATTGTGGTTTATATATTTTATAAAAATATTGAGAATATTATTATTATATTTTTATTGTACATAAAAACTTCAAAAAAATATTAAACTGTTTTCTTAGTAACATATATTTTAATGGTAAGTGCATAAATTTATTGATAAAATTTTAAAAAATGCATACTGCATGTACACATAGTTTGATTTGAATTGTATATTAAAAAAAAATGTAACATTGACAAATTAATGATAAACTATTTAAAAAATACAGATGCATAAATTTAGTAACAAATATATTTAATGTATTTTAACATTTTATCAATAATTTTGTGACATTATTTGTTGTAAAAGATATTTTAATTTTTTTTTTAAATAACATTTTATCAAGAGTGATATTTCATAGACAATGTTATTATATTTTCAACATTTCTATCAGATGAGATGGATATTAAATATCTATGTTGAGGCATCAAATTTTGTTTTTCCCAACCTTGAGTGATTTTGAAAAGGCAAGAGGAAATGTTCAACATTGATCAATTCCTCACCCCCATATCTCATGCTTAAAATTAATGCTTATTATTATCATTTGGATTTTAAAAAAAAAGGTGAGAAAACAAAGGGACTGTATATAATAGGGAAGGGTTCTGGCAAGGACCAAGTGCCATAACCCCACAGCAAACAGAAACATCCAAAGTAAATGTTTGTAAATAATTTCAACAAAGCAATGATTCAAAACTGAGAAGGATAACAAATGCTCACAATAATCACAACCCAGAAAGCCATCATCAATATGTCAATTACAATTACTCAACTTGTTTAAGATGCTATAAAGACCTAGCAAGAGCCCCTATATCTAATATTGCTGCCAATTTTCTCATAACTAATCTAATTTCCATATCAAAGAAAGATAAAGATACAAAGAATATCCTTCCATCAATTTTGTCTTACCAAAATAGAATAAAGATGTTAAATTTGACACCTCAAAAGCAATTAAGTCCATCTCAGAGTGACGTTTTAATGGCAGGCTAGTCAAAAGCAATATCTTGAATAAAGATCCTCTGCCCATTTGAAACCATCATGTCATTCATGGGCTCAAAACAGATCACTTACTTGCCCAGAATGAGGGAGGACCTTTATTAATTATGCTTGTGATCTTTATATGAGTAAATTCGATTCACTTTTTTTTTTCCTTAAGTCAAAATTGTACTTTTTACTGCCTTTGTAGTTAGTCAGCCCAGAGCAGGGTATTTATCTAACTTATGAATATTGAAGATTTTGTGGGAATATTGACATCATTTTTGGGCCTGGTTTACCATGGGCTATTTGATTCACTGTCTCATTTTCTCTTCGAAGATTTATTTATTATATGATGTTAAATGTGGTCCAAAATCAATATAGTCCAAAGTCTAGAATGATTAATTAAATCCTTATTTATTTTTCTTCCTATATATAACTCACTACGTGAAACAAATTTGTAGTCACTAAAGTTTTTTGCAGCAGCTATCAAAGAAATCAACAGCAGCAGAATAAAGAAAAACTGCAGGGAGATATAGCAGCTGCTGAAAATAAGAAATAGAAACATAGAGCAACAGAGGCTTTGCTTTCCTTCGTGTCCTTGCAAGAATTGAAGAAGAAAGTCAGTACTGTTCACCTTTCTCCATCAGTCCATTTTCTTCTTCTTCTATAGTACAGAAAGCAACAGCTACAAAGTTGAAGAAAAACCAGCAGTAACCAACTAAGAGAGCAGTGGAAATCAACCCAAGGATAAAACTGTCCATTTCAACTGCCATTTGTAGTGTTTCTCTCATTTGTACGGTAATATTTGATTTAATAGCAAGTTTATTAATTTATATTGCTATATATATTATCAGTAAATTAGAGGGGATACTTTGTGGGTTGATTTTGGAATTTGGTATAATTTGTGAAGCTCTGGTAATTGGTGTTTGTATCTCCGTTTGCTTATTAGTGTATTTTATTTCCTCAGTGTGTCGTCATCAATGGAGTAGACTTTTCACATTGAAAAGTTGAACCACTTAAATCATTGTGTGCCATTTAATTTCTTACTGCTTATTACTTTTGCCGTTACCCATTATTATTAATTTGTGCAACCAAAATTGGACCCGATCTTTGCTTCCGCAAGTGCTAATTCGTAACATATGCCCATCAAAGCCATTGGGTTATTCTGTTATTTATTGGAACTGATCAAGTTTGCTCTTTTGGATCTATTTTGAGCTTCTGGTTATCTGATTGTTTTCATATTTTCTGGGTTGTATTTCTGTTTATTTAATATTGGGTTTTCTATCATGGCGACAAAATATTAAAATTGAGAAATTCAATGGTAGAAATGATTTTAGTCTTTGGCGTATGAAGATGCGGGTCGTATTAGTTAAAGAAGGGCTCGTTAAGACACTTGAAGGTAAGGATAAATTGCCAGAAAAATTGAATGATGAAGAAAAAGATGCATTGATGGAAAATGCTCTCAGTTCTATTCAGTTATCCTTGTCTGATGAGGTATTACGCGAAGTTGGTGATGAGGAATCTCCTGCTGGATTATGGCTTATATTAGAGAATTTGTATATGACCAAGTCTTTGACCAGTCGGTTATATTTGAAGCAGCGTTTGTATACATTCAGAATGTCAGAAGGTACACCTTTGCACAATCATTTTGATGAATTTACTAAAATTATTCGTGATTTGAAAAATGGTGGTGTTAAGATTGATGATAAGGATCAGGCCTTAGTTCTATTATGTTCTTTACCTCATTCATTTGAACATTTTTTTGATACTATGCTATATGGGCGAGATACTATTTCTTTGGAAGATGTCAAAGGAGCTTTGAATTCCAGAGAGTTGAAGAAAAAGGTGTCTACAAGCAACAATGATAATAGCAGTGGTTTATTTGTCAAAGGTAGAAATCAAGAAAAAGGCACAAGCAGTAATAGAGGCAAGTCTAGATCCAAATCTAGAAAAAGAAAAGATAAATGCAATTATTGCCGTCAGGAAGGGCACTGGAAAGTAAATTGTCCGAAACTCAAAGGTAATGGAAAACCTACCACAACGTCTTCTGATACTAATGATGTTGCTGGTGTTGCAGATAGTTCTGGTTCCGATGGTGAAAATGTTTTATCAGTATCTATTGGTTCTCCTAGAGATGTTTGGATTCTTGATTTGGGTTGCACTTACCATATGTGCCCCAGTAGAGATTGGTTTGCTTCTTATCAATCTATTGATGGGGGTGTTGTCTTGATGGGAAACGATATGTCCTACAAGGTTATTGGTATTGGTACTGTCCAAATTAAGATGCATGATGGTATTGTTAGGACTTTGAAAGATGTTCTCTATGTTCCAGATTTGAAAAAGAATTTGATATCTTTGGGTCCTCTTGATTCACAAGGCTATAAGTATGTAGATGAAGGTGGAGTTTTAAAAGTTAGTAAGAGTGCTCTCGTTGTTATTAAAGGGCAATTGTCGTGTGGTCTCTATATGCTTCAGGGTAGCATTGTTATTGGCAGTGTATCAGTTTCATCCTCGTCAGATCAAGATTCAGACACTACTCGATTATGGCATATGCGGCTTGGGCATATGAGTGAGGCAGTTTGATGTACGCTATGGTTTGTACTCGTCCAGACATTTCACATGTAGTTAGTGTTGTCAGCAGATATATGGGTAATCCTGGTAAGGGTCATTGGCAAGCAGTGAAATGGATACTTCGGTATTTGAGAGGTATATCCCATTTTGGTTTGGTATATGATGGGAGTTCTAATACTGGTTGTAGTGTTATTGGTTATGTGGACTCCGATTATGCTGGTGATCTGGATAGAAGAAGATCTCTTACAGGTTATGTCTTCACTCTTTCTTATTGTGCCATTAGTTGGAAGGCTACTTTAAAGTATACAGTTGCTTTGTCTACGACAGAAGCAGAATATATGGCAGCAGTAGAAGCAGTGAAAGAAGCCATTTGGCTTAGAGGTTTGGTTTGTGATTTGGGTTTACAGCAGGATACTTCTATTGTATTTTGTGATAGTCAGAGTGCGATACATTTGACTAAGAATACTATACATCATGAAAGAACCAAACATATTGATGTCAGATAACATTTCATTCGTGACATTGTCTCTCAAGGTGTTATTGTTGTCAATAAAATAGCCACTACAGAGAATCCAACTGATATGTTAACCAAATCAGTTCCATTTAATAAGTTCAAGCATTGCTTAGACTTTATTGGCATTTGTAGAAGATGATCACCCTTCGGGGCTTTGGATGACAGTTATTTGGTAATCCGAGGAATTTCATATTTTGAAGAATTTGTTTTCTGTTTTGAGCCAAGGTGGAGATTTGTTAAATGTGGCCCAAAACCAATATAGGCCAAAGCCCAAAATGATTAATTAAACCCTTACCCTATTTCCCTTTCTATATATAACTCCCTGCGTGAAACAAATCTGTAGCCACTAGAGTTTTTTGCAAAGAACACCAAAGAAATCAAGAAGAATGTAATAAAGAAAAACTGCAGGGAGATATAGCAGTTGCTGAAAATAAGAAAAAGAAACAGAGAGCAACTGAGGCTTTGCTTTCCTTCGTGTCCTTACAAGAATTGAAGAAGAAAGTCAATACTGATCACCTTTCTCCATCAGTCCATTTTCTTCTTCTTCTGTAGTACAAAAAGCAACAGCTACAAAGTTGAAGAAAAACCAGCAGTAACCAACTAAGAGAGCAGTGGAAATCAACCCAATGACAAAACTGTCCATTTCAGCTACCATTTGTAGTGTTTCTCTCATTTGTACGGTAATATTTGATTTAATAGCAAGTTTGTTAATTTATCTTGCTATATATATTACCAGTAAATTAGAGGGGATACTTTGTGGGTTGATTTTGGAATTTGGTATAATTTGTGAAGCTCTGGTAATTGGTGTTTGTATCTCCGTTTGGTTATTAGTGGATTTTATTTTCTCGGTGTGCCGTCGTCAATGGAGTAGACTTTTCACATTGAAAAGTTGAACCACTTAAATCATTGTGTGCCATTTAATTTCTTACTGCTTATTACTTTTGTCGTTACCCATTATTATTAATTTGTGCAATTAAAATTGGACCCGATCTTTGCTTCCGCAAGTGCTAATTTGTAACATATGCACATATGTAAATGGTAAGTTGTCATATTACTTTTTTTTCTTTTTTATTTTTTAAATTTAAAAAAAATCAGTTAATATATGGCTGGTTTGATACTTTTGTAGTATCAATATTTTAAGAAAATTTTCATAAATTGACTATATTTTGAAAATATTTTCATTTAATAATCATAATATTAATAAAAAATTCACATTTAGTACTTATAATGTTTAAAAAAATTAGGTTTCATCCTTTTGACACAATATAAATTTTTTGATGATTTTTCTTTATAACAAATAAATATCTCAGGAAGAAGGACTAGTGTCACGACCTTAATTTCTCAAGTAGCGATCGTGCGGCACTTAGCTCGGCCCGTCGTACTAAGCCTGCCTTTCAATCCGAAAATGGAACTCCAAAGAGAATAGAAAGAGAGTTTGCAAAGAATGCTTTGTATTGCTCTAGAGAGGTTATGTTACAATTGCTAAGAATTACGAGGATTTCCAAGATTTCCCAAGATGAATGCAAATGAAGACCCGAGTGGTCTGTTATAGGGTGAGCTTAAGCCTAAGAATATGCCTGCACATTAGATAATTCTATGCCTAGAATATACAAGAAGGTTCTAGGTTTATGTAATACCGATGTGCCCACGAGGCTCTAGGATCTTCTAGCGAGCTCTACAGAGTCTTCTAGGTTTTGTCTAGCTCATCCCTTAGGGATGTTAAAGTACAGCTTCCGGCTTCTACGTCCTTCCGGGATATTCCGTAGCTTCCGGCAGCTTCACATCCTTCCCGGGATGTTCAGTAAACTTCCGGCGTGCCACATCCTTCCCGAACCATCCGGCGCATTCTAGAACGTTCCGGCCCGTTTCTAGCACCTCCGTGTGCTGCAGGGAACATTCTAGGGTCTTCAAGCTTGAGTTAGTCCGTCAGCTCTAGCCACTCTAGGGCCTAGGCAAGCTCTAGAACTTTCCATGTAGAAAAAGCCTAGATCCTTTGGCGACCCTTATTTATTTGGATTTTCGAGACGGTTTGGGCGGGGACGTGACACCTCCCCCAGCTTAGGATTCGCGACGCCACTGGTCGCGCCTTCAACTTGAACCTCTCGATGTCGTCTTTGAAGCGCACAAAGATCCTTAGGTTCCCATTTCGTTTCTTCATCGAGGCGTTCTTCCATTTGACCAAGTATTCCACTGTAACACAGTACGCCCGCCGTCGGATCAGCGGTCCATGACTTGAGTCCGCCTCTTTGTTGAAGGAGGCTTACTGCACACGGTAAGGTGCCCTCTTGGATTCTCCCCACTTATGTCTTCCTTTTCTCCATGAAAGGATTTTTAGCATACTACATGAAAAACGGGATAGATTTTAAGCTTCGGAGAGAGTTGCGACTTATATGACACACTTACCGAGCTTTCTTGGGGAGGGAAATGGTCACGATATTTCCCACAACAACCCGCTATGAGCCTTCCCATGAGACTTCAAGTGTTGGGGCGATAGGTTGACAAGGACTGGATCTCTTTCCTGAAATTCGTCCGTCCCTCTTTTCTTGTTTGCCCACTTTTTCTTCTTCTTAGATGCCATACGCAAACAGGCTCGGGCCAACTCTCCTTGTTCATGCCACGCCTTGGAAAACTTGAAGGCAGCGGGGCTCTTCCCTTTAACTCGTGGCCGTGGCATGGGGAGTCGTAGGTTCTTCTTTGCCACATGACGATCTCGAAGGGACTCTTCGGGATAGACTTCATTTCGCCATAAATTGTAGGAAAATTGGGCTACGTCCAAGCAACTTAGCCTAATCATGTGATTGGCAGCGAAAAAAGTGCCTAAGATACAACTCCGACAATGCATTGGCACGTTTCGTTTGCCGTCGCTTTGGGGGTGGAAGCGGTAGAGAAATTCAAGTCCGGTCCCAGTAAGCTTGAATACTTCGGTCCAAAATTTCCCATGGTGTGGGTCTCGATCACTGTGATATTAGACGGGATCTACGTGCTTCACAACATTCTTGAGGAACAAGCGTGCCGTCTCATCTGCCGTGCGGTCCGTTGAGGCAGGTATGAATGTTGCATATTTCTTCGACGGTCGATCGCCTTGATAATCTTGAAGCCTACGATTTTTGGCGGTAGTGATGAAATCCATAGAGACAACTCTCGTGGTCTCTGGAATGAAGCGACGGCTCTATGGACCTCAGGGTGTATCTTTGCTTTGTCTTCCCCTTCGACTCGGCGCGTCGGTCACCGTCTTCCATTTGCTGACTCGATTTTTCCACGCAGTGGGGGCTCGTGTATTGGTGGTCTTGTGTCGAGGCTCCGACTCGACTTAAGCCCGGATGTTCACCTCATACCGGAGGTAACTTGGATTTGGGTGAGGCCCGCAGTACATCGCGTGGGACTTGTCTAGGTTAGCTTGCACTTCCGTTGGCAAGGCGACTTTGGTGGACGCCTCAGCATCACCTTGTGGGACTTATCCAGGACACTTGCACCGCGTCGGCAAGCTTTGGCGACTCCTCTCGTTGGACTCTTTTGAGATGGTCGGGTAACTCTCTTCGTTCCTCTTCAATCCGCGCATTTGAAGTGCGAGAGAGAGCTTGGGTTCTGTGCGTTTGGTGGTCACTGTCCGTCGGTACCACGCGAGCCTTCGAACCATCCATAATGCACGCATGGAGTTTGAGTATGGCACCCAGCTCTTACCAGTCCCGAGAACTCCATGCCGAATACCATCGAGTAGTCATACTATGGCGCGTGATAAATCCACTTGGCGAGTCCATTGCGCACGGCCCGACCTTAACTCCGCTGAACGACTCCGTGTAATGGCGGTCTTCTTGAGTTAGCTGCTTTCGAGAGAACCACTCCAGTTGACCACGCCCGGCGAGTCTCTTTGCTTCCTCGGCTGAAACAAAGTTATGAGACGCACGCTGTGTCGACCCGAGGCTTTGGTGACCTTACGTTGATGGTTGCATCGTACGCATCGGGCCTTTGGGGGTGCTTCGGGAGCCTTCTATGATGCACAGTAGGCGCGAAAGAACCCGTCTTTGCACCCATCGTCCGACTCACCTCCATCTTGACCGTGTGTGGGAGAGCAAGCTAGGCCTTCAATGCCTTCCTCTTCGGGACACTCACGTGCCCCGATGCGGTCCATCGCAAATGAAGCACGTTACACGGGGCTTTGAGGCATTCCGATCCTCCTTCTCCTTCCACTGTCTCGTGGCTTGAATGAGGAGTTGCCTTTGTGATTTTAGAGCCACGACTTTTGGCATGGCCTCAGTTCTCTTCTCTCCACGCCAAACTCTTGTCGAGTGGCTTTAGAGCCTCGCTGTTTTGTGGAGTAGTCAATGAAGCTTCTGTGGCTGCAATGGTAGAAGATAAATCTTGGACACCACGTCGCTTGAGCTCGAGGTTAGCACGATTGGAGACCGTCCCGTGAACGCAGAATAGGGCATCCTTGTCGGTTGTGTCGGGGGACTTGGCGGCAAGGTTGTGAACTCACTTCACATAATCCCTTATGCTACCCGTCTGGCTTTAACGCGTCGCGGTCGGCCCGCCCTTTCTTCGGCGTTCTGGGAAGAAGCGCATCTTGAACTCCGCACTTTTAAAGTCTTGAGTGTCAATTGTGCACAAACCACGTATTTGCACGTCTCCCGTATCTCCGTCTCGCCCATGTGGCATCGCGGTGTCGGATAAGTACGTAGGCTGCCGGTTCGGATCTTCTTGGCGTGGTCGGGTTATGCCGGTGGCCTCAGTATTGCTCTGGCCCATAGGAAGTTGTCCAGCTTCCACTGGCGTTCCTAACGCCGTTAAAGGTCTTGGGCTTGGGAACGTCCGCCCTCTTAGCCTCGTGGCGGTGGTTGCGATAGTTCTGTGACGCCCGTAGCCCATGCATGGGGCTAGATCACCGGCGTATCCTCAGATTACATGCGATACATTGGTGAGTTCTCTTTGAATGACGGATCTCTTTACCTTGACAAGTTCGGCTTTGACCCGTGATTTCTTGCCTTGGCCGTCAGCTCGTTGAGTGACATCTTCTGCATTGCGTGGATCTCCCGCGTCTCGGCCTCGAGCCATTCTGCAACGCTCCTCTAAGTTGTCTACTTCGATTGAAACGGCTCACTGGGCGTCTGGCTCCCGACACGTGCTTAGCTAGAAAGTATGTCTTTTGACTTGGCTCGGGCTTAACGATGGTTTCGGGTTTTCCTACGTCCACGTTCCATAGGTGGAACATCACGCTTAGGTAGATGGACCAACGTTCTTCGTTATGCCAAGAGTAAGATTGCTTCAACCTAAGGCTCACGATACCAACCGTCGCGACCTTAATTTCTCGAGTAGCGATCGTGCGGCACTTGTTTCGGTCAGGTCGTACTAAGCTTTGCCTTTCAATCCGAAAATGGAACTCCAAGAGAATAGAAAGAGAGTTTGCAAAGAATGCTTTGTATTCTTCTAGAGAGAGTTTATGTTACAATTGCTAAGAATTCCCGAAGTTTCCAGATTTACAGATGAATGCAAATGAAGACCCAAGTGGTCTATTTATAGGGTGGCTTAAGCCTAAGAATATGCCACCACATTAGATAATTCTATGCCTAGAATATACGAAGGTTCTAGGTTTATGTACGATGTGCTTAGAGGCTACAGGATCTTAGCAAACTCTAGAGTCTTAGGTTTGTCTAGCTCCTTCGTACACCTTAGGGATGTTCGTAAGCTTCCGGAAGCCATCCTTCGGGATATTAAAATGCTTCCAGTGCTTCTCGTCCTTAGGGATGTTGTAAGCTCAGTAAACCTACATCGCCGAACCATCAGAACGTTAAAACGTTACCCGTTTCTAGCACCCTCCGTGTGCTCTGCGGAACATTCTAGGAGTGCTTCGACTTGAGTTGAGTCCGTCAGCCCAGCCCTTCAACTTACAAGCGGCTACTGAAACTTTTCCCGTGTATGAAAAGGCTAGATCCTTTGAAATGAAGCCATTATTTATTTGGATTTTCAGGAACAGTTTGGGCGGGACGTGACACCAGGCTATTGAGCTATTCTATAGGCAGTATCCATGGGACAAACATAATTAGGTCCTCAATATTTGATTTAATATCATTTTCACTTAAAAATTCAAATCTTTTTAACATTTTGCTACGCATATTAATTAAAAGTCCAATGCCAAGGTCCTTTCATACTTTGTTACTAATACCTAAATCTACTTTGAATAATAAGGTCTACGTACTCCTGATTCCTCAACATCAAAGATGCATATGTATTTCTTACTAATATAAATCTCAATTTCCAGTTCGATAATAAAATAATATATATTAAATTTGGATATTTTATTTTTAAGGTTACAAACCTATTAATTGGTTTACATAAGTTTCTTATAACTTATAAAAGTTACAAATTGACTTATTAATTAATAGTGACACCTAGATCCTAATTTAACATTAGTGTAATTAATTTCGTTGCACTAATTAGATAACAAATTAATATGTCTGGATGATAAAAATGACTCGAGAATAACTGCTTAATATCTAAACCACACTAGCTACGAGACAAAATGTTCTGATAGTACTTTCGAAAACCTCCTCAAATATCTTTAATGAAGACATAAAGAGAAAAATAAGGAAAGAAAGAAGAAGAAAGAAATTAATGCATGTTTCCAATATATTTTTAATCATGAATCATACTCACTATTTTATTTTAAATAAATTTACAAACACACACACACACATATATATATATATTGGTGTGTTTTGAACTCATACTGACCAATTAATATTTAACTTGTTAGAATCATAACCACAAGTGAGACCTAATAAGCTAGAAATGTATAGAAGAAAGAAGAGCCACACAAGAACCGTGTGAAGTGGATGAATACCTCCATGGAGGGAACATGCCATGACATTTAATTTGGGGAAATAAATCAAGCAAAAAGAAAGTTGTTGATGATCATGATGATTATCAAGTCTAGAAATTGCAACTTATTATTACACAAATAATGCAAAGAAAGCTTCTAGCTCTTGCTAAGAATCTTGTTGAAAAGTCTATCACAAGTATATGAGGATTTGTTGCTTGTAAAGTGGACAAATTAAGGCCACCTCTCTCTATGCCCTAAATTTAAATCTAAAAATGTCATTTTCATGATCCATGAGGGCCACGTACTTTATTTCACATATGGTACAGAGAGACAAACATAATGGGTTTGTTTGTGAGATGTTGATAGTTCACATATATAATTCGTTTGTGTTGTGAAAGAATGGGAATAAGTATTCTCATCAAAATCAAATAACTTGAATTATAAAAATAAAATATAATTTTTAAGATCAATAGGTAAACTATAACTTTACTTGAAAAATATAAATATATACTTATTTAAGTGAGGTTATATGTATCAAATATTTGATTCTTAAAGTTAAATATATAAACGAAATGTGATTCAATTGAGTGTAAAAAGTCTAAGCTATGACTCACAAATTAGGAGTGTGTATATGAGTTATATATATATCAAAATTCAGTAAATAGGGTTAGTGTGTTAGCTTTAATTCTATTTGAATACATATAATAGAGTCTGAATGCATAGATCTTATATTTATTTTAAAAATAATGTATAGATTATATACTTATTTTTATAACAGTTTAGTTATATTATTATTAAAAAGTTATCGCACAAAAATAAATGATATTTTTTATGTTTTTATTTTTTCTTCGATTTTTTCAATTGTAGCTTAATAATATTAAAGCATTTTATATCTAATGCATTTGAAAAAAGAAACAAATGTTACAAAAATTAAACATATAATATAAGTAATTTTTTTTTTATAATAAATAAAGAAATGTTGACGATATTTTTCTCAAACAACAAACACAAAAACCCTTTTTCCATTGGTATATTTAAATGCCCAAATATCGAAAGATACAAAACACATAACTTGGGCTTGATTTGAATTGAATCGGGTTCCATTCCATATAGACTTACAGAGCTAGCTAGTTTGTAGAAGAATGTAAAAGAAAAATACAATAGATGAGTAATGCTTCTTATATATATACAATTCATACTAAGGTGCTATTGGTTAGACTCTAACCAACTAGCTCTATAGCTCTCTCTATGGCACACAATAGCAAACCATAAGTTACAATATGTTGAAAATCAACATCAAAATAATAATTAAAAAGGTAGAGAAATAAATGAATTGATTGAAGAGGAAGAGAAATAAATGAAATTGTTGAAGGTTGTAGAAATAAATGAAGTAGTTGAAGGTTGTAGAAATAAATGAAGTAGTTGAAGGTTGTAGAAATAAATGAAGTGGTTGAAGGTTGTAGAAAAGAGAAGTGTGTAGATAAGATTTGTATGGCTAGGATTATTTCTTAGTTTTATATTTGTGTGGTGTATATTGCATGGTGAGTACTATAAATAGCCTACCTTGCATTTGGTTTAATCATCACATTAAAAACAAATAAGTCTTTGTACTCTTAGTTTGAGTGTGAGTTGAGAGCTTTTTTTTAGTGTTTGTATTTCTCTTTGATTTGTGAGTTGTCTTTGAAAGGTGTTATAGTTAGTATAATACAAGTAGTTTGTTTACTTGTTTGGATCTAATATTAGTAAATTTAGAGTTGTTCATTCTAAATTTTACTCAACACAATACACACACAGTGCATGATATATAGCACTAACAACTAACATCCTACTTAGTTAGTTATATGATATCAGTCATTAAATTCCTCGTATAATTCTAATTATACTAGCTTAAATATAGGGTATCCATGTAGTTAGAATTCTAACTAGTATTACCAAAAATTATATATCTATAGATAATTTATTGAGATTGGATACCAAGAAGTACCATAACTATAAAAAAAAAATACATAAAAATATCATATTTTTTAAGGTTATATTTAAAGTCTTATTATTTTCAAATAAGTATAATTTAATTTAAAATGATCATAAAAATATTAAATTGACTAAAAAATTTTAGAAGTTTTTAAGGAGAAATTCGTGAGTGTATGCTAGGGTTTGTCTCGTTCTATGTATTAGGTTATTATCTCTATAAATTTATTGTATTTCTTCACTATATAATATTTTTTAAATAGTAGTAGATATGTTATTTATCCTTTTCAATGGATTAGGCCGTAGTTTATGGGTCAGTCAAATCACTTTGAATATTATGTTTTCTTGATATCTTTACAATGTTTTACTTTATTTGGTGATTTAATGTTGTGTTGAATCTAACACAAGAACATTTTTGGTAAGAGTTCTGCTATATATCACCAATGAGATACAGATTCGTTTAGGTGTAAGTTTATAGATATAGAGTATATCAGCATAACAAGGAAGAAGAATTATTAGATTTTAACATTTAAATAATACTGAGATATATAATTAATTGAGATAAAATATATTTAATTTCTTTTGGTAAAATATTCTTGTGTTTGAAATCGTAACAAAACCGATTACAGTAAATTAATTACATTATCATGCATGTTCTGTAGTTAATATATACTTCTCCCAACATTAGCATGTGGGGGATTGAGGATCAGCTTCGTACAAGCTACATCGTAAATGCATTTGCCTATAGTTAATTAATGTTAATAATATTATCTATATAGGACCATCCTAACCTTTCCTAGTTTTGAATGTAGTGTACTTTTGAACGTGGTGTAATTAATTAGCATGTGGTGTACGTTTTGAATTTTATTTTCTAATTATTTTTCTAAAACTTTTCCTAGTTTTTTAACGTATTTTTTAAATTCTCTCTCTCTCCCTCTCTCTCTCTCTCTCTCTATATATATATATATATATATATTACATTTTTAGAGTTATTTATATAAACTAATTATGTGTAGAGTTATTTATATAAACTAATTATGTGTTTGAAGTTGAATACATTTTTAAATTTCTAGAATGTTGATAACAAATTAATATGTAATTATATATTAAAAAATATATATACACATTGTTTAGATATTGTATACATGCATCATGAATATAAGATAATATATAAACCTTTTTTTAAAAAAATAATAATCAAAGGATTATCTGAATACTTGTTTATTTGAAATAAGATATGAAAAAATATTAAAATTATCAAATGAATTATGATTAAAAAAAAAGTAAGGTGTAGAGTTAATAGAATATATGATTAGTTGAAAAAAATAATAAAATATATAAAGTCCCTGTATATGTGTGTATTTTTTTATTTTTTATTTTTTTGAGTGGGATAGTATATTAAACAAAAATATAAAACATAAAGATGATTATAATTCCAATGAAACTTTCAATATATGTATGCGAAGGAACTTAGAATAACTATTTGGCACTTATAATCAGCAATGAAGAATTAAGATACATTATCTTAAACTGTACCTATGTCTTAGAGATATTCAATAAAATATAGCTTATCTATATATATATATAGGTCATTACTCAGATGACTCTAGCTTTCTCACAATATTTAGTTGTTAAATAATTAATAACTAAAAATTAAAACAAATATTTTACTAAAAAAATCATATTAAATTTCATTTCATTATCAAAGAATTAATTTTTAATTCTTTTAATCATTAGAAATAAAAGAATAACAATTTGATAAAAAAATTATTAAAATAATATTATTTTTCTTTAATTAATTATTGTCTCAAAATTAAAGAACTATAGAATACATTTTTAAATTTAAAGACTTAATAAATATTAAAATATAATTTGAGCCACTTGACTCCACTTTTCTCTATTATTTACTAATTTGGATGAACCCTCTTCTTTTGTGTTTTGTTTATTAAGTTTTTTTTTTTCCTTCCTTCCTTATTATTTAGGAAAGACTACTTTCAATAGGGTGGAAATTTGTATGTTTTGTATTGTATTTATTTGTGTTTATATTCATATATTTTTTTTAATTTAAATTTACCTTTTTCAAATGTGTAAAAAATTAAATTATTTTTAATTAATTAATTTATAATAATAAGAAAATATAATATATAATTATAAAAAATTATTAATTAATTTATATTACGCTGAGTTCGTTTTTTGAGACGATGTTCGAAATTGACACTACTATTTTTCATCCAAAAAAATCTTGTGTGCTATGTAGTTATGACAATTTTGTCGGCAATCGGCAATTATTCCTCGTGATATATGATTATTCTTAGCTCCAACGAACTTCCATCATTTATATTATATTTGAAAAACTTTCGTATTTCACCCATGAATGGTAAATTGTAAATGTAACCTTTATAGTGTAATAGTGATAATTTTTAAAATCATTTGATAATAAAATATGATTGCATCTAAATAAGGAATGATCTATGATATGTCACATTTTAATTTATTTGTTAAATAATTTAAATTTAACATGATACAAATAATATATTATCATGTTGTGTATATTATTATTTTTTGTATTCTCGACCTAAATAACATATTTAATATATTATAAAATAATAAATTTTAAATTAAAGTGTCCATCTCATAACGAATTAAAATGTATAAATTTAAGAAAAATGAAAGTGATTATGTAATAAAAATTTAAGGGAACTAATGTGTTAAATGAGAAAAAAAAAGTTATCAAATATTTGTAAAATTTAATCTGTTATTAATGTTCATTACGAACAATATATATATATATATATATATATATATATATTGACTGAATTTGAACCCACCCTTTCAATACTATATATAAAAGAAACCAGCGCTTTCAATACAATATTTGAATTATTTTTGTACACATAATACGTAATTTTTATGTAATTTTTTTTTATTTGATATCCCAAACCACACTAATTTTCAATTAAAATATTTAAATATAATGATTATAATTTGACCTAAAATAAATAGCATTTTTAATTAATTTAAAATTTTGCAAAATTAGTATCATTTGATATATTCTACAGAGATTTTTCTCGACTAACATTTCTTAATTTTTTTAATAATTTTATAAATAATATTACTTTCTCAAAACAACATTAGTTATCCATAGATATAATGTCTCAAATATTTGAATAAAAGCATGGGAATTCGGTAAAAAAAAAAAGAATGAAAGAAAGAATATGATATGAAAGAGAAAGAGAAAGACATACATCTAGTTCAATGTAGAGCACCTGTAAATTAAGAAGCCATAAAATAAGCAAAGAGAAAGAAATTTTAAGAGAGTTGAAATATTAAAGAAATATTATTTCAAATAATTTAATAACAAAGATTTGTTATAAATGTGAATCGATAAAAATATTTCTTTAAAATGATAAATTCTTACGAATTTAAAAAGAAAACTTAATTAATTATAAAATATTATTCAATTTAAATTAAATTTAAGTACCATTTAAATTTATTGTTATAAATTAGAATAATTTGAGATATTAAAGCTTTTAACTATTACCTGGTGACGTAAATTACGTTGAGCTGAGCTCGAAAACTTTGGGTTTAGGGAAGCTCGGATAGTACATTATAGGCCCTTTGTATTATATATCAAAGTAAATTCAAATTATAATTAATTATTAAATTATGTAATAAAATATAATTAGATGATAAAAACGAAATAATCTTATTAATTATATCTTAATTTATTATTAAAATTGATAACATATCATTACATGAAATAGAAATATTTTTCTTATACTAAAAATGTTTTTACGTTAAGTTTGGTTCTAAATAAATCAAAGAACGTGACTCTTCTAGCTTTGAGACAGCTGAGATGAAAGCAGTTTAAATTAAGAAACCAAAATAAACGTAATTGATGTAGAGTAATGTATGTATATATATATATATATTGATTTTAATTTTAATTAACTTTAGTTTATATTTAATATAATTTAAAAAGTACAATATACTTATTAATAATAATCGGTGATATATGAAATTTTACATGCACAACATTTTCTTTATGAAAGTAAGTAGTGTCAATGTCAGAGTTAGGCTGAAAGTCTGAAACCCCCCTCGTGCATTTTCTGTCCAAAAGCGCTTAATTATGAGCTGCTAAAAGCCTAACATATATTTGACAAGACACGTAAACTCGTACTCTATTTTGTTTGCCTTTTAGCTCCTCGATCTAACTCTACTTTTATTTTCTTTTCTTTTCTTTTTGGTTTCGACTCTAAATTTATGCCGTTAATTTTGTGTGCTAGTTTTCAATTTTATCCAAATATTTTACGGTCCAAAATCATCCTCCTCGATCCTCTAAGAGTTATTTTTGCATTATCTTTATTTCATTATTTTTTTTAATTTTTATTCTTAATTAAAATATATTAAATATTTTTATTTAAATTATTAATTCATATTTTTATTAATTTAAATAATAATTAATACTTTTAAATTATCTACGTTCATTATTATTACTATTAAATTAGAAAAAAAATATCAATAACTAAAATAAAAATATTTAATACGTTTTAATTTAAAATATAAATTAAAATAAACTTGATACCTGCACGTGAATAGGTACATTTCTACGTTATCATCCAAAAACACAAATATAAATATTACGTGTGATCAATTGGAGGGTTATATTTTAATTACTTATTACTCAACCCCTTAATAAACTTGATCCCTTTTACTTTTCCGTTTTCATCGTTGTCTTCCAGGTACATATATATCTCAATATTATATTATTGAAATTATATATCAAAATTTAATAATAATAATTATTATTATTATTAAATATATTTATCAAAAAATAAGAACGTATACCCTTAATTCTTAACTTAATAAAATCTCTTGATTTAAAAGTTATCTAAATTTATGTATACTATTGGTGTCAAACTCTTGGTTAATGTGAGATTCAAGAAAACTTAATAGTTTCACTCCATAAGAATAAATTTGGGTCTAGTTTTATCGGTGATTTGAACTTTGTCCGTAATAATCTCAATGTGGTTTTACAAGATCACATTTATCGATGTGGAGAAACGCTATTAAGTTTCCCTCAATTGCACATTGGACAAAAGTTTGAAAATAGTGTTGTTTATAAGCTTAAACAACTCTTAATTCAAGAGATCTTATTGATTTGATTTATGCTTGAGTTTCTAACATGGTATCAGAGTTAACTCTAGTTTCTATGTGCTTGAACCTTGGGCTCTATCGTTGTCTCATCGTGACGCTAATATATACCTTTATCCACCGTATGGACGGAAATTGTTAAGTGTTCTTGTTTTATATTGATTAAGAACAAGCTAATAATACTGTTTATAAGTTTAAACAACTTTTAATTTATTAAAATTTTATTAAATTAAGTTAAATCTAAGTTTTTAAAAGTAATATTTTAGTTGAATATTTAGTCATTAAATAGTAGTGTTTATCATGAACACTTACTTAATTTAAACATATGTAATAGTAGTGTTTATGGTGAACACTTTTTCTTCGAGGGTAGTATGACTTGCGAACTCTCAACTGTTTGCTTTTGGAATTGTCATATGTGATGGATGAAATAGTTGCTATTAATTCAACTTTCAAAAGTTTCAATAATGACGGTCATTTCAAGCCAGCCATTCAGTTTCCTTTTCTAAAGGCAACTTTAAGTCTAAAGGTTTATCTCTTTTGTCAAACAAGAAAATACAACCAGCCAACAGCTAGCTTGTCTACATCTCCCCTCCATTTCTTATGAAAAATATCGGTTAGATTATATATATATATTTATTTGATAATTTAATCACGTTATTATTAAAAAAATACATAATAAAGATTAATATTCATACGAGACACCATTCATAAACTCAATAACATTCAATTGAGTTATTATAAAATTTAAAAAATCATAATTAATATCAAATATATACTTTATTTAATTAAAATAAAAACTCATAATTAAGTTATAACAAGACTCAACAACATAATTTAATATCTATGAGATATATAAAAAAAATAAAATTAAACAACATAAATTATAATAAACATGTAAAAAGATTCAATTATGATAAAAAAAATATAAGAACAATATTACATAATATAAATACCAATAAATATTTATATAATTATATACGATGTAATACAAAATGATTAAATTATATACAAGAGAATGTTTTATTTTTTTAAGAAAATCATAAGAAAAATAAACTAATAAAATTTAAAAAAAAATCATAAAATTATAGTTTTAAAACTTATAACTACAAATATAACACCCCTTATGTTTATTTATATATTTTTTCTATTAAAAAGTCTTATCCATCATTTGACAATAAAACATCGTCTAATTAGATGTTATTTAAATTAAATTACAATCATTTAAATTTTTTCAATATTAAATTTCGTCTAATTAAATACTTCAATATTATTTGATGTAATTTATTAAAAAATATTAAACATTTAACATTCTACTGGAATCTAGTTAATAAAATTTATATAATAGTAAATAAAAGTGAAAAATATACTAAGAATATAAATGAATACATAATATAACAAAAATAAAAAAATAATATTCAAATAATATACTTGAGAATATCAATGTTACTTGTTTTTATAAAATAAATAAGCATATTTATAAATATAATAAATAAAAAGTTGGAATTTTTTTTTATAATAAATAGAGATTATTTTAATTTAAATAAGGTATAATTAAAAAAGAAACAAAAGGTAAATAAAAATATAAAAAAAGTGATTGTATGTTAGTTTTTATTAATAATATAATTAAATTATCGTAAAAATAGATATAAAATTAAATATTATTTTTAAAATAAATATAAAATCAATTCTCCGGTTAAAGATACATTTTCTTAATTTTAATTTAACCAAATTCCCGCACGCGTCGGAGGTTAACTTCAGAGAATTACTATTCAAATGGCACTTTTGACCTGACACAATAACACCACATATCACCAAAAAAAAAATTACAATGTTCAAAAATTGTTAAGAAAAATGCTAGAGATTATAAATTTGTATAATTTACTATACAAAATTTTAAGTAATTATGTAAAATTAGTTCTTATAAAAAAAATAGACATCAAATTTTATTTTTGATTAAATATGTTTTTATGTTTTTAATATTTAGGATGGATTATAAAAATATCTTATAAGTTTAATTTATTACAAAAATGTTCTCAATAACATTGTATAATTTTAATTAAGAAAGTTATTTTTTTAAATACTACCTTTAATTAATTATTATACTAAATTCAACATTTAAAATATTTGTATAATAATTTAAATATGGTGGACACTTTTACAACAATTTAAACATTGAATATATTTTTAATATATATCCATATATAATAATTTTACAATAAAATTAAAAATTTCCAACTCACCGATAAGACCATGATTATTGTTTAAATAAAAATAATTATTATTATAAATTTATATAATATAATATTATTAATAAAATAAAAACTCTCCTATAAGTTATAATTATAATTTATAAAATGATATGTTTTGAATATCCAATTTTTTTTATTTTTTTTTTTTTAAAAGAAGAGTTGAGTTGGGAGGTAATGGGACCATGGAAACTGTAGAGAAAATAGAAAAAAAGATAAGCTGAAGCTTGCATGTGATGCGATCCACTGGAGTCACTACTCCTTCCCCCAACTGGAGCATTGCATATTAGCCCAATTATTTGCCACTTTCTCTCAAATTCTCCTCTTGTACTCCCTCCTCTCTTTGATTTGAAGTGATAGGTGGTGGCTTTCAATTCCTCTACGTGTTTCATCCTTATTTGTTGTAACTGGATTGATTTTCAATGATATGAAAGTAAAAACAGCAAACATGTCCGAATTCTTGAGACATTTCCCTAACTGTACTGTAAAGTTACGACTTTGTTGTTGTTTTTTTGTACAAAAATGTCACCCAATTTTCATCAAAAACAAAATAATACAATGTGTTTTTTGAACCAAAAAAAAATTGGGTGTGGAGTTGGGTTTTGTGGTTGATTTATTGATAAGATTAATAATAATTTAAAAATATAAATTAAAATTAGTATTTTTATATATAAAGAAATTTGTTTTCATGATTGTTAATATAAATTATTGATATGTAACTAATCAATAATCATCAAGAAAAAAACCCAAAAATTAATCATAATTCACAAAAAATATTATAAATAAAATAAAAAATACAAAAAAACAGAACTACAACTAAGTCTCTAATTTTAATTATTTGGTTTTATCAACTCTCATGTTGTAGTTGTAGTCACCGTAATACAAATTAATGGTTGTTCTTCTTCACCGTTACAGTCATCATCATGCAAAGCCATGTCATCTCCATACCCAGAACACGTAAGCATTTGAGCCCTATTAGCTTGCAAATCCCAGTCAGTGGACCCGACTACATACAACATTAACCCAGCACAACAAACTTGAGCCGCTAGTAACCCAAGCCAAAGCCCACAAAACCCAACTCCAATCCAAAAACTTAGTCCAATAGCAATAGGCATTCCTACCAGATAAAATGCACTAACGTTCACGTTAGCTGCAGTGGACGGCCGGGCACTTCCTCTGAGGACCCCACATCCCACCGTCTGAGGACAGTTACCAAGCTCGCAAAGCCCCAGGATTGGCAATGCAGTAGATGTCAACCGTAGGATCTCTATATCACTTGTAAACATTCGGCCCCATTTATACCTCATCACAGACGCGAAAGTCATCGCTGATATGCCCATTATGGCTGCAAAAAACACCGATACCACAGCCGATAACTTTGCTTTATGAGGATGGTTCGCACCCAACTCGTTCCCAACGCGAGTTGACACAGCGAATCCAAGCGATGATGGAAAAACGTAAAGCAACGACGTCGTTTGGATAAGCACGCCCATCGAGGCAACAGTTGATTTTGGGTCTGATAACAATCCACACAACACGATCATGATCTCGTACCACCACCATTCTAAACAGACCGATACACAGCTCGGCGCGGCTAGCTGGAGAAGGGGTTTCCAACCAGTGAAGCACTCTCGGCTCGGTCTGGTCCACGTAGGCTCATGTAATCCAGAAGCCCAAACGTAAACAACAACCGATAAGAGAACAAAGAGGTTAGAAGCGGCTGAAGCAGCTGCAACGCCGGCAACGCCAAGCCGAAGCCGTGTAACGATAAGGAGGCTGATGGGTATGTGGAAAATAGTGCCAGCAAGAGATGCTAACGTGAGAGGATGGGTGATTCCTTGAGCACGAAGGTAAATGCGGATTGGGTGAATGAAAGAGTTAGTGAAAAGGTCAGGGAGAGAGAACATAAGATAAGTGTGAGCTATTCGGATGATATTTGGTTCTTGGTGAAGATATAGGAGGATTTTAGACATATTGAGCCAGAGAAGCGAAATGGGTATAGAGGAAACGAGAAGGAATATTACAGTACGATGAAGTGTCAATGAAAGAAGCTTAGGACGTTGGGCACCAAAGGCTTGAGAACAGAGTGGTTCCATACCTAAAGCTAAGCCAGAGAGAACAGAGTAACCGGTGATATTCGCAAAAGCAATAGCTAATGAACCAGCGGCGAGCTCAACGTCGCCTAAGTGGCCGAGGAATAACATGGAAATAATAGAACGAGAGTAGAAAATAAGGGCCGTTAGAGCTATAGGGAAGGCAAGATTGTAGAGGGATTTAGCTTCAGAAAATATGTCAAATGTTGATGGGTATGTGAATTCGGGCTCTGTTTTTGATTTCTTTTCTGGGTTTTTAATGGTGTTGGGTAGAGATAAGAGATCGAAAAAGAGATGGGTTTCTGGGTGGTGGTCGTTTGAATCCATGGTTGTAGTTTGTGTGGTTTTTTTATTAAACATGGTGGATTATGATGATGATTTAGATCACCAACAAATGTTTTCTAGTATTTCTAATTGAATGCTCTGTTTCAAAGTTCAGAGATACTCTCATGGAAGAGCACTCTTTATATATGATATGTAAAATATATCTTGCACTGTGTTTTTTGTAGGAACTTTGAAAACTATTTGTATATGAGAGCAATGGATGCTTAAGTTTCTTGGTCCTGAAAGATATCGATCGGTTATTGCTAAGATGAGGAAGGAATGTGATTTGGGTGAGGTATTAATAGAGAAGCGTAGAGGTGGGGTTTCCTTTCTGTATAAAATTCTTTTTATTTAACTCTTAATTTTGTTTATTTTATACTCTGTTTTTACTTTCAAAATTATATATATATTTAGTTTTTTTTTTCCGAAGAATGCAAGTTTCAATTTATGTGGTTGAAAGGAACAGAAGTCAGAATGTCAGATTTTCTGAGAGGTTCAATTTCCGAAAATTAATTTAGTATTTTTAGGAGAGATTGTTCTTGGTCTTTTTATCTACGTACAGAAAATATGATAAGCTTTTTGCTGAATGCTCGGTTCTGTCTTGGCCCTCGTTACGTAAAAATAAAATAAAATAATGTATTTGAAAATTGAAATTGCTGTGATTTCATTATCACCTGCACTGTTTTATACTGGGCGCTTGTATGTGGAAGTAACAAGGCCATGATCATCTTGTGCTTAACTATTTCATTGCTTGTCTACTTCATACTACACTGATTTACTGTGAGGGCTATTTTCGCCTACTTGTCTATTTTTTATTTATTTTACTTCTTTTGGAGATTCATTTATAGAGTGTTTATAAATTCTTACTTGATACTTGTATTATGACAATTATTTTATAATAAAATGATATATTATTATTATTATTATTATTATTATTTATTGTGAAGGTGTGTTCAAACTATTTTACATATGTGAGTGATTAAATGTTATTTTAAAAAATGGATAAATGTTGTAAGAGTTTATTAGTGACTGTATTTAGAATATTTTAATCTATTAGTTTTTTTTTTGTTTTTTTTTTGTTAATCTACCTTCAAAGCTTTGAAAGAGTGATATCATATGTTTAAAATTAAACTATTAATTTTTTTCAGTTTTTTAATTTTTATAATTGCATTTTTTTCAATTGAGTAAGGTTAAGTATGCTTTAAAATCACGCTAATGAAATATAACATTTGAGCTATTAGTTTAGTGGTTTTATCACTATATTTGAAAAATAAAATTTTAACATGAATAATTTTTTTGCTGTAAAAAAAACTAAAATTGATCATCAATGTAAAAAAATATTGAACTTGTGTGCTACATTTCGTATAGCTATTGGATTTTTATAATAAGAAAAAAATCTTGTATACACTACATATATTCATACGAGATAGAACAAATTTATCTTGGTTTTTTATTTTTATAAAATGAAAAAATATAAAAATTAAAGACAAGTTCTGATATTAATATAAAATAAATAACATATTATATACAACAAATTTTTCCTATGATCACCGGATTAACTTTTTAATAACATCTATCAATATTTTATAACGAATTTATCTTTATTTTTTATTTTTATAACAATTGATATCTTCACTTAAATACATAACATATTATATATATATATATATAATTCAACCTTCACTTAAATACGTTGACTTTTTAATAACATTTACCAACATTTCACTCTATTCGTAATCAAAATTTGTAAAAAAGAGATTACATTTAGAAGATACGGCAAACTATGAGAATAATCAATGGCAATGAGATTGATTAATCTAGGTAATTATCCTTATAATAGAATTCTAATTTAGTATTTTTCATTTACTTATTCTATTAATATATTTTATAAAAAAAATATTTATGTTTTTATGTAAACTTAAAATAAGATTTGATTTTAAATAATTCGTCATCATTTTTAAGGAAATAATTAAAATGAGTGAGAGAGAGAGAGAGAGAAATTAGAAGGTCTAATTCTGCATTTTCTTACATTTAAAAATATGATTTGTTAGTTAGAAAGAAAAAAAAAAGATTTGTAATCGCAAGAACATATGAATTGCTTGGATAAAACACCGTATAAAATATGTAAAAAGTTATTGCAATTGATTTTATCACATTGTTGTATTTATGACAATTTTGGCCATATATACCAAAAGCCAATTTTTTCTAAGTAAAATGATATTATATAACATGTAACTTTAAATATAAGAATGATGGGATTTATTACCATTCATATACATAAAATTTACTTGTAAATATGTTATTTATTTAACTAATAAATTATAGAGATAATCACTCTTAAAACTTCATACAATAAAAATAAAAATAGTGTTATTCAATGTAATGAATTTGGAAGAATACAACACATATAATGAGAGGTGGAGGTGTTATAGTTGGTATGAGTTTTAATGTTAAATTTGTTGGGAAGAAAAAAAAAACTAGCAAGTATGTTTTGAATGCATTAATTAGTTTAATTTTACTTTTAATTTGTCTTGAATGCATTTATTAGTTTAATTTTAGTTTGTTTCACGTGGCTATATGATAAAATATCATATCTAAGTTATCTAAAAGCTATTATTTTATGAATCAAAGTATCTATCTTTAAGCATAGTGGCCAATACCTTGTCAGCTTGGAATTAATAATGTGTTTCAACCAGCTTTTCAAAGTTGTGTCAACAAAAAATTAGAAAGTTAAAATTAATTAAATAAAAGAGAGAGAGGAAAAAGAATTCCAATAATTGATACTAAATTTTAGATTATATTTAGAAAATCATAATGTTTTTTTTTTAAATTACTACACTACTTAGCACCCATAATTAATACTCCAACCGTAAATATTCTATTTACCTAAATTAATTTTATGTTATTTAGCCACAATTTATTCACACAAAATTGTAATTTTGAAATATTCAATTTATGCAACTTGACATTTTAAAATATCAAAAGATAAAAATTAGCTTACAAATGTTAATATTGCATACAAAAAATGGTTATAGTTAGTAGTAGAGCTAGAGTTAAAATATTAAGGATGGCAGTAAATGAATTATTTTTATTATGAATTATATTAATAAAAATTAGTGGTTCGTGAACAAATTTTTTAAAAATACGAGTCATGGAGTTTAGTCATTTTAATTACGTTTGACCTATTTTTGCAAGTTCAAACTATCAAAATATAAGCCATGTTGGTGCATTCTTAAGTTTTCAAACTCCTTGTTAGCTCAAATTTAAAAAAAAATGATGCTACTTTCATTTGGCGTCCTTCCTTACTATAGAGGTGGAATCCTCTCCTTCAAGGGCTTGACACAAACGTTTGGATTCATGTCGAATTCTATTGATGGGGTTTGAGGTAAGATGTTCATAATTACCGGTCAATAAATACTTAAGACAATCCATATCTTCTTACTTTTCCTAGCTTCAAGGTTCTTGGTGTGTTTTGGGTGTGTAACTTATTCATGGATAATGGGGTGCTTGGAATGCTACGATGATGAGGCATAAATTCACAAGTGAAGAGGACAATTGTATTTTAAATTGTGTCTTCTACTTGGATGATGTGATGTCTTGGTACTTCAATTTTAATGGGATGTTTTTTTATTGCTTTTGCTTATGTTTATGCATACAAGGTGATTAGTTGTCCACGAGATGGATGACTTATAAACACAAGTTTAATTAAATGTAATAAGATCCAATTAAGTTAAGAATTGTATAGACTTATAAATTGTACATAATATCTACTCCTAGTCGATATGAGACTTAACAACCCTCCTCCACATCATTTAGTGGTCTTGGTCGGCCTTAAATAGACGAAGCACGAGGATAAGTGTACATCCAGGTTCTTGGGCGTCGATGAGAGTGAAGAAGACAAGAACCTAGTTCTGATATCAACCAAAAAATCCATGTCTAACTCAATTAAATAAAACTTCATTGAATTAATAGTTGCATATATTTATAAAACTGTTTATGATTTTTGCTCTTAACCGATGTGAGACTTAACTGCAAGTATTATAAATTCTTTTGATGAGTTGTTGTGAAAGTATGTACGAAAAATCAAGGTTCTTTCTAAAATTCGTCATTTTATATTATGCAACAACAAAATCATATTGAGGCAATTACTTGCCTTCCTCGTGGGTCTTCTAACGAGGCGATAGCTCATTTACGACCATGGATCATTTTTGGAGTTCAATTGGGCGTTTGTTTGTTGGACTACTCCTCGTTCAGACGACAATATTGGCTTAGGATGCTAAGGGTTGCTGGCATATTTGGAAGGGTCATTAATTATTAGTGGCATTTTGTTTGATCGGAAGTGAAGACTTGCTAGCATGGTAGTTTCCTCGATCATAGGTGTGGTAGTGAATTTTAGTTTTTATTTATTGTAATTAGATTGAGTTTTTGTTATTATTTGTATTGATTATCGTTTCATTCTTATTTATTAAATAGAATCAATATCTTATTTTTTTTATATAAAAATATTGTTAAGTATGAAAAATAAAGCCTATTTTAATTTACTTTGTATTCTTTTAACACATGTTAATTAATTTTATTTTTCAACTTTTTTTTTATTTTATGAAATGCCAAGTTAAATTTAACTCAATTTGTATATTAACTTCCATTAGAAAGCGAGCTATATCATGTGATTGTGAGCGTTGTTCCGAATTTGGGGTTATATACGGGTTAGCAATTTTATTCAGCCTCACTCGTTTGAAAAACTATTAATAATTCTTTAAAGTTCTTATTTTTTTTATAAATATTCTCAATTTTTTAATAAATTTTATAGATGATATTTAACATTAATAAAAGTTGAAGAAAATGTTTATTAATTGACGTTTTTATAATTATTAAAATTGAATGATATATTTAATTTTAAACTAAAATAATCAATAATCAATAATATTAAACTAATAAAATTAAAACTAAAGTTTCATATTTTTATTTTGTTCAAATATTATAAATCCTAAAACTTAGGAAATAAATAAATTTACTTAAAATTTTAAAAATTATTTGCTCATTAAGATATAATGATAAAAATAAGAAAAAACTTTCAAACTTTAACATTTAAAGTAGAATTAATAATAAAATTAAAAAATTAATATTTAAAAAAATATAAAAATTAAGACTAAATTTAAAAAAATTAATATTTACGCTTGACTAAATTATATATATATTTTAAATAAATTATCTAATTATTATAAGCAAATACATAGTTTTTTGAACACGGTAATTAATTTTTTAAATTATGTTCAATATACTAAAAAGTAAAATTTTATTTTGTTATGAGAGGTTACAAAAAAAAAATTAAAAAGTTTTAAAAATTATTTAATTAATTTCTCATTAATAAATATCAACGTAAATGTTGCAAGTCCCATAAAAATTTCCTAGCGAAACTTATGTTTAGAAACTAATAAAAATTAAACATTTCCGTGGAGTAGGTGTACTGAGTAAATACAAATAAATTACTTAAGAAAAGAGTCCACGTCCCTATTTCCTAAGCTCCTCATTCATCCATGCGGTGCTTACCATTTCTTTGCTACTCTTTTCTCTACGAATAATGCTATATAATATAACATTAGTAGGGTAATAATATTACTATGTTTAATTATTAATTAAAATTTAAAAAATTAAATAAAATTATTGAATATATAAGACATAGATAATATTACATATATATATATATATATATAAATTTAACTATTAATTAAATTTTAAAAAATTATATAAAATTATTGAATATATACGTTAAATTTAAACTTGATTTAATTTAATAAAATTTTATTTAATTAAATATTGTCAAAAATTATATGAGTAACGTAAAACTAATATCTGTTCGATATAAGATTTAAGAATTTCAATCTATATTAATTGTATGGTTTTAGTAGTCGATATTGAACGAGCAAAACTCATCTTAAATTCTTAATTTTCGATGAAAAAATTCAATATATAACATTGTGTAATTGAGTAGTTAAATAATAGTCTCAAACATTTTAACCTTCCATGTTTCATTTTTTCTTCGGTTTTTTCCAATTTTTTTTTTCTTTTCTAGATCTTTCTTTTTCATTTTTTTAATATTCCAAATTATCTTCTTACATGACCGGCTTGAAACACCCGAAAGCCAAGTAGGAGAACACAAGGTCTCAGTTTGGGTCAACGGTTTTCAATTATGAATGAACTCTCGTCGGGAAAATTAAAAATCAAATTCGGTCAGTTTTGGCAATTTCATAGCAACAATCACTATCAGCTTCAAATTTCAGAATTTTAAGTTTTCATTTTGATAATCCTGTCGTAACGTCCTTTTTATTGGTTTGATATATATTTTTTTTTCTTTTGAGGCCTATGAATTTTAGCTTTTTAAATGGGAACTTGTAATACAGGTAAAGTCATCGAGTAATTAATTTTACTTTTTAAAACACTAAGTTTACCGATAATCATGAACAAATTAATATATAATTAAGAATTGAATTTTCGTTAAGTGAGTTATAATTATTTAATTCATCGATCAGGTATAATAGTGCTTTCTCTTTATTGGGTTGGTCAGTAAGTAGGTCCCTAGCTAGCTTAATGTAAGACATGATGGTTGGATACTTGATTCTTTTATAGATCTCTAGCTCTTAAATTACTTTTCAAGAGAAATGGGCAGGCTAGTTTTTTTTTTTTTTGTATTTTGATCACAAGCCACTTGAAATACATATAGGATGATAATGGAGGCACATGGTCCCTTCAAAATCTGCTCAACATATATGTATGAGTTTGCTTGCTACGATCCTTGTACATATTGACTGCTGTCGATCTTGATAAGTACGTAGTTAACTGCTAAATCTTTTATATATATATATATATGTCTTTGATTCCTTATCGACAGCTACTACGTTCACTTAGGACACATTTTATTCCATTTTCCCCTTAATCTATGAAATTTTTATTATTTTAAAGATTTGATATCATAAGCCTTTTAATCATGTAAATATCATTTTATTAATTTTTATAATAATTTAATTATTTTATTTTAAAATAAATGTTCATCTTTTTTTTTTAAATATTACAAAGATTTTACTTTTATAAATTATATTTAACAATAAAAAATAATAATTATAAAATTAATAAAAAAATAATTTTTTTTATGATATGATAATGTGATATTATATTATCACTTTTTTTTATAATGAAATAATTAAAATGTATTAAAAAAATAACAAAATGAATAAATTCATATCAAATTCATTTATCTCCTTATTTCTTAACATATAACTTGAAAAACCTAGGTAGAAATCTGGATCATTTTCCTTTTCTACATGCTATCTTATGAGAATATATATATTTTTTTTCTTTCCGTTTGTTGATCAGATGAAGTGGTTCATAGTTGGAATGTTGGATCGTACTAAATATTTTCTTCTCCACAAGCTAGCTGTTGTCTATCATATAAACTTATATTATTTATAAAATAATGTAGAAGATAATATTAAAAATTGCTGAAAAATTAAATATATTGATTTTTCTTCGAGGATTGCTTTGAAGAGTTGAAGTAGTACATGGGAATCAAAATTGCCATGTTCTGCTACTAATAGCTAGCTTTACAAAGATAACAGTGCAACAAACTTTTACAAATAAAGGACATCATTTCCCCAATTGTCTGTCCAACATCACATTTCAATATTTCATTTATAATGCTATATATAAATAATAATAATAATAATTAATATATATATATATATATATCATTTTTATAACTCAAAAGGAGCCTCTAATCTAATTGATATATCTAATTATATTTGAAATACATCATAAACTTATAATATTTAAATTTTATAATTATTATAAATAAATATATACTAGCTTCCACATTAATGACCACATCAACTTTTCCTAAATGATCTGAAAAGTTGAACCTCATCTATGAACGACGTGGCAGCACCCCATATTAGAAGAGAGAAGTTTTTTATAATTTTTTTTAAAAAAATATATCTTAAATTTAAAATTAATAATTTGAGTTTTCTAAACATTTACATTAAATCATATATTAATTTTTATCTTATTAACTAGATAATAACATCTTATTTAAAACATTACTCTTAATACAATATTCATGATAAATTAACTAATATTTTAAATAAAATATCATGATTTTGTTAATAAAATATAGATTAAGTTAGATCTTAAAAGAAAAAAGATTCAAACCATCACTCAAATAATATTGAATAATATAATTTTAATTGTGAATGTGGTGTATTTGTAAATCTATTCATAGTTTTTCTGATTTATTTATTTATTTATTTTTCAATCCACAAATATATACACGAAAAGGATCTTCTTTTGCCAAAAAAGCTGAGATGAACTGATCATAAAGGTGGCCTGAGATCAAAGCAAATAATCCTTTAACGCCCTTTCCACATATACCATTTCGCATTCACAAGTTTTTCTCTGACTTTGATTCGTTATTTAATGAAAAAAATATTAAAAAATAATTTAATGCAATATATATATATATATATATATATATATATATATATATCTTAACTTAAATTTGAATTACAAACACATTTTAAATGCTCAAGTAAACTTTGTGTTAATGTAATTGTTTCAAGTTAATTATCTTTATTATAATTAATGTATTTTGGTTTACATGTTTGTCTTTTTACTCTTAATTATCACTTATTATTTATTGTTATTTAATTTTTATATTAACATACATATATTGTACATAATAGTGTAGCCACAAAACCTTAATTGTTGCCTCTTCATATGAGGAAGGGAAAGTATCACTTTGAATACTTGAAGTGTTGGCATTAACGACTAATGAGTGTGACATCCCAATAATATTTTCACCGAATTATTATAAATAAGTATCACGAAGAAAAATGAAAATCGAAAATGATTAAATATGTAGCTGCCATATCTACAATAATGGCAAGCGTAGTCTTCAAAGGAAAGGGAAAGGGCATGTAAAGATTTTGGTTTATGTCACTATATTTGGTCCTATAACAGAGCAAAGACAAAAACTAAGCTAAAAGTAGAAAATAGAGAAAGTAGAATTTCGAAATCAACCTCCATACGTATTAATTAACCAATTAAATTACTTATAATAAATTGTCAATAATAACCAACAATCAAAAAACTTAAATTACGAAGAAGAAAAAATCAACTATATTTTTTATTTATACATTTATCGTCATCTTATAAGTATTATTTATATGATATCATAGAGATTAAACAATTGCAATTTAATAATTAAAATCATTTATATTTGAAGACATACCTTTAACTCTAATAAAATATCAAGAAATGTTAAAATAATGCATAATCGAAACAACAACGTGTTTATAGAGTAGTGATAAATGTATAAAAAATATAATTGATTATTCTCTTAATAACTTAAGTTTTATTAATATAATGGTTTTAATGCATTTATCATGACTATTTTCAACTCATTCTTTATAAATCCATAATCATCCATTAAAATTTCATTAATTGGTTTGTTAAAATTTAACAAACAAAAAAACAACTAAATAGAAGAAGAAAGAATTGGAGATGTGATGTGGCATATTAATAGGTCTTTTAGAAATTAAGACAGCTACTTACCTTTCAAGATACAGCTCATCTCTCCACATCTCTTAAGTAGCAAATTAAATAGTAAAAAAAAATAAATTTATGATCTGCAAACTAAACAATTGAAATTCCCAAATTTAGAAAGATAGACCTTAAAGAGGTAAGGTATATGTGCCAATATATAGGACTATTACTGTCTCTTCAAACATGTGCTTCAACCTTTTATAAGGTTGTTCATGTGTATATGGGTTTGATATTCATTTGCGGCTAGCTTTATTTTCCTTACTTGCTAGTTTTGAGGGTTTTAAAGTAGGTTAAACCTTCCCAAACTGCCATTTTTAAGATTTATTATTAATTTCAAAAAAGAAGAACAGAAAGTAACAGAACACAGAAGCACAACAAGCAAGTGTCCCACACGCATGCCATATCCCACGTGGGGCGCATTTGGGCACATGCTGCATGTTGATACATTCTTGCATTGTCCAAATTCAACACTATTTTTCTCTCTTAAAATTTGACACTTTCTAATTCCTTTTCCCTGCTCTCTCATTCAAATTTTGGCCTTATGGCTCGTGGAAAAGTGATCAATTATAGCGATAAAAATGCGATAACAGTAAGTTTTTTTAATTATGGCAAAGTTAACGGTTTAATTATTTTATTTTATTTTTATATCAAACTAGTTTTTTATTTTGAAAAAATATAGAACAAAAAAATGACCAATTTTTAAATTTTATTTTTATTTGTTTCACTCCTTTTTTCAACTATAATTGGAATATCACTTTTATATATTGTTTTTAACAAAAGAAAATAATAATTACAAAATTTATAAAAATAAAATCTTAAAATTTGATCATTGTGATTGTAGTGTAATTTTTTCATACATAGGGATTAAACTATTCAAAAAATATCAAATGAACTATAATGTTTTGAATGACATAACTAAAGGATCATGATTATATTTTATCTCAAAAATTGTTAACTAAGAAAAGTAAATTTATAGTCGTATTATTTATATTGTATCACGTGTTAATATTATTTAAAAGAAAAAACATTTTTTCAAATTTTTAAAATAATTCTTACTTATGTTAGAACTGTGAATGTAAAAATTTATGGGTTATTAATTATTATTTCTTTTACTTAGTGTTATTAATAATACTACTTAACGATCAATAACAATATTAGACGGTTGTTGAACATTTGATTACATTAATAAAATAGGAGAATAACTTCTATCATAGTCTAATATATTCATCAATTTACATATTATCATAACGTAATTACTTTAAAATTTAATGTTTAATTATAAATTCGAACTTATTGCTTGAAAATAAGGCAAAATGGAGACAGAAACACGGGGAAAACTGGGTTTGGAGTCATAACTATAATTTGGTTACTTTAATTAGACTTTTAGATATTATAATAAAGTCAAATTGCTGCTGCTGCTGCTGCTGCTTAATTTTACAAAGTAAACATGTATTATATTTAAGTGTGCTTTGAATCATTAGTTGATGCAAGATCAATGAGAGATGTGACTAAGATTTTTCAACCTTATATAATTATATTACAGTCAGATTCAACTTGTTATGACTTTTGATTAAGTTAATTTTTCTAGCATGGACATTTTTAATTTGACCAATATTTTTGAGATTTAAAATTTTATTTTATTTTAATTTTAAAACAATTTGGTATCTTACATATATTTATAAACTTTTGTTAGATATAATTAACACATTAATTTTCTATTAACAAAAATGACTTAATTGATCAAATTTAAAATAAATAAAAAATATCTAATCAGTTAAATTAAAAAATAAAGAATTAAAATGTTTGTAGGACTAGTAATCAACTAATAAAGTTAAAAAATCCTAGTTTCCTTTGTTTTTCCCTGAATCATTCAAGAATTTCATTTTCTTTCTACGGAAAGAGGTTAAGTATTATACATGATCAACCAATGTCTAGTAGTAGATTTATTTTCCTTATTTTCTTTTATTTTTATTAATTAATTTAAATAAAAATTAGATTTTATTCTAACAAGGATGATTTTATTTCATTTAGATAATCATTTAAGATGATTTATGTCATGTTCATGTTTTGTTATAAATCTAGATATTCTTCTAGATTTTTTGGGTCAAATATTATAAAAACTAAAATATTATATTTTTTTATGAAACAAATAATATATAAGTTGGTGCGTGCAATCAAACATCCTATTAACAAATAGTATAATAAAGCAAAAGATTAAAGCTTTTGTTCTTCTTGGTATACTCAACAATATTTTTAGTTTTTGTTTAAAAATTTTAATTTTTTGAATTATTTAGATTGATAATTAAATAAATTAAACAAATCAAAATACAAGAGAGAATAAATAAAAGCGTAATTAATCTTAATTCCTACTTTAACAGTTTAACCTAATTTATATAAATAAAAGTCACATGATGATCGATGCTAACAAATAACACTACATAATATATTTTAATCATGACATTTTAGAAGATAATAAAGACCTGAAAATGGTTGTACGTGACTTGATAAACATGGTCAAATATATAGAAACATGGTCAAAGGAATCCATTAATTATCACCACCAGCAAAAACTAAATTTCTTTTGGGTTTGACAAATTGAAAAGATAGAATCGCATAAATGATTTTGGAAGCGCATCTCAGTCTCTAATCCATAAAAAAATAAAAAATAAAAGTATCAATAGATTATGATTAAGAATGGATTTGGTTGGATTTTGGGGGGTCATAATTTTGCACTAACTATTTGTCAACAACGAATAGTTGGAGATGGAATTATTGATTAGAGGATTTTAGTTTGGAAAAAAAAACAAAAAAAAACAAGTAATTAATTAACCTCATCACTAGGAGCGTGTAATAAATAAAGTTAATATTTATTAGTACATGTTTTATCTTTGGATTAAGACATTCATGGACTCCATTTCACCACCTTTATTTTTCAGTTATATCCCACCAAATTGTCACTACCACCTCCACCAAAACAATATCAAAACATAAAAATTATTCTCAATATCTTAGTCAAATGCTTCTGCTACGCTTTTGTGAGCTGCTTTCAGCCAAACATCATTTTAATTTAGATAACTAATAAATATAGGATGGATGTATTAAAAAAAAATTACAAACATATAATATATATATATATATATATGTTAATCCAATTTATGTGTTAAATATGTTTCACATTTTATCGATGATGATTATGATAGAAAAATAAATAAACAAAACGATAAAAGTATAATATCAAAAATGTATAGTATCTACTTCAATGTTAAAAGAATTTAATTAGAAAAATAAGAGATGAATATGAAATAATTTTAAAAAATCATGCCTTTCTAATGTTAAATAAGATATTATATTTATATTTATAGATTTTATTCGATGTTAATATCGTAATATCTTATTAAATTATTAATATAATTAAAAATTTAAATATACGTAATATGATACACATTAATAAAATAATATCATTCGAATTTGATGATTTTTTTCTATTATGTTATAAAAAATACATTAATATGAGTAAACAAATTAACGTGAAAGTTGAGTGATAAATATAATTAAGAATGGATCCACACTAAGCAATATGTTCTTTTTCATTATTAATTGTTTAAATTCGGCATTGATTGGTGACTACTTATATTATCATAAAAGAATATCACCTGAAAGCGCATTAATTCTCTAAGCCACTATCATTTGTATGTCCGCAGGTGAATTTATTTTTCCAGTACTATCAGAACTGTTATATATATATATATATATATATATATATATATATATTAATCAAGGTAAAATAAGATAAATGGTAGGCGCTAATACATAGAGTATCAAAGATAAAATCCTTAAAAGGGTGATTAATATAAAATATCCTAAGAATGTGGCAAATGGGTATATAATAATATATCGGATTTTTTTATATTTATATAAATATTTTCGGTCAAAAATTAATCTTGTGAGTGGGGTTTTCCGTGAGATTGTTAAATAGTTAATATATTTTTTTATACTGTATTATAATTATAATTGATATAATAGATAATTATTAATTAAATTAATAAGATTTATTTTTTAAAAATATATAATTAATTATCATATCATTCATAATAATAATAATAATAATAATAATACAAGCTATGATAAATAATTTTTTTTTCTAAATATTTATACTAAATAGGGATTCAAATGACGTTAAATCTTTGTTTGGCGTTTAGCAACACAATTTATTTGGTACAAGGATTTATAGACATGTTAAATTAACTATTTAATGAATAAATGATGTGAAACTATGTAATGTCCCTAAATCTGACGAGTAATTTTTTCCAAATTAGCAAAACTTAAGTAAATAAGATTATTATTATTATTATTATTATTATTATTATTATTATTATTATTATTATTATTATTATTATTATTATTATCATTGTTGTTGTTGTTGTTTGGTAAATGATAACAGAATGGTATATAAACAAAAATATCCAATAAATGGTGCCAAATCGGCCCATTTTGTTTTAAAGTAAGCCAGCCCACCACCATAACAAAAACAAGAGTATTTATCAATTCCTCTGAAACAGCGCGCGCGCATATATATAATAGAATTATCTTCATTTTTATTTTTATTAAAATAAAAAATGTAAGAAGTGGGAATTACAATAACAGCAACTTAATTTTTCCACTACAAAAGTGAGAACACGTTATATATATATATATATATATATATATATATATATATATATATATATATATATATATATATATATATATATATAAACTTAAAGGTGGACTAACTTAAAAAAATTGAGCTAATTCGATAACACTTCAAAAGCAGGCCCATAAATTATTTGTATGCTATGTTAATTTTTCTACCATATAAGTAAGCACACGTTTAATATAACACTTCAAAAGCAGGCCCATAAATTATATATATATATATATATATATTAAAGGTGTATTAAGTTGTAAGTTCTTCGTTACATATTATTATTTTATATGATATCATAAGTGAAATGAGAGCCATTTACAAACTCATCTTATATTTATTAAAGGTGGACTACGTTGTTGTAGTTGTAATTGTTTATTATATATATAACAACTTAAAGGTGTACTAACTTAAATAAAATTTGAGTTAATTCAGTAAAACTTCAAAAGCAAGCCCATAAATTATTTGTGGCCAATAGCCGATAGTTGATGTCGCTAGCATGAACTTCTTTATCTACTTGAAAGCTGATGGGAGTACGGCTTTATTCAAGGAAGTGTCTTCTATGAGATTCTATTAGTAAAGAGTTCTTGGATTCGTTTTTTTTCTTAAGCTTAGAAGCAAGGTACGCCTTTTGAATCTCTTCATTGAAGAAGATAGACTTCAAGACTAAAACCTGCCCCTTTCCCCTTTCTTTAATAATAAGGGTTCCAACACTATCTTACTAATAATAAGAAAGGGGCTGCTAGGTGTAACGCGCTAGCGCCCCTATAGAGTAAAGCTTTTCTTCTGCGAGACTCCATCAAAATCCGCCACTCATTGGTTGGTGTTCAATTCTTTTTATTGAGACTATGCCTTCAATTCCATTCTTCGTTTCCCTAGTTGCAGTATTCTTGCTCAACCCAACATGCATTTTCTAGTGCCGTGCCCGGACGATAGGCGCGCCGTAGTCACGCATTCGAGCAAGAGCCTTTACCTTTCTTCACTATGTAAATAGAGGGCTGGAATAAGTGCCAAACCCTCAACAAAAGAATGGATTAAGGTGATAGAGTGTTATCAGGCTTCGGAATTGAAAAAAGTGCTCTTTTTTTTCGTCAGCTCATCAAGTTCTTATTTGATCTGCCGCTGTTAGAACACCACTCGTCCTTTTGGGGTTAATGCTCTCAATGGTGAATCGATCATTCGATATCCTTTTACTTATGAGAGGACGAAATGGAATATTACTTATAAGCAATACTAATCAAATGGATTAAAGAGTATAGAATATTTGGTTGTGGAATATTCATCTTGACAAGAAATTATCTACATGATAAAATATGTATCAAAATAAGGGCTATAGCTCAGTTAGGTAGAGCACCTCGTTTACACGTGCGCCAATGTTTTTCAAAGGAGTCGATCATGTAATCAAAAGATTTGATCTTATTGAGAAATTGATGTCTTACTCTATGACTTTTAGGGAACAAAACAAGAGAAAAATAGCCGGACAAGTGGTTTTCGATTCAAGTGCCCGTTTAGGCACGAATTATAGAACTCACCATTAATATGAGATATTGATAAGGTGAATACTCTGTTTATTCAATGCCATGCATAATGAGTATAAGGACCTCAAAAAAAGATCTTTTTGTTCTATCTTATAAGCTTTAAGGTGTATGAAGTTTCATATTTGATTCAATCGGAACGATGGAGACTCCATTTAACTTAAGTTGATCTAGGCCAGAAGCAGACCTAAGTCAGGATAATCCTTCTTTGAAAAACTTTGGTAGTGATCCAGGATTCAAATTCACATAATGAATCAGAGTCCGCTAAGAAGAGAACGACTTGGCCCGATACTACCACTTGGATTTAGAACCTACACGCAGATGCTCACGATTTCGATAGCCATACTAGTGATTTGGAAGAGATCTCTCGAAAAGTATTTAGTGCCCATTTCGGTCAACTTTCCATCATTTTTCTTTTGCTGAGTGGTATGTATTTCCATGGTGCTCGTTTTTCCAATTATGAAGTATGGCTAAGCGATCCTACTCACATTGGACCTAGTGCCCAGGTGATTTGGCCAATAGTGGGTTAAGAAATATTGAATGGTGATGTAGGGGGGTTCCGAGGAATACAGATAATCTCTGATTTTTTTCAGCTTTGACGAGCATCTGGAATAACTAGTAAATTACAACTCTATTGTATTGCAATTGGTGCTAGCAAACATATGGGTTATTTTTAACCCACATCTTGATATATATATTATATTGAAAAAAATTATTTTAATAAATAGTAATACTTGCATGCGGCACGCATGCTCATTTTATATACGGATAACTTGAACCCACACAATTAAATTAAAATCATAAAATTATGTTAGCAGAGTACAACACAAATATTAATATACTTTAATTTATATATAATTTATTTATTTATTTATATAATTTTATTTTTATTTTTTTCTATAAAATATGTTTTTTATGTTATAAAAATATATATACAAAGGGAAACATATATATTTTTATATTGTAAAAAAATATATATGTTTTTTTTAGAGTTTAAAAATAAAATTCAATTTATAAAAACAATTAAATCATATAGTTAACATTATTTTCTATGTATACCTTATACCTTATAGATTCTAGGAATTAAGTAATAAACCCTTAAAAAGTTGAATCACCACATCATTTTACTCGGCAAAATACACAATATTCTGATGAAAAAAATAATATGCAATGTAATTTTCTATAAGTTATGGGCTCATCAATTCCAGCATGCTTGATCATAAAACAGAGTTTACATACTGAGCCCATTAAACCCAATATTTTACTCTTATCATCCCTCACTGCGAACAAAAACAATAATGAAGAAATGATATATGTTGTTTCGGGGATAATCTGAATATATGGGTTCAAAATCTACTAAGTATATGAGTGTATAAATATTATTTAAAAATAAAACATAGACCATAATATGTAGAAATTGTATCTTGATCAACGTCTCTTTTACTTTTTATTCAATAATACTATTTTTTTTATAACTAATATCCATAATGAAGTTAATCTACTTGTTTTTGAACCAATATTTTGGACTTTTGTACATCATTCATTATAATAATATTCGAGATTTGCAACCATAACATGATATATCTACTATATAATTATTAAAGAAAATATGTTTATAATTAATCAATTGACGGGTTTAAGGTATGGTCGAAGTCATACCCAATCAAAAAATGATGTTATATAAAAGAAATTCAAGTAATTATAATAAAACTTAATCCATTGTTCATTTGACTTTTTTAATACTATAGACATATTATTTATGTAATTATTGTTCCGTAAGATCAAAATGAAAACATAATCTTTGTTTTATTCTAAACGAATATGATAATGAGATTTTTTTAATGAAACATGATTGGTTTCTAAGATCGCTTTTGACTCTAGGCTTTTTTGGAGTTAGTTTGAATAAAGCTATTATCTGAGATATTATTTTGAAACGAGATCCTTTATAACACAACATAAAAACTTCTTATTTTATTGAAATTTCGTCAACTTAAATTCAAACTAATAAATTAAAATTAAATTAAATAATAAATATGAGAAATTAAAAAAAATCAAAATTTATTGAATTATTATACTACAATTTTACAAAGAATAATTAGATGAATTTTAATACATATTATCTAATTTACTTATATTATTATATTAGATTAATTTATTAGATAATTTTATTTGAATATATTAATATATTAAAAATATAATAATTTAAATAAATTATATAATATTAAATAAATTTTAATAAAAAATGAAATAATATTCAAAAATAAAGAATATTAAAATAAGAAATATTAAATAAAACTATTAAAAATTAATATAGAAAAAAATACAAAAACTAAACAACTTAGAGTTCTCTTTCTTAATTGATTTGTTTAGATTAAACTCATATTTATAAATTAACTCTTGGTAAGGCAAAATAAAAAAGAAAACTAAGTGGAAAAATATACTATCATAATTGAATCAATCACCATCGCATTACAAATACGATGCACTAACATCTGGACTAAGCGAACATGTATAACATAAATTGTACACATATAAGAATTTAGTAAACTATTTGAATATTGGTTTTTAATTATGAAAAATGAATATGAGTATAAAAAAATATAAAATTTCAAATAGATAAGAAATATTTATTTTCTAAATTTATAAATAAAAAATATAGAATTTTTTTAATTTATTCTTTTTTTAATATGAATATAGATATAATAAATTAATAAAAAAATGAAAAAAAGATATGTAAAAAGAAAATCAAATAATCTTTTTGTTAACTTATTTTTCTTTGAATAGTTAAAATTATAAGGAAATAAAAATGAAAATGAAATAAGATTTCCTTTCTTCCTTATAATTTTTTTATGATATTATTTGTTAAGTTTTATCATGACACATCATTATATAAAATTACAATCAATATCATTAGATGATTTTTGCCTTCTTTTTTTTATCTTTTTTAATTTTGAGTTTTCTTCACATTTAAAAAAAGAAGGAAAGGATTATTTTTTAAGTTATCTGAATTTTTCATCAATTAATTGTATTATATATTTTTAATTTTATTAATAATAATTTATGTTAATAATGATAAATAAAAATTAAGATAAAAATAACACAAAATAGGAAATAATATAGTGGTAGGTGGGTTTTAATTTAAAATAGAGTTACTATGTTTAAGTCTTAAATATTACAAAATATGTATTTTGAAAATAAATATATATATATATATATATAATTAAAACAATATATAATTTAGTAATTATATCTTTCAGGGAATGGGATGGAGATTAATAATATTATTCTCATGTTAGATCCATCAAATCAAACATTATAATCCCCGGTGCTCCTTTCAAATTGGTCCCTTCGCCTTTTCCTCCTATTGAAAAATATCCACGAATATTTGCCTCATTTGATAAAATTGACAACCCTAGTTATAATCTTTCATGATTTATATTTTTTCTTTTCTTTTTATTCAAACCCAATACATTATACTAAATTATGAAAATTAATATTTTAAATAACTTATATACCACATAGTACGAAACGAAGCTAGATAAATAAATAAAAATTGTTTTTATTAAGACTTGAATCAACGACTTTTTTGAACATGCAACTCTTTTTCAACCTTACTATTGTTTTTATCTCGGAAACATTATTGATTATTATTATTAATATTATTTGTTAAGATTTCTTCTGACATAATAATGAAGTTACCTAATGATTATTATCCGACTGTAAATAATAAATACAAAACACAATCAAACTAATATAATGATAAATAATAATAATGAGTAAATAAAATAATAAAATAACACAAAATTTAATGTCATTTTTCTAAAATAATAAAACTTACATCCACAGTCCAAATATTTAAACAATGTTCGATTATAAATAAAAGAGAATAATATTTTTTGTTATTTAATTACATTACAATCATCTACTTTCTTTATCATACAAACATTGTCCAATCTTATTTAAGTTTTAAAAATACTCCTAAGCCTTAAACTCCTCCAATGATGATATATTTAAATTTTAATGCGTACTATAGATTTAATAGGAGAGAATAATACTTTGAAGGAGCTTAAAACCAAAGAATTGCTTAGGGATTTTAAGCTTTCTTCCCCACTTTCAATGAAAAAAAAATATTATTCCCTCTTGCCTCTCTTGTCTCTCTTTTTTTTCTAAGCTCTTTAAATCTTTATTTGCTCTCATAAATGATTCTAGGGTACAAATGGGTGCTTATACATGTCCCTAAGTCATTTACCAAATCTCCTACTCAATTTCAAGTCTCCATGTGCAAATTTTTGTGCCCATTCTAATATTTTTTGTAAAAAATTTATAGGCTTGATCGATCGACCCATTAAAACTAACAATCCAAATTTTGGGCAAAAACTATTAGATTAATGCATGGTAGATTATGGATCGATTGAGACAAATCAATCGACTCTTGTCTCGATCAATTGAGCTATCCAAAATCTTTTCAATACTACACATGTAATGATCATAGTCCAAGATTTGGTGCTTGATCACTCACAATAGAAATAAAACATCTCATATATTTTCATCACATATTATAATTCTATACCTAGATGCCAATTCTTAGAAATAACCATTGCTTGGGTCTTCCATCACCTTTCAAATACCAAGAATAGGTGGCCACCAGCACAAGTAATACCATTCGACCAAGGTAACAATTCAAATACCTCTTGAGTCTTCAACCACGTGATTTATCACCAACCTGATCTCAAAGTATTATTCAATAACCTCACAAATCAAATACATCAACCATGAAACTCCATTCATATCCACCAACCCTATAACCCATCTTACCATGGTAGAATACCAAGTCTTAATCAGTTGCACCATGATCTCATAGTTAATTGAATCAAGTAAAATAATAAAGTTAAAGACTACACAACCCAACATATCAAACTTCACACAAATAAGTTGACCACATATATGACTAACTCCAACTGTACCCTCTCGGTACATTAACACTATACTTATTGCATATCTTAAGTTTCTCATATCAAGTGAACTTGGAACTTTATCATCTCCACATCCGTATTAACAGTAATAAGAGATAATGTAATAAATTAGTCAAATTGTTGAATCATAATACCTTTTGTTTTACAAACTCCGTTGTACTGACATTGGTCGTGTACCTCATCAAATCAAGTTCATTTACACCATCCTCCAATGTGCTCTCTAAACAGTCTTGGCTATTGCTCGCATGTCTAGGAATAAGTACTTGTGCTTTGTTATCATACAAAGAATTTGTTTTGTCATCGATGGCCTCATGCCATATATGGGTATCTTCCCTAATCATAGCATCTCAAGAAATTAGTGACTCCATACATAATATATAGGCGAGGTCTAACTTCTCAAGAGCTACTTTGTCACGATGAGCTTGATTTCTTGCTATTGTGCAATCAGTAACTAACACAGATGGCTCGATTGGTGTAGTGTCGATTACTATCTCTGTATTCTTTGGATAATGTCCTTCATAATCACTAAGTCTCTCTTTCGATTGCTTATACATCTCCACAAGATTCCTTTACATGCATTCCAACTACTTCATCTCACTACAAACTCGTCTGGTCAAACTTAGTAAGCTAATGGAATCCTCGAAACTAACTTGTAAAAACATCACATCCTCTTCAAATTTTACATCCCTATTGATAATGCACTTCTTGCTATCATCAAGTTAGAGCTTGTAACCATCAACACCACTTGGATAACCCCAAAACAAATATTTCAGTACCTTATTCTCTAATTTTTCAAACCTAACGCATACATAAGCAACCCAACCAAACACTCTCAGATGGTTGTATTTCACTAGACGTCCAATCTACAATTCTTCGAGTGCCTTGAAGTTAAGAGGCACTGATGGGTACCTATTAATAAGATATCCCAGTTGTAGAAAAAACTTCACCCTAAAATCTTAAGGGTAAGTTGGCACCAGAAATCATACACTTAACTCTCTTCAAAAGTATCATCGTTAACCTTCCTACCAACCCAAACTATTGAGAAATTATAGGAATATCTTGTGTTTGATAATACCATTTTTTCTACGCAAACCAACAAAAGCTTCACAAAAAAACTCTAAACTATATTCTATCATATGGTTCTTCACCTTCATCCCAGTTTGGTTACTAACAAGAAACTTCCAATCTTTAAACTTCATCTCTACTTTTCAATAAATATACCCAAAGCTTCATAGAGTAGTAATCAATAATGAAAAGAATATACCTAGCACTACCCATCAATGGTATCTCCTTCGATCCATGCAAGTCTATATGCACATACACTAATATGATATCTCTCTTGTGCCTTGCCAAAGAAAATGACACTTTCTTGTCATTTTTAATTATAAAATGATTACAGAAAGTCATCCCATTAACCAAGAGATTTCCTCTTGTTGCCACCAATTCACATCCATTTCAATGTGGATACTTATAGCATCTTCAGTCTCCGTAACAACATTAAGAATATACAACATGTGTATCTGCTTACCATGAAAAAGCACCAATGAGTCATTGCATACCTTAATTTGATAATGTTCACATTTGAAACTAAGACCATGCTATCCAATATATCCAAGTAGATAAAGTTATTCTTCAAATCGGGAACATGTAACACATTCTTAAGAATGAACATCAAACCATTATCCAATCAAAGATGTACTATGCCAATGCACACAGTTTCACATTGTTGATTATTTGACAAATTCATAACATCACTATTTAGTGATTTGTACTAAACAAACAAACTCTTATGAGGTGTAAATTGGTATGTACACCCTAAGTCCAAAACCCATTTGTCACAATTTCCACCATTCATCGAAATTGTAAGTGCTTCGGTATACTCACAACTTGTCTCCTCATCCACCACTAAAGTTCTACTATTTGACGCTTTCGTCTTATGTCCTACCCTTTTTGGGCAATCTCTTCTAATATGTTTATGTTTTTGACAATGATAACACATATTCCTCGTTGCTCCTTATGACTTAGACCAAGAGTGAATCTTATCATCCAACTCTGTGCCTTTATCACCTTTCTAGCCACAGGTACACAATGCATCAATTCTACCACTGCCATCGAGATGTATACCTTCTGTCTTCATCTCCAAGTCTTGCGTGCTCAAGTGAGAGACCACTTGCTCCAAAGAGATTTATCTCTTCTATACTTAAGCCTTGTCTTTACTTCATGATATGACTCTGATAAAGTATGCTATAAGAGATGTGCAAGATCCTCATCACCAAGATGACCTTCTATATTGGTCAAATCACTAGAAATCCTCCAAAAATTCGAAAGGTTAGACTCTAATCCATTTGACGTATCCATCTTGAAACTGAATAATTGTTCTTTCAAATGAAACTTTTGAGAGATTCTTTTGAGTATATATCTCATCCAACCTCTTCCATAAACCTTTGTGGTCATCTCACCTTTCACTTGACAAATCACATCATCATGCAAGTGTAAATAAATGGAGGCATAACGGTCGCTTCTAATTCCTTCTTTTGAAAATTGGTTAACCCATCCAAAAACTCCAAATCACTTTCTAAGGCTTGTGCTACCTTTTGTTGAACTAAGACACTCTTCATCTTTGCCTTCTATATGTAGAAGTCATCGAAACCTTCTCATTTCTCCATCTCAAATTTACTCATAATTGATTACACTAAAATTGTCTTCAAACAAATTTCTAACAACCTTCACAAAACTCTCATCAATAAAACTCCACAACAAACCACAGAATTCAACAATACATAAACCAACCCAAAGGCGAAACCTTGAACTCTGATACCCCTTGATAGTGATTTTTCCACTCTTGTTTAAGCCTATATAAATGGAGTTACCTAATGAACAATTGTTACATAATCAAACAATTAGCAAAAGGATAACAAAATGAAACCAACTATAAACAACAAATACAAAATGTAATCACACCAATATAATGACAATAAATAATAACAAGCAAAGAAAATAATAAAACAACACACAAGATTTAACGTGGTTCTTCTCCAAAATAATGGAGTCAATATCCACAACCTAAGCACCTAAGAAATGCTCCACTATTAATCAAAGATGATTACATTTTATACTACTCAATAACATTATAATTATTTACTCTTTCCATCATACAAACATCATCCAATCAGATTTAAGTACCAATGATAACCCCTAAGCCTCACAATCCTCTAAGAGAGATATACTTAGATTTTTATGTTTATAATGGATTGAATAGTGGATAACAATACCTAGAGGAGCTTAAACCCAAAGAGTTACCCAAGAACATTAAGCTTCCTTCCTCACCTTCAATGGAGAAAAACATTATTTTCTCTTGCCTCATTTTTCTCTATAAGTTCTCTAAATCCAAATTTGCTCTCAAAAATGATTCTAGGGCACAAATGGGTGCTTATACACTCCCCTAGATCATTTACTAAGATGCGTACTCAATTTCAAGTCCCCGCATGCACGAAGAAGAACATATATCTCGTCTCTTCTTAAAAATATTATAGGTTAGATCGATCGACCCTTCACTCGATCGATCAAACTATTAAAACTAAGAATCCAAAATTTAGGCAAAAACTACTAGATCGATGCATGATCGATCGACTTATTAAAACCAAGAATCTAAAATTTGAGTAAAAATTATTATATCGATACATGATTGATCGATTATTGTCTTGATCTATTAAGTTATCCATAATTCATTCAAAACTATATATGTAATGTTCTTAATCCAATCTTTAATGCTTAATTACTTACAATAATAATCAATCATTTTATGGATATCATCGCACATTATATTATTTATTGAAATAACTTAATTATTATTATTATTAAAAATCATAATTTTAAAAGTTTTATTCATGTATAATATGATTATATGAATCCTCGAATGCTAAATGAGGCATATGCATGATCTCTATTACGACTTGTCAAGGATTCCCTATTCTTTCGAGTTATGTTACTTAACAATCTATATCATAGTTTTTTCTTTATTACCTGCCTATTACAGTTGTTTCCATAATTATTCATCAATCTTAGTTAGTATTTTACATTTTGTAGTACATCGATATTTACTTGTTATGACTTATTAGCATTATAATTAAGTTTAATCGAACTTGTTAATCAGTTGTTATGTATCCTGGCCAGTCTCTGCTTCTAAGTGGCCTTTGATTATTTGAAAAAGAAAAGAAAAGAAATAAACAATATATGTATGGAGTGAGAAAATATATAATTGCTTAAAAATAAGATTTACTTTTATTTGTTAAATTTTATTTAAAATTACAGGGTCAAACTCACTACCTGTTATTTTTTTTCTTTATTAAATACCAAATGACACACATGTTACTTTATACCCTTGTCCGAATATTGCAGAGAGATTATGAAACTCGCAGTACAAATTTTTAATCAAAAAGTTTTCAAATGATCGACAATATAAACTGGGTTACTTAAAAACAGATATACCTACCTTGTCGTAGCTGCTACTTTTTTAATGCTTCTTTTAATTCACATGTTGTTATAAATAGAAAAAGAAAATTTTAACTTTAAAAATCCTAATCGCTGTTGACTTGAAATCTTTGAATTGTGCTTCAACGCCTTGAAAATTTAATGTAATTACTAAGTTTTTTTCTGTATCTAATGTAATATAATTAATAACATGTGTAATAAGTGACATTTGGTTATATTTAAATAATAAGAGAGTAAAAAAAATTATTATCTATTATTTATTAAAAACAACCCTTAAATTTATAGGGAAAAAATATCATAAATATTCTCTGTATTAATGACTCATAAATTTATAGGGAAAAAATATCACAAAGATTCTCTATATTAATGACTCATGTTATTTAGTGTTTTAGATTTTAAATGATTTCATTTAGTTATTTTAATTTTAAAAAAATCGAATAAAAAACAAACTATATTATTTTAATATTTTAATATTATTTTAAAAATAATATTTTAATTAAAATCGTTAAAATAATATATTTGTTTTAATATTATCATTTTTATATAAAAAGAACGCAAAAAAATGTGAATGAAAGATTCTGGGTCCATGACTATATCTAACTTGCAATCAGATCACAATTGAGTTCACGTCCATATGTCTTTGTAATTCATGTTTTCTTATTCCCTTACTAGATCTTGTACCCCGAGTATTAATCGAACATGAATTATATACAACGAATATGTAAATATACATATCATAATAAACAATATAATAATTAGAAAAGATTGTTTACACGACAATTATGTTATTAAAAACTAATTTTTAAAATTAAAAAAATAAAAATTAATTTTTTTATATTTTTATGTTTTAAGAAAACAAAATTAAAAGAACTAAAAGTAAATAATAGTTATTAATTAACTTAGATTTGTCAGTTTAGAAGATATTTGAGAAAATATCTACGAATACTTGATCTTCAAATTTTCTAAATATGTAAATCATTAAAATCCCTCAATTAATTATTAATTAATTACATTATCAATTGAATCTAAACTAGTATATATTTTTCTCTTAAGTGAACTACACATCATATATTGATTAATCTAATCACACTCTCATGTCAATTAAATTGCATATTACCCTTTAAATTCATTAATTATAGATCATATACATAAGAATCATGCATCTATGCCTAGAAACTATGTATGTTATTTAATCAAGAAAAATAATAAAATAATTCTCTTAAATATATTTAATTGTCTATATAGATCAATTGTTGACTAACCAATTAATAACATAAAAATCAAATTAAATAAAATGATTAAACTAAAATCATAATTGGGGTAAAATATTATATCATCACATGGTGAAAATTGGGTTCATAAGATCCCTAGATTAATAAATTAGCTAGACATAATTTTGTTCATAAACTTTATATTTTTCATTAATAAATAAGAAAAAGAAATACAATTAATCTCTTGAATTATAATACCAATATCCTCTTAAATCTCCACTAAAATTGTATCTTCTTTTTAATTTTTTTATATTTTTCTCTCTTCTTGGCTCCAAAATTTGATAAAAAATTAATAATTTTTGGTTCGTTAGGGTTTATGGGGCAAATAGAGGGTTAAATTAAGCTTAGGTGGAATGTGGACCGTCAGATCAACTTCAGATTAAGCGCTAAGATGAAAAAAAGAAAAATTAACAACGTTAGCCAATAAAAATGCAACATATGGCACCAGGACATGGGCAGACTGGTATAGTCAATGCTATATGGTGTGATATGATTTACGGTTACTAACATCATGGCGTGCCATTGGAAAGGAATGGATGAATCGTGTGATGATGCATGACATGTCTGTTAATCGTGTGGTGAAAATCTGAATGAACGTTATACTAACAAGTGACATAGCGTTGTATCATATGGTACACATGGCATTTCTCGATTGGCCCTCTTTCATTGCGTGACGTCCATGTGGTAGTTTCCGATTGGTTATGTGTTAAAAATTCATAAACATTTATGAAAAATTCCAAAAATATATTTTCATCCATTTTCACTATAAATTTCATATTTTAATACTTTTAACCCCAAAAATACTACTTATTGAATCAAATGAACAAATACTAATCAGAAAAATGCATTGATGACTCTACTTTCATCATCATCAGTTATCCTATTTTGGGTCATACACCTAAAGCTCCTTATATACTAGTACACCTCATGGTGACACACCTCATATATATCATACATCTCATGCACTCAACATCCATGTGTAAATCTGCTCGTGTTCATATACACCTTATAACATCTCGTGTGAATATATCCCTTGGATATGGGGTACCCCAGTCTGAAACACCCAAACATTAATTCCCTCATTATTTCATCTTGAAACAAGATGAAATAATCACTCTTCTTTGGATACATTAGTAGGTACCCAATGCATCTTTTGTACATCGTATCCACTCTTGAATTCCTTAGATAGGTACCTCAAATTACCCTATATGCATATACCCCATGATTATGAGGTACCTTGGTTTATAACACCTAAACATTAAGTCCTTCATTCTTTTATCTTGAAACAAGATGAAAGAATTATCTTCTTATCAGAGCATGTCATTTAAGTAGATACTTATAATACTTTAGGGGGTGCAATCTTTCAAATTCTTGTGTTATAAACCTTTTAGCTTCCTCTGGGTGATTTCGATCTCCTACCTAGTATATTAGAAGCCCTAGCCCCTTATTCAATTCATTTCCAATAAGAAAGCTTAACTTCTAAATTTTCATAGCAAAGTTATATCTGTTTGAAAAATTTCAGACCGTATTTGAGGAAATTTAACCCGTGTTTAAGGAATTTTTAGCCCATATTTGAGGAAATTCAACTCATGATTGAGGAATGTTTAGCCTGTGTATGAGGAAATTTAGTCTATGTTAGAGGAATTTTCTTCCCATGATTAAGGAATTTCATTCCTTTTGGGGAATTTCATGCTACTTTTTGAGGAATTTTAGCCTATATTTTGGGAAAACTCAGGCCATGCTTTGTTTGGGCTAACTCATGCTACACACACTTGCATATCAAGTTGGGAGACCATTTGGTCTCCTTCTCCATACTTGGGCTCATCACTTTTTTTTAAAAAGGAGATTCACATGAACTCAAAACCCTTATTTAGGATGGTTAGCATACGTTTTATACCTGCGTCCCAAGTAAGGGGTCCATTTGACCCCTTCTCCATACTAGGAGGTTATCGTGTTATTTTATTCGCGAGATAGATGATATGGATAAGCGAAAAAATCAATTCTTCACTTATCTTTTTCGACCGAAAGAGAAGATTCACATTTATAAACTCACGACCCTTTCTTAAGATGTGACATATGCCTTTTGTACCAGTATCCCTAGTAAGGGGTCCATTTAACCTTTTCCCCTATAGTTGAGGGTTATTGCGTTATTTTATTCGTGAGACAAGTGATAAGAATAAGTAGAAAAATAAATTCTTTACTTATCATTTTTGACCCAAGAAGAGGTTCACATTTGTAAACTCACAACCATTTCTTAAGAAGGATTATATGCCTCTTATACTTGCATCTCTATTGGGGGGTCCATTTGGCCTCCTTCTAAATACTATAGGATTATTGCATTATTTTATTCATAAGACAAGTGATAGAGATAAGTGAGAAAATAAATTATTCATTTAAATTTTCAACCCAAAGATAAGGTTCATATTTCTAAACCCATGACCTTTTCTTAGGATGAATCATATGCCTCTTATACCCACATTTCTAATGAGGGGTCTATTTGGCCTTCTCGTCTATACTAGGAGATTGTCGCATTATATTTTTATGTGATCAATTCTTCAATAATGAATCTTTTTCTTCCTTAGGCTAGGCATTTGAACACATGCCTTTTATGCCTATATCTTGAATAGACGGGGAGTGTTTGCCTCCTCATTCCAAACGAGGAATACATAGTTCTTTAAGTAGTCATCAGTTTGGGTATTATGACTTTTTTATACAGAAATACAAGCAAAAACATTGCTAAATTCAATCAACCATATCTTTTTTAGTGTAGATTTTCCAACTTTTACATCTTTTCCACCACCCTTATGGTGTGCCAAAAGCAAGGGGTGGATAAGTGTATTGACTACATTCTTATACTTTTGAATCTTCTCCCACAAAGGTGAGAAGAGGTACCTCACTGGTATGAGGTATCTTGTTGATAAGAGGTATCTCATTGAGAGTCAATACCTTGTTGACATGAGGTAATGCATTAGCAAGAAGTACTTTGTTGATAAAAGGTAACTCACTGGAAGAATGTATTTTCTTGATAAGAGGTACCTCATTGGGAGAAGGTACCTTGTTGATAAAAAATACCTTGTTAGTATGAGGTACCTCAATGAAAGGAGATATTTGAGGAATGTTTAAAAAATACTAAAATTATCGTGATTTAATTTACTTTAATGAATTAAATAGATTTATATTTATATGATTTTATCATATTTTTATATAAATTTATCTTTTCGAAATCACAGGTATTTTTATTATTTTACAGATATTTTTGTTCAAAAAATTTTTAAAGACTCGAAAAAAATACTAGAGGTAATATATCACAAATAGGTTGAGAAAAAAATTGAGGAATAGTCAAAAAAATAAAAAAATTTGGACAAAATTGATCAAAATGTCGAGTCATGTACACGCCCGTGTGAAACTAGCACAAGCCTGTGGCCCTTACGTAACCAGCACATACTTGTGCCAAGTCCTGCATGTGCCAATACACCCCTCGCATGTCTCACGTGCCCCATGCACATGTCACGTCGAGTCCCCCGCATGCCAGCACCGTTTACCGCAAATCTTGCCTCCACACATGTGCTAGCCTGTTCAAACGCAACCAATATAAATTTTTGATATATTTTTCTACTTTTTTTTGGCCTTTTCCTCATCTATAAAATGACCATCTCTCCTATTGTAAAAATTAACTCTCAAATCCTTAAAAATATCTTCTCTTTCTCTCTTTAGATTTCTCTCTCTATAAAATTTTCTTTGTTTTTTTGTTTTAAAGTTCTTCTCTTTTTGAGAAGAACTAACTATGCTTTTGTAAATTTCTATTTTTTGATTCAATAAACGGAAATACAAATATATTTGGAGGTTTTCTAGAAAAAAGATTTAGCATTAAGGTTCTCTAAGTATTCTTTTTAGGTATAATTTTAAAATTAATTCTTTAAAGTTATTTTTATATGTTATATTTAATTTATATGTGATTAAATTTAATATGACTAGTTGTTTGTAAATATGATATAATAATAACGTTGTTATGCGTATGAAATATTAAATAGGTAAAATATTTCTATAAAATAAATTAATTTTTTATTCAAGATTTTATATTAAAGATTTATAGAGAAATATATTATTTTTCATTACAATCTTAAATCTGAAAATTAAATTTTAAGGTTTAATTATCTGATTTGGTTTAGAGTAGTGTTATTTTTTTTGTACAATCGTTCGGTAATTAGAGTGAAACTTTATTTCAAAAAATTTTATAAGAACTATTATTTGAAAATGTATTGACAACATATTTTCAATAATAGTTTTAAAACTTGAAAGTTAGTACTCAGATAATTAAATTCTTAGGTTTAATTTGGACACCTTGAATAAAGTTTAAAATATCTAACCCTACCAAATGTGTCATTTAAATGGTTCATTTTCAATTTCTTAGAAAAAATAATTAATTTAATTAACCAAATTAATTATCAACCACACCTATAAGTGTTAATTGATTTGTTTAATTAAAAAAATATCTAACTCCACTAAATGCGGTATTTATATATATATATATAAAAATAATCAATAAATATCAATTTATATATTTAATAACCTAAATAATATGAGTAGATATGATTAACTTAATTATTATATCCATAAATACTACACTATTATGAATAATAAAAATTTGCATAATTGTGTATTGAATTCATATCTATGTTTATTTTTTATGTTGTTAGATTAGGAAATAAAAAAAATCAAAATATCGTGACAAAATATTTAGGATTTAATTTCTTTTTTAAAAGTTTAAAAAATAAATTAAAAATAAAATATATTTTTACCTTAGATTGATCTTGGGAGTATATTTGTTATTTTTTATAAAATGATTCATGTAATTGTGAGAGTTTTACAAATATAAAACCAAAGTATCTGTAAGATTGATATTACTAACCCAATGTCGATTTTGTTTAATCAATATCATGTTGATAAGAGGTACCTCTGTTGATAAGAGATACTTCATTGATAGACAATACTTCGCTAATAAGAGGTACCTCATTGATAGGAGATACCTTATTGATAAGAGGTACTCATTGGGAAGATGTATCTAGTTAATAAGAGATGCTTTGTTGATAGAAGGTACCTTGTTAATAAGAGATATCTCATTGGTAGAAGGTAATTCGCTAATAAGAGATTCCTTATTGGTAAAAGGTATCTTGTTGATAAGAGGTACTCATTAATAAGAGTTGTCTCATTAGGAGGAGGTACCTTGTTAATAAGAAGTACCTCGTTGATATAAGGCACTTCACTAATAAGAGGTGTCTCGTTGGTAGGAGGACCTTGTTGATAAGAGGACCTTGTTGATAAGAGGTACTCACTGGGAGGATATATCTCGTTAATAAGAGGTGCCTTGTTGATAGAAGTTACCTTATCGATAAGTGATACTCACTACGAGGATGCACTTTGTTTATAAACGGTGCCTTCTTGATAAGAGGCACATTGGCGATAAGAGATACTCACTAGAAGGATGCACCTTGTCGATAAGAGGTACCTTATTGGGAAGGGATACTTCATTGGGAAGAGGTACCTTGCTAATAAGAGGTGCCTCACTGGTAGGAGATACTTGGCTAATAAAAGGTACCCCAATAAAAGGAGGTAAATCGTTAGTAAAAGATGCTTCATTGGTATGAGGTACCTTATTGATAAGAGGTACTTCACTAATAAGAAGTGTTTCATTGGTAGGATGTACTTTGTTGATAAGAGGTATTTCGTTGATAAGAGATACTTTGTTGATAAGAGGTACCTCGTTGATAGGAGGTACCTTGCTAATAAGAGGTACTTCACTGGGATGAGGTAACTCATTAATAAGAGGTGCCTCTTTGGTAGGGAGTACCTTGTTGATAAGAGGCACCTCGTTGGTAGGAAGTACTTTGTTGATAAAATGTACTCACTAGAAGGATGTACCTCGTTAATAAGAGATAATTTATTGATAGGAGGCACCTTGTTAACATAAGGTATCACATTGGTAGGAGGTACCTCATTAGGATGAAGTGCATGTTGATAAGAGGTACCTCATTATGAATATCTCTCTTATAGTAAGCTTGTGTGTAATTTCTTGATTGTCATATTGCAATTTGATGAAAACTTGTTGCAACTCCACACCTTATTAGAGTTTTTCCATGGGGTTACTTTCTAAGGATGCATCCTCAAAATTAACTCTCATTGAACTAGCAATACATGACATCATTTTTGTAACCTTTAATCTCCTAACTTCTGGGACTGATGGTTGAATGGAATTGTACCCCAATCCATGATGTAGTGTGAGATGAATTGCATGGTGACTTACATGTTCATGAAGATCACTTCCAAGAACTTGATGCATAATGTGCTTAGGGTGATTCTAGTTCTTGCTTCTTTTTAAACTAAAGATGGTGTGGTGGCTGGTTATGTTGATAGGTCTAAATTTTCCTATTGTATGTTGTAATTCTTTTGATTTTTTAAATGAAAGATCTCAAATCCTCAATATGGATTAAAAAATTTAATGTTCTATGGTGAGTGCCAATTATTTAGAGAGAATTACAATGTATTACAGGATTTAAAAAGAGTTAGATACCTATAATGGGTCACATATGTTCATATATATAGACACCATCATCCTCAGATGTCAGCATCCTACTGAAACGACCATATTTGACTTGCAATAAGATCACTACCACATGATGAAGTCATGTTCATGTATTTCTACAATTCATGTATTCTTTTTCCCTTATTAGTTCTTGTACCTCGAGTATATCGTTAGGATTATACATTTAAAACTCTCTGTTTACTCAAATCACATTGTGTAAATCTACTTATATTTACATACACAGTGTATTCTGTAGATATAGGTACCATTGTATGAAACACCTAAATATTTAAAAACACAAAAGTTCTTTGCATTAGTGCTTAAAAATAATTGGGGTTTAATGCATGTGAGTTTTATTTTGTTACTGAAAAAATAATTTTATTAAATTAAATTGAGATGTTTAATTATTATAAAATTATAGCAGATAATATATTACATATCATTAAGATTTTACTGTTTAAGTTAACTTATTTAATTGTCCTTTAGTGAGTTTTATAACATTTTTCGAATACACATGACAATTGTATTGTACATTCTAATAATATAATAAAAACTACTCCATGAACTGAAGCTATACTTGAAAAAAGTGTATGTGCCATCATCCCTAGATAAATTATAGTGGTTGTTTCGTAAATTTATAAATTAAGTTTATAACTTAATGAATTAAACATCTTTCATGAGTGTTACATACATTCTAATTACTTAAAAATAATTTTAATAAACGTAGGCAAGAAAAAATTAATAATAATCCAATTTCATAACAAAATATGAATCACTTCCCCTTCCCCGTATTACTTCATTGTCCAAAATCTCATTACATCAAAGCAATATAGACAATAAACTGAAAAATCTCAATCAAAGCCAACTGAAAGGTTATTCCTGAAATTACAATCAAACCTGGGCCTTGTTATAACATCGGATTCAGCCCCAGCTCCAAAAATGAACCAAGAAAGTGTGAGAAAATAACATAACACATGGGCTCTACCTAGAAAGTTTCTTACTTTTAGAGAAGTGCTTTCCCCCCCTTTTATTCTCCGAGAAAGCTGCTTACTTTCCAAGAAGTTCGCTCCCAATTCTTCAATTTTTTTTCCTTCCATTCGTATCCCACCGATCTATCTCGTACTTTTCGATTTCATTCTGAAATTTTCTATCAGTGTCCCTCATTTTCTTTCTCCCGTCCGCTTCTCTGACTTGTTCGAACCTCAATCACAGCAATATCCACGCGAATCTTTGAACCGCATTAAATCGAAATTTTTGATTCGATCGAAGATCGAAACAGACTGATCCATATTAGAAAGAAGGTATTTCGGATTAGTTTTTCGTGTTTGGAGGGTATTTTCGGAATTTTTAGTGAACGAAGGAGATGGGGAAAGTGGCAGTGAGTGCGGCGGTAGTGTGCGCAGCGGCGGTGTGTGCTGCGGCGGCACTGTTAGTCAGGCACCGGATGAGGAATTCAGGGAAATGGACGAGAGCAATGGCTATATTGAAGGAGTTCGAAGACAAGTGTGGGACCCCCATCACTAAGCTCAGACAGATTGCTGATGCCCTGACCATTGAGATGCACGCTGGTCTTGCATCTGAAGGTGGTAGCAAGCTCAAGATGCTAATCACCTATGTTGATAATCTCCCCACTGGGTATCACTATGTCTTTGTTTCTTCTTTATTAGAAACAATAATCGGCTTTTTAAAATTTAATAATTTTTACGGTTTAATTGTATTTCATAGTCCGTTTAAAATATGCGATCTATTTTTAAATCCCAAAACAAAATATATATTTATTTTTCTTACAATATAAATAAGCATATATTCTTTTAGTAAAAAATTATATATGCAATCTATTTTTAAATGCCTGAAAAAAATATTTATTTTTCTTACAAATTAACATGTATTTTTTAAATATGAATATTTTTTTTTCCTTGATAAAAAATGAAATCATGTTAAATTTTGACTGCGTTTGATTTAGTTTGTTTAGGTAGTGATTAGGGGGCTTTAATGCTTCTTTTCATTATTATACTTGGACTTGTTTATGCAAACGGTAATGCTTGAGGAGTTATAGATATTTAGCTAGTATTAATGATGTCTTCAAGGTTCGATTTTTTTTTTTAACTTTACTGTTCAATATTTGATGCAATGAAAAGTCTATGTATCATAAATTTGTGATCTAACGAGGTGGGAGAGTTTAATTTGATAGTATAGTTAGATCTACAAAATTATATTAAATAAAATTGTAGCACATTGTTTTGTTTATGATATTTTTGTAATATATAATAATGCTCTTGATACAAAGATAATGATTATAATTCCAAGACTCAATGTTAGACTTTTATGTTTTCATCCAAGCTTTTATCTTTTCTATTAGTTTATTCGTGGTTAGTTATTTTTAATTTTTTTTTTATCTTTTTCGCATCTATGGTATCAGTATTTCAATTTGTATTTATTGTTCTATTTTTAGTACATCTTTTAATGTTCGAACTGGTATGCAACGATTTCTTTTTTCATGTATTGTAATTTGTAAATTTCACGTTTTGGATTTAATCTCTCTTTACGGTTGTGACAAATGTGAGTATGGTGTGAAGTCAAGCTAATCTATTACATTTTCCCCCTCTTGCGTCATATTGTGTGACGTCTAGTCTTATGTTCCCAGAGACGAGAAGGGACTATTTTATGCTTTGGATCTTGGTGGCACTAACTTCCGTGTGCTGCGAGTACAATTGGGTGGGAAAGAAGCTCGTGTTGTCAAGCAAGAATTTGAGGAAGTTTCAATTCCACCACATTTGATGACCGGGGCTTCCGATGTCAGTATTTCACACCCGTGTCTATTAAAGTCCACAACTTGTTTGACCTTGCTCATCACAACTTGTTTGACCTTACTCATACTCTTAAAGAATATTTTGACTTGTGATTTCAGGCTTTATTTGATTATATAGCTTCTGCACTTGCGAAGTTTGTTGCTGAAGAAGGTGAGGGATTTCATCCTGCATCTGGTAGACAAAGGGAGCTTGGTTTTACATTTTCATTTCCTGTGAGGCAGACAGGAATTTCATCAGGGAGTCTTATCAAGTGGACAAAAGGCTTTAACATTGAAGATGCGGTATAAGTTATTATTGATTCCTACTGAGTTGTTCTTCTATGCTGACATTCCCATAGTGGCAACAGTTGTTTTTGATCCTATTGACTTGGATTTTTTTTCCTTTAATGGGGGTTGGGAAAAGATGAACTCCTTATAATACTTTTGGGTTGATAGCTCTATTCAGATTGTAATTGCAGAGTGATTTTAATGCAGGAACATAAATGCTAGCTAAGCCTTTATTTTGCTTACTAAATAATTGTTTTAGTTTCATTGTCGGTTGTACTAAGTTTTTGTCGTTTATCTTTATTATTTCTTTCTTCTAGTTTGTTACTGTGAGCTGGACATGTATAAGTCAGCCCACGCTAGTTTTGTGATTCAGTTTTTGATGATTGTTGCTTGTAAGCTTCTCTCTGGGACCTGCTTATGGAATATATCAAAAGGTAAGAACCTACTAGTTGTCCTTCAACTCTGACGCTATTTGACGCAGAGATTAGTTAACAAGACCTCATGCTTCAGATTTGCTGGTACATTCCTTTAAGATGAAAGGTCCATTCTTTCATTTTAGTTAACCTATCTTGTGGATGGTTGTAATTGATATCTGGAGGATTAGTGATGGAAATTACAATCTTGCAACTACAAACTATAGACTGGGCTCAACCTTTTAGTGTTGTATCTCTGTCTTATGCCACCTTTCCCCCACAACCTACCTAATTGTGAGCTTTATTATTTTCTGGGTACAAGCATTGATGGTTTGTTTTTAAATGCATTTTTGTGGTCTTGTAAGCTAGAAACAGAGAACCATATGAAACTATTATTAAATATTTATGGAGTGAGCGGTTCTTTCCTCCCTTTTTCTTATCTTTCTGACGCTTGCTTCTCATATAACTTCTGCTATGCTATATAGGTTGGACAAGATGTAGTGGGAGAATTGAATAAAGCAATGGAAAGAGTTGGTCTTGACATGCGTGTGTCGGCTTTGGTAAGTTTAAAGGGTTTTCTAATTTCAGGTTCTTTCCTTTTTTCCAATGTTGGGCTCCCATTCATATAGCATATTAAACTTGGCTTTGATATAAGTTCCACCTTCATGGATATCTATAATACCACTTTGTTTGCTAATATACCCGGCTGATGCAGGTCAATGATACAGTTGGAACGTTAGCTGGAGGTAGATACCACAGCCAGGATGTTGTCGCTGCTGTTATTTTGGGTACTGGGACAAATGCTGCCTATGTAGAGCGTGCTAATGCCATTCCCAAATGGCATGGTCTTCTACCCAAGTCAGGGGAAATGGTAAGTAGTTCTGAACCCGTGTCTTCAATTTTATAATGTTATGGCCCAAGTGGAACATCTGAATGGCATTGAACACTTTTGACCACATGTTTTTACCTTTTAGGCTCTATATGAGAGATTTAGCATCATGCCATATATTCAGTTAGCGAAGAGTGTTGATTATGATTAAAAAGGTGATGGTCTGCATTTAGATGCCATGCATGAGCTAATTCAACCAATTTTATATATTTAAAATGTTATTTGGTTGAATATAGGTTATTAATATGGAGTGGGGTAACTTTCGATCGTCACATCTTCCTCTAACAGAATATGATCAAGCATTGGATACCGAGAGTTTGAACCCTGGAGAACAGGTAAGACCCTCATGTACTTCTGAGAGAAACAAAAAGAGAAAAGAAAAGAAAAGAAAAGAAAAGAGAACCTTGTGTATTTGTGGCATCTTGGTTCTTCCTATCAATATCATGACTTGCATACAGTAGAATTTAACGATTCTGAATTGCAGATATTTGAGAAGATTATTTCTGGCATGTATTTGGGGGAGATTTTACGCAGAGTTTTGTGTAAAATGGCTGAAGAAGCAGAGTTTTTTGGTGATACTGTTCCAGAGAAGCTGAAAATACCGTTTATATTAAGGTTATATTCCATTTATCATAAGAGCTGTCTTTTGTGATGCTGCTTCATTTCTCTGTTAGAAGCCTATTGTTTTGAATACCATATTTAGGATGGTTTAACAAAATATCATTGTTATTGTATGACAATGACTTGATTTTAAGGCCTGTTTGTGGAAATGCCAAAACTCATAATTACATAGCTTTTTCCATATGATATTACTATTCTTGTAACAATCAGGTGCTGTAATGCTATGGAGCACTTTCAGAAGAATAGTCATTTTAAATGCCATGTTCAGGAATTAGAAGGTCCTGGGAAAGAATTAGTAATATCAAATAGGTTTTTTAAATCATAGCAATTCTTATTCTATTTCATGCAAAAGGTTCAGTTTTTATACCTCTCTAGGTTTCTTATGTAACGAACTAAGCCTGTATATATTTATGGTGTGGGTTTAATGTGCAGGACCCCTGATATGTCTGCAATGCATCACGATACATCCCCAGATCTTAGAGTTGTCGGAAGTAAACTGAAGGATATCCTAGAGGTACACAAATCTGCAGTTGCTATCAGATTAAATTCAATTATTTTTCGTATCGTTTTTCTTGAGTTATTTATTGTTATCTTTTTGTCTTCATCATTTTCGCTCTCCCTTTTCTATTCGAATATTCATGTATCTTATTAGATTTAGAACACGTAAAGAGAACATGAAGGGAGACAGGGAGAGTAAGTAGTTATGGATACTTTCAAAATTTAGTTTCATATTTCAACCTCCTTCTCTATCTCCTTTCCAGGTATCAAATACTTCCTTGAAAAAGAGAAAAGTTATGGTGAAGCTCTGCGACATTGTGGCTACTCGTGGAGCACGTCTATCTGCTGCTGGGATCTTGGGCATCCTCAAGAAATTGGGAAGAGACACAATCAAGAAAGGGGATACTCAAAAGTCAGTGGTTGCATTAGATGGTGGGTTGTATGAGCACTACATTAAATTCAGCACTTCTATGGAGAGCACTCTGAATGAGCTCCTAGGAGAGGACGTTGCTGACAGGATTTCAGTTGAACACTCCAATGATGGATCAGGAATCGGAGCTTCTCTTTTGGCAGCATCTCATTCCCAGTACTTGGAGGTAGAAGAGTCTTGAAGAATGGTCAAAGGCCCAAATATATGAAACAAGTCTGAGTTTCATTTTTGTATACTCATTTACAGTTCTCACTTTCCAACTTTGAGAGAGAATACTTCCAGGTAAGCCTTTATTTATGGTTTTAACTCCATACAGTCAACAGTGGACAAAAAACACCAAAATATGTAGGATCTTTTTATTCTTTAGCCTGTCTCTCTCTACCTTTTCGCATAATGTCTTAGCATTATGTTGGTGTCATCGAACAAGTCCGTTTCTCTAGAAATCGGCATTATGGAATAAATTGGGGGATAAACAAACTGTTTTATGGGTTATTTTTAGTACAACATTGTCTCTGGTTTTTCCTCTAATAATACAACCAGAGTTTTAGGCATTAGGAACTTGTTTGATGCTCTGTGAAAGAAGGGGGAATTCTGATTTCTACTTTCTTCTTTTTCCTGCAACAATCTACTCTATCTCAAAGTTTAAGATTTTATTGTCTTAGATTATTACATTACATTTATAGTCTCACAATTTAACGACCTATGTGGTGTTTGAACACATGCAAAACAAGAAAGCTGACGACTTACATTGCATGCGTGTATATTGTGACACGATTACTCAAATAGGATTGAATTAAAAAACAAAAGGATAGTGAGAATTGATCACTAATTACTATGTGCGTTGAAATTTTCTATTGCCTCCCTCTATTATTTCCTCATCTACCAATTAGAAGCGAAGCTAGGTGTAATCAAAGTTTAACTACTAAACCATCATCATCATCCAAAATTCTCTCCCTCTTTGAGTTCCTTAGGAGAGGAGCAACATCATATTCAATTCCAACCATGTTATCTCCATAAGCCATTGGTGGACTGCATCTGAGTAAGACTCGCAAAACCTCCTTCATGGTTGGTCTTTTTGAAGGCAATGTCTCAGTACAGAATACTCCAAGTTTAAACACACTTAAAATTTCATTCAGATAACAAGGTTCCTTGATGTCCTCATCTATGGCACCAGCTATGCTTTTGGCGCCTTGTATGTGACGCCATGCCCATTCTACTAGGGATGTTTCTTCATTACCACCATTGGCTTCTCTTCCAGTTACTAATTCAAGAAGGATTACCCCAAAGCTGTACACATCCATCTTCTCACTCACTCTTGTTGATTGAGCACATTCTGCCATTTGTTACAAAGGAACATTAATTTTTACTCCAAAGTGTCAATGAAAAAGAATATGACTAGTGCATGATTGAGAAGGTTGTTAATTATGTACCTGGAGCCATGTAACCAAAAGAACCTGCAACATTTGACATAGTAGCATCTTCTCCTTGCTTGATCAACAACTTGGCTAGACCAAAATCTGCAATTTTTGCATTGAAATCAGAATCCAGCAAAACATTGCTTGATTTTATGTCGCGGTGAAGTACCGGTGGCACGCAATCATGGTGCATGTAGCATAGACCTTGTGCAGCACCTATTGCAATTTGCAACCTCTTGGGCCAATTTAGGACAACATGATGAACTGAACCAGACCCCGAGAAATTAGATGGCTTGTTTTTCCTTCGCAACCATCGATAGAGGCTCCCATTTTCCAAGTACTCATAAACAAGAAGCTTTGAGTTCTCACTTGAAATACAGCATAGCAACTTCACTATATTGGAATGCCTTACTGAACTCAATACTTTGACTTCAGCTTGAAACTGTTTTTCAAGCTTTTCCTCTAATTTCCTTTTATTCCATATCTTCTTTACAGCAACAACATCACCTCTACCATTCACTACCACACGGTACACTTTACCCGATCCACCACTACCAATCATATTATTCTCTGTCAATCCTGTTAAGATTTTTGATTCTGTGAAATCCAACCTCTGAAATGAAGTGAAGTACTGTTTTGGATCCACTCTTTGTTTCTTCAAATAACATCTCACAATAAAAATTGATAACAACAAAGTTAACAAGAAGATTGCAGCACTACAACTTATGATTATAGCAAGAAACTCAGTTGATATGTTTTTTGCCTTCCGATTTTTGAGATTGCAAATGTTGAGATTCACTTTTTGGCTATTTGCACAAAGACCAGGATTGTTTAAGAAACTATTGGCATATGCAGCATTCTCAAAAGCTTTTGGGATAATCCCAGTTAAGTTATTGGAAGATAGATTGAGAATAATGGGTCTCAAAGAACCAAATTGAGATGGGATTTTACCAGAAAATTTATTAAATGAAAGGTCTAAATCAGTAAGACCTGGTAACAAACCAAGTTTCTCAGGAAGTGAACCAAAGAGATTATTTTGACTGAGATTAAGAGTGTACAAGGACTTCCATGATATAATATTTGATGGAAAGGAGCCTTCAAGTTTGTTCCTATCAAGCAAAAGTCTAGTTAAACTTGAAAGATCAGTCAATTCTTGAGGAACAGGACCTGTAAAAAGATTATTACTAGCTTCAAAAACCACCAATCGCTTCCAAGAAAAAACCCCATTTGGAATTTTACCCGAAAACTTGTTGTTACTGATTTCTAAACGTGAAATATTCCAAGCTAATTTCTCCGGAAGCTCACCAGTAAATGAATTGTCACTTAACGTTAAGTCAGTCAAATTAAATGAAGCCCACAAACCACTTGGAACATTCCCATAAAAGTTGTTGTTCTTCACATTAACTATTATCAATCCACTGCAATTTTCAAGTGATTTAGGTAATTCTCCATTAAGACTATTGTCAAAAGCAACAACTCCTACTAAGTTGCCTCTAGAGCACAAATGTTCTGGTAAATTACCCTGAAGCCTATTAGAAGAGACCTGAAATTCTCTAAGCATAGAGTACTTTCCCAAATCTGGTGGTATTATGCCTGATAGGTTATTACTGAACAAATTGAAATATTGTAATTCTGTTAACCTACCAATTTCCATTGGAATATCACCATGTAAATTATTCAAAAACAGAGTCAAACCAATCAACTTGGTTAGATTTCCAAACCCTTTTGGTATTTTTCCTGTTAAATTGTTTTCTGAAAGATCAACATCACTCAAATTAAGTGCTTCCACAACTTGAGGAATCTCCCCAGACAATTTGTTCTTGTAAAGATAAACTATGCTTAAATTCTTCAAAGTGAAGACACTATTTGGGATTTTCCCACTTAAGCTATTCTGGGATAAATCAATATGTTCCAATGCTAACATATCTCCAATAGTTTCAGGAATTTCTCCAATCAAATTTGACATGGGCATCCATAATTTTTTCAACCTTTTCAACTGGGTATAATTGGAAGGTAGTTTAGAAGGAAAAAGTTGTAAATTATAGGCTAATCCTAGTAATTCAAGATTGGATAAGTTACCTATTTCTGGTGGTAAAGAACCATTAAACGAGTTCTGATACAACATCAGAGTTTTTAAATTCTGCAGCCTCCCAATACTCTTTGGAATGTCACCAGTGAAGTTATTGCCACCAAGATCAAGATACTGAAGTTGAACCATACGATCTATGTCATTAGGAATTATACCAATGAAATAGTTTTGAGAGAGGATTAAGTACTCCAACTTTGTACAATTGTAAAGAGCTTTAGGAAACTGACCAGGGATGTAGTTATTACCAAAATCAATAACTTTAAGGTTTTTAAGATCACAAATGAATGATGGGATTGTTTTGGCAATGTCTATATTGATGAAAGAAAGGTTGGTAACCGAATTTTCGATGCAGGCAACACCGGGCCAAGAACAATGATGAGGAGAATTTGAGGGCTTCCATTCATTCATGTATGGTAGGTTGTCCCAATGTTTCTTTAGCTTTAGTAGAATTGCTTGTTCTTGAGCTTGAAATGATTGGGAATTTGCATGGCTTAGGAAGATAACGAATAGAAAGGTGTATAGAGGAATTTGAAGGGATGTTTGTGTTCTTTTAGACATTTAGAGATTAGAAGAGGGAAGTTCAGATTGTTATATTGGTTGGAGATTTGGTTTTTGAAGTTGAGCTTATTATTTGTGGGAGTGCATTGTTTGGGTTGCTTAAAAAGTAATTTCAAAGCAGAGCAAAGCTTTTAGATACCAACAAGCAACACCTTTGTTTTCTCGATATTCAAACTTTGACCTAGATTTTTAAGAGAATTTTGAGAAAAATTATTAATAGTTATTTAAATATTTGATAATCAATAAATTTAAAATTAATATATATTTTTTTAATAAAAATAAATATTTTATAAAAAATAATATATTAATTTTAAAAATAATAAATAATATCCCAATTATTGGCTTGTACGTGGGAAACACGTGATGATAGGCCAACCAACTATATATCATTTACATCATCAATGTGAAATTAACATTATATTAGTTTAACTGGAAACAGCACGCCTTTTTTGAACATAGATTCCGAAAATTTCACAAAAAAAAAAAAAGAAGAAGAAGAAGAAGAAGCAAGGCCGTGCAAGTACCAGATCGATTATATATAAATTGAATATATTTTTTAAGGTCAAATTCATTAGTTCACTTCCCACGGATAATAGAACGCCGATGAAACCATTTGCACACTTAAAAAAAAAAAAAAAAACTCTCTAAAGGTCAAGTAGAAAAACATAGGTTTAATAATTGTTTTTGATAGTCTGATGATGTATTAATTTTTTAAAAAATTACATCGATTAAAATAATCAACTTTTATAGTTTTTTTTTTAATTTAATTCAACAATTTATTTTAATAATTATTCATGTTCTAACTTATTTTTTTAAATTTAATTGAAAATTTAAAAATTAACTTTGATTATATATATATATATATTATCATTTTAAAAAAATTAATTATTTAAATTATAAAAAAATACTAATAAATTTAAATATTCTAACTATAATAATTTATGTACTATTCTAACAGATTGAACTACAACAATACCATTTGCATACTAAAAGAAAAATACCACTCTATAAGCAGTAGGTATATCTGCTTTAAGACTTAAATTGATTTATCATATATCTCTATGGTAGAATTTATGCCACGCAGGCACCCATTAACGAAATGTAACTATTTATTTGTGGAAGAAGAAAAAACAACTTTGACTTGACTTTTATATACTTAAAATAAAGAAAATAAAAAAGAGAGACTATTATAAGTCTTCCACGATTTGATAAGTCCTAATTTCTAACCCGTTCTTTTAAAATATTTCATAACAATTAGACGTTAAATATCAAACACATATATAAATAAGGGTAATCCTCTATCTAATAATTTGAGTTTTAAGATGAAATTAGACCTAAACTTTAACTTTGTATCAAAGCATTCAAGCTCATCTCGTGGCATACAGTTGTAAACTCACCATCGTTCATCGATGAACTACCGATGTGAGAAATAATGTTAAAATATCTCACATCGATTGGGTATAAAATATCAAATATATATATTCCTCTATCTCATAACCTAAGTTTTGAGATGAAATTAAACCCAAACTTTAAGAGTAGTATTCGTGTTTAAGCATCACCGAGTTGTTGAACACTTACATTATTTGTTGGTTTATTTTTTGAAATACCTTTTAAAATATATAAAAAAAATCGTTTTATTATAAATTATGTTATTATTATGATTAATATAATAATTAAATATATATTAAAAAACAAATTTTATTATTTTAATTAATAATTATTTATAATATTAATTGTAACCGTATATAATTAACTTTGACTTGTTATATACGTAAAAAGAAAAAAAAGGGAGAGACTATTATAAGTCTTCCACGATTTGATAGGTTCTAACTTCTAACCCCCTATGTGGTGTTTGATCATTTAAGCTGACCACTCATTTACTTTTAGAAAAATTCATTTTATTATAAATTATATTATTATTATGATTAATATAACAATTAAATATATATTAAAAAATAAATTTTATTATTTAATCAATAATTATTTATAATATTAATTTTAATTGTATATAATTTATGTTTTAAAAAATATTTTAAATTATAATAGATGTATTATTATTAAGATTATTATAAGTATATCTAATAAATAATTATCATATTAATGATATATAAAAATTAACTTATTTTTTTGAGCACTTGTAGTTCGATCAATATCTATTACAATTTTTTTTTATCTCAATTTATTGTATTAAATATTATATTATATAAAAAATGCTATTTTTATTTTTATTTTAATCATTATTGTAACTAATGAAGTAGTAATTATATGTTTTTATTTATTTAATAATAATAAATTTAAAAATTATATAGATTCAATGCATAAAACATTATATTTATTATGTAAACTAAACAAATATTTAATTAATAAAAAATATAATTAAAAATTAATATATGTTAAGTATCATTGTCTCACATCGACTATGAACAAAGCAGTAATGCTGCTTATAAGTTTGGACAACTCTTAACTTAAAGAGATCTTATTAGTTTGAGTTAGACCTAGGTTTCTAAAATGGTATCAAAACTTCGTCTAGTCTTTATGTGTTTGGACCTAATTGGGTTCTACCACAGTCTCACCGTGGCACTAATGTCCATCTTTGTCCGCCGTGTGGAGGGAGGCTGTTAAGTATCATTGTCCCAAATCGATTATGAATAAAGCAACAATGTCGCTTATAACTTATTGGGTTAAATTAGACCTGAATTTCTAACAATATCGAGGGATATTAATCATTCGAATTCGTAAAATTATTAATTTAATACATTTTTAAGTGTAATGGAGAAAAAATTATCCATGATTTATGTGTATTAAAATTAAAAAAAATAATTTTATCATTTCTGTCCTTATTAATAATAAAAACAAGCAACATAAACATTGTCATGTTTAATGTATAACAACATGTTTCTCGTGTTGTTTTAATGCAAAAACTTAAAGCCGCCTTGTAGCGACACTTGTTGCAAAAATTGCTCTTTTTGAATGGGATAGAGCTTTTTCGAAGATGCTCTTAAATTATAGATAGCCTTTATTATTATTATTATTATTATTATTATTATTATTTGACTGGATGGGTTGGAAGCATATAACATAATTTAATTCCGTTTAGTTGTGTGATATGTATGGAGAATACTAACTTTATTTTTGTGGAAAATTCGAAGAAGTTGAAATGAAAAAGTTTACCAACAAATCATACAAGCGAGTCTTGCTTTCAATTATTGATGGCAAAAGTTGTTAGCTAGATTTAATTTATATGTAATTTGTATTTGATTAATTGGCAAGATGCTTTGAGCTTTTTTGCCTTTAAAATGTTTCAAATTTTGAAGTATGTTTTAGTTAATTTTCTATTTCATAACAATTACAATAACACTATTAAATCTAATTAATAGATATTCTATCCTCGCGAGTAACCCAAAAAGGATGCCACAACAATAAACTACTAAAAGACATCTAATCAATTGTAAATCAATGTGAGAGTCTAAAAGTATTCATGCCACAGACTTGACCCAAGTCATCTTGGATTATTATTACAACATAACATCTACAAAAAACGTAACGTCTAGCAATCACTACCGATATAACGGACTGTTTGAATGTATTTTTTAAAAAATAAAATTCTCACATTCATAAAAAAAATAATATTATAATAAGATTTTATTTAAAATAATGATGTATTTCACCCTATTGAGTTTGTGCTATGTCCCAGATAATTTTTTTTTATTAATATATAATTTTTAATATTTTTTAAAAATAATATAATACATTTGATTCTTTTTATTATAATAAAATTATTATTATTATTATATAAAATAGAAAAAATAATATAATCTTTTACATTTTGAAAGGTATCTTATGTTTATCTATTATATAAAACATAACTTTATTTTTTTACCGAGTAATAATTTATAATACAAAGTTTGATTAGGTCAACTTGGTCTCCTTAAGAAATTTATTGGCTCTGCCCTTACCTATTAGAATTAAAATTAAAATGTGACTATGAAATTTAACATGATATATAACTTCTATTTACTAATAATCAAAAAAATATAAAAACTCCTCAAAATTTTATATACTCGTAAGAAAAAAATAAAATATGTTAAAATATGTTAAAAATATAAAATATTAGGACAAATAATCCACATTTTGAGATGTTATAAGAAAAAAATAAAAATTTTACGTTCATAAAAAACAATATTAGGATAGAATCTATATAAAATAATGATATTTTTAACTATTAAAATTAACCTTTTGAAATTTAAATTTCTATAATATTCATATTCTTTGAAAATTTTATTATAATATATAAATTAAAGTATAAAAATAATTTGAAGATAAATATAAAGACATTTAGATACTTGAGTAATTATTATAAGATCGAAACATGCATATTTATTTTTCTTTATCAAAATATTAAAAATTACCACTTAAAAAGGTTTTAAAAGTCTACTTAAAGTAATTTAAATAAAATGAGAAATTGTTACAAAGATGTCCTTTAGTCATTATTGCTCACTAATTAATCAACTTCCGGGAAACAACCTTATATTGTAACATTTCTTCTGAGAAGTTGATTCATCACTTTGACCAAAAAAATAAAAAATAAATTTTATCTGAATTTTACGGACAAAACCAATAAACAACTTGATAGCTACTTGGGACAAGGAATTGACTTGGTCAAAATACTATCCAATTTCCTATTCGCAGGTTTGTGTGAAATTTGTGGCTTAATTAGCTCTGTTGGGCTGTTAGAAAATCTTCTCACAAAATAAGAATTGCATGTTGTTATTTTAATAACATTATGATTTTTAACTTTGACATTTTTTTACCTAAATTTTGGATGTAATATCTTAGTTGTATACCATTTAAAAAAAATACTAATTTATTATAATTTTCATTTAATTAAAGATTTTTCTACGAAGATATTTTTAAATAATAAATTAATTAAACAATATTAAACAAATATTTTAAAATAATCAATTAATTTATTATTTAAAAATATTTTAAAATAATCAATTAATTTATTATTTAAAAATGGAATTTGAATATAAAAATTGTATTGATGCGTATATAAATTTTTTTTAATTAAATGACTAATTATGTTAAATTAATATCTTTTTTTAATTGAAATTACTATTAAAATAGGAACTCAAAAAGATTTAAAAAAAGATACCAAAAATAAAATCAATGTTATTAAGATAATCCTATTATAATTTTAGGAGATTTGTGATCTTTTTTGAAATTTATGAGTATTTTTTTATAATTATCCAGAAGAAAGTATACAAAAATCCATTAATTTTTCAATAGAACAATATAAATTCACAAACTATTGAAAATTATACCAAAAGTCTAAAATTTTAAAAAATATCGTAAATAAAGTAAGTAAACATGTACATATCTTTCCGACCTTCTATATGTTTCTTAAATCAATTGTAACAAAAAAAATGAACTTAAATAAGTTTAAACACGTAATAATTAATTTAGAAACATACTACTCTTAAAAAAAATACATATATTTGTATCCACATGTTCTATTTTTAACATTTTTTTCTTCTAGTATACCTTTTTATAATTAATAGATTTATAACATTCTACCAAAAATTTAATAAATTTTTATATACTTTTTTCATAAATCTTGTAGTTCTACTACTCTTATATCATCTTTTATCTTGCTACCTTTTCAGAGTTATCAAGATAGAAACACAGCAAAAACAAGTATTGGTTTATATATCAAAATATCTTTCACCAAATCAATCAATGAAAATGGTCACGATCAGTATTTCTAGATCCATCTTAAATGCACCAGAATCCACGTATGGTCTTGCTTGTATTTGAAGACAGATTCTAGAAATAATGATAAGGTGATGAGCGCCAGAGTTCCTTTAACTCAAGTAAAGTTTATTACATCATATAGATTTGGTTGATTCCATTAAATTAACAATAAAGTTTTATTTTAACTGTTGATTAAAAAATAAAACTAGATTTTCATGCTTTTATCTGAGTTTTTTGTTTGAGAATTACGTAATTAGGTGGTTCACAATAAAGATATTGAAGCTGTACACCTCAAAATTGTTCTCTATGATTGCTTTTTTATAGATGGGTTAAAAATCTAAGGTGATACAACATCTGAATTCGTATTAGGCTAAGAGGGAAAAACAACCAACAAGAAATTATATACAATATTTGAATTCAAATCTGGTTAAAAAATTAGTTTTTAAAAGACAAAACAACCAACAAGAAATTATGTGTTTTGACTTAAGTATTCATCTTCAGCTTCTATCATATTCTTCAATGAGACCTTATTCATACTTTGGTACGTATTTCCATTTAATACTCCTAAATCACATTTTAACTTGCTATCATGGTATTTCAATTTTAAATTTTGGCTAGGTGGGAGAAATTTTATCAAGACTCTTTGCAATGAGGCTCCATGACAAACGCCTTAACACATAAAACAGCCTCTTAAAACGTTCCTAGAAATAATGTCATTGCTTCACAAAGCGTTATATCCATTCTTTATCAATTAGAAAGAAAAAAAAAGTCCATTGAAGCAGACATGCATTGTAGCAACATTGATTATTTGAATGTAATTTATACATAACTATATATGAGTAGAATTAGAATTTATCATCTGCAATCATTATACTAGTCATGATACAATTCTAACTTACCGGTGCCAATGAAGAAGAAGCAGATTCAAGACTGACATTGTTAAGCCGCTCCAAAGCTAAAATAAGAGCTTGGGTACCCAAATTGCCTTCCCCATGAGCCTTTAACGAAACATAAAGCTGCTGAGCCAGAGCCAACCCAGGTAGAGAAAGACTCATGTTCTGACACTCCTTCAAGCAAATTCCCAAGTCCTTAACAAAGTGATTCACATAAAACCCAGGCTCAAAATCCCTCTGCAGAATCCTAGCTCCATACAAATCCAAAGACTTGGATCCAGCCGCACCTGTCGATATCGCATTTAGAAACAAACCCACATCAAGACCCGCCTTGTGAGCATAAATCATACCCTCCACAAGCCCAACCATTGTCGAGGATATTGTTATCTGATTCGCCAGCTTCGCGAACTGTCCTCTACCAGGAGGACCCATGTAATTAACCTTACCCATGAGGGAAAACAGTGGGTTCAGACGGCGAACTACGGCTTCATCGCCGCCGGCGAATATTGCTAGGGTTCCATTCTTTGCGCCTCGATCGCCACCAGAAACTGGGGCGTCAATGGAGGCACCATTTCTTTCCGCTGCGGCAGTGGCGATTTCAGCAGCAAGGGATGGCTCGGAGGTTGTCATATCCACGAGAACGCCGCCAGATCGAAGACCCGCGAGTGCTCCGGAAGTGGGGTCCAAGAGCACAGAGCGGACATCTGAAGGGTAGCCAACGATGGAGAAGACGAGGTCGGATTGGGAGGCGACGGCGAGAGGAGAGTGGGCCAAGTGGGCACCCATGTCAAGCAGGGGTTGGGCCTTGGATAGAGTGCGGTTGAAGACGGTGAGGGTGTAGCCAGCTCTGATTAGGTGGGCACACATAAATTGGCCCATGACTCCAGTGCCGATCCAGCCAACCCGTGTGGTTGATGGGCTCACGATTGGCTCGGCCGAGGCGGCTGTTTCAGTAGACATGGTGCGACGGAGTTGGACTATCAGAGTGTGAAAGTGGGAGCTAGATTGTTTTAACAGTGAACGAAATGGAAGTGACATGTGTCCTGTTAATTTTTCTCCACTTGTTACTTGTTACCTTATCTCATTAAGGCTGTCTAACTTTCTTCTTCTTCTTCTTCTTCTTCTTTTTTCCTCCCTATTTTCTAATAAAAATTGGCTGCTAAATTAACAAAAGATGATAGGGTAACTTTTCAAGACACTAAATTACAAATTATACTTAAATACATCGGTAGTTAATTTTTTCCTTTTCTTTTTTATCAAAATAAAAAAGAGTTAAAATAACACCGCTTTATTACGTGTTTATATAGGAAAATTTCTCTCCAAAATTATGGATATTTGATAACATTTTTATAGTTGAGCAAGTTTCCGCACACAAATTTCACAATAACTTTTATATGAGTTAATTTCATGGCCGAGATAGAAAATCTACTTATTTATTAATTTACTTCAGACATATTTACTTATTAGAAACAAAACTCATGAATGAAAAAGTCGACTAAGCTAAACACATTCTACCTAAAATAATGAATCATCTATCGACTACTGTATTAGAGTTTATAGTAATAAACCCATCAGAGATTACATGGCCAAAATTTCTATCCAACTGCTCTCTCCTGTCCAAACATGCACTGCAGCATGCATTCTGATGAAAGAAGGTTAAACACCAATAAAGCATAGCTGCAATGCAATCAAAGGTTGTTTTCAGACTAGCCTTCGCAAGAATAAAAGGCATTGAAGCTATATTTTAAGTATAAATTAATAGATGTAAGAAGATTAACTATGAAAATATAATAACAATGCTACGTATAGTTTATAAGATTTGATATCTAATATCAAATTACAACCATAAACATTTTCTTTCTTTTTACCAAAAAAACGAGTACGTAAACTCTTATATCTTTTTTCAAAATCATATACTAACTTAGCATTAGACATCACATTGGTGTCTAAAATAATCGTCTCTTTCGTAGGTACAAGAGAACCGTCGTATTTGATATTAACAAAAATACACATCAATATTATATAAGAAATAACACCTCTACTATAGAATAAGAATCATTATACATGGATTCAATACAGTATAGATACTATATTTAATGTATTAGTATCCTAAATATTTCATATTATTAAGAGATTTAGTTAGATTATCCTAGTTGAAGTATTAATACTATTTCTATCTTTTTGAATAGTAACAAAATATTTTTTTTACCAAAATACCCTTTTGGTCTCTTAGTGAAGGGCTTTTCTTTTTGAAAATTAAATAGAATTGAAAAAAAGTGAAAAAATTGTTAAGTTTTTTAAAAACACTTTTTTTCTAATAGCATTATTAATACAAATTATTTCTTTTATCATTTTAGTGTAGACATTACTCGTTTACGATTTATTTATACGTAATTAGATTTTGATATTTTTTTCGTCAAGACTATTTTTATATGTTCTGTTAAGAAGTTAATAAATCTTATATGATAAATTCTTTGTAAAAAATAGTTAATAAGTAAAAATTAAAAAGTTTATGTACCTTTTTAATTTATCCTTGTCAATTAATTATGATTTTTTATCAAATTTTAATGAAATTTTTGAAATATTATAATTTTTTAATACTTATTTATATTATTTAAAACTAAAAAGTTAACATTTTTTATTTTTTATCTTAACTTTTAGGGAAAAGCGTAAAACCCACCCACTAGTAAAAATAAAACTCTAGTTAATTTCCAAAATAAAAAAAGAAAAAACCTTTACCAAAAAGTAAAAAAATTATTTTTTATAAAAATTAGCTACTATTCACAAAATATATAAATGGTACCAATGTTTAAATTAGTATAATAAAACAAAATATTTTAATAACATAAATTTTTAAATTTTTAACAAATTAACAAAAATATCAATAATATAATAATGTTATAATAGTATAAAATAGTTTTATGAAAACTAAAAAGACGAGCTTCCATAATGAAAAAGCTCTTTCTCTCTCCCTACTTTTGAATCCCAACGAAACAATTTTAAGACAAATATTAAGAATACAAGTAAGAGTTTTTTCTTATAATGTATAAGATATGGATCTGTCTCTAAACACACATATAATTTATAATGTTAAGGTGGTTAGCTTGTATGAATCAATGTGATATGAATTGTTAAGTCTTATATTTAGGAACTCTACTTTCACTACATTTATAAATCTATGATAATTCTTTTTTTATAAGAATTCTTTTGGAGAGAGTTGGGTCATGAATTTCTACATGGTATCAGAGTTGGTTTCATTCGTTTCTTCGTCTACATCAACGCCCAAGAGCTTGACAGTGCGCTCACCCTTGAGCTTCGCCTATCCAATGTTGACCAGGATCACTAACCGATGTGGAGGGGGATATTAAGTCTCACATCGACCATGAACTCTCCTCCTGTTACATTTATAAGTCTATGACAACCTTTTTTTACGATAGCTCTTTTAGGGGTTAGATCATAAATTTTTACATAAATAAGATAACATGTAACACAATAAAATCAAATAGTATATATGGTTTTGCTACAAATCTTAAGGGATATTTTTCCCATGATTTTATTCAACTTTATAAAACGTTCTATATATCTTGAGAGACTTATCTCCGTGCGTAGCTACCAACCGTAAAAACCTAACCCCAACCTTCGAAGATTTGGTTAAAGCTTTGCTATGCTATGCTTCGTGGTTGGTTTTCTAAGAGACGATGATGAAACTCTGGTGGTTAGCTTACTCAGTTGAGTAGAGGTCACTGGTGTTTGTGATTTTTTCTGGTGCTAATGGTCTGGTTGTGATCTTCTAGTCTAGATATTTTTTCGAGTTCTTATTTATTTATTTGTTTGCTATTTTTGAAATAGTGAGTGTTCTCTATCAGCTTATTGTTGTGATTTTACTTTATTTTCATGTAATTCTCTATAGTATCTCATTTCTTCCTTGAGTTTGATCTTATTAGAATCATTTTTCTATGTGAGTTTTGATTTCATTGGAATCATATTTCTTTGTGAGCTTTAATCTCACTGGTATTTCATTGGAATCATATTTCTTTGTGAGCTTTAATCTCACTGGTATCATTTCTTTGTTGTATTGTGATTTGGCTTTGGTGGTTAAGTATGACTGATACAATAGATGCACTATATCATGTCGAGCTTTGTGTCATCTTAATATTGTGTTTTACTTTTGAGCTTTTCAAGTAAACAAAATGATCTATTTTCGTTTCGATAATATTGGAGATAAAATTAAGGAGTAAATTAAGGAGTGTCAACTCCTTAATTTACTCCTTGAATTAAGGTTCTTGATTTACTGAATTAAGTTTCTTGATTTACTCCTTAAATTAAGGAGTTGACACTCCTTAATTTACTCCTTAATTTCAACATGGTATCAGAGCAAGTCGATCTTCTTGAAAAAAAATTGTTATTCTTTTGCTCAAAGTGCGTTTGACACTCTATCAGAGCGATTTCTTATTCTATTTGTTTTTTTCAAACCAAATTTCTTGACGATGATGGATTAAATCTCTCCTGCAGCTTCTACCTACCGATATGGAGGAGAAGTATTATGGTAAAAGGAAAGGTCCCACATTGAAACCAAGCTCTTGACGATGATGGATTAAATCTATCCTATAGCTTCTACCGACTTAATGCGGAGGAGGAGTATTATGGTAGAAGGAAAGGTCCCACATTGAAACCAAGCTCTTGGCGATGATGGATTAAATCTCTCCTGTAGCTTCTACCTACCTGATGTGTTGGAGGAGTATTGTGTTAAAAGGAAAGGTCCCACATTGAAACCAAGCTCTTGGCGATGATGGATTAAATCTTTCCTGCAGCTCCTACTTTCCCGATGTGGAGGAGCAGTATTGTGGTAAAAGGAAAGGTCCCACATCGACAACAATATATATATATATATATTTTGCTATCGTAATCAGGATTTTTGTTAGTTTTACCTTTGATGCCTTAGCTTCTCATCAGTTTCAACGACTTTTGTGCAAGCTTAGATCCATAAACCTTATGGATCCAGCTTGAGGGGGAGTATTGGAGATAAAATTAAGGAGTAAATTAAGGAGTAAATCAAGAACCTTAATTTAAGGAGTAAATCAAGAACCTTAATTTAAGGAGTAAATCAAGAACCTTAATTCAGTAAATCAAGAACCTTAATTCAATGAGTAAATCAAGGAGTTGTGATCCTTAATTTAAGGATTAATTCAAGGAGTAAAACAAGGAATCCTTAATTCAAGGAGTAAAACAAGGAATCCTTAATTCAAGGAGTAAAACAAGGAATCCTTAATTCAAGTAGTAAAACAAGGAATCCTTAATTCAATGAGTAAAACAAGGAATCATTAATTCAAGGAGTAAATCAAAGAATGTTTAATTCAAGGAGTAATTCAAGGAGTAAATCTCCTTATATATAACTATAGAATTGTAATGAAAATATGAAAAAAAGAATACAATTTTGAGAGAGCTTGTTTTATTTAGAAATGTCTTTAGACCTTGGCCTTTGGCCTTGACGTTTCAAACATTAATTTTTCAACAGATAACATACAAAACTTTAACTTCATTTTCTCAACAAAACATAAGTAAATTTATTCAAAACTTTTTTTAAATAATAATCTTAAAATTTATAATCATAAAAATAAAATATTTTTATATCTAAATTCATACATGTTTTCTATTAAAAAATTTGAAATATTATTTTATATTAAACTGTAATTATTTAAATATATGTTTAATATTAAACTTCTTGCAATTAGATTATATTTTATATTTTTAAGATATTATTTTTATTATTATAAATTTTAATTTTTCTTTAATTCAAAACTTTTATAAAAGTTGTGTAAATGTCATGACTTTCGCGGGGGAAAGAAGTTAATTTAAATAGTTTTACTAAACACATAGAAGTCATAAAAATTTCAACTTAAAGCAGGTACCATTTTTTTTTAATTTATTTATAGGAAAGTAGGTACCACAATCCTAAACCTAACTAAGTTACCTAATCACACGACTACTTTATGTCAAAATTCATACATAAAATTGCAAATAATTTTGAATAGAACGTATAGTTTGAATTAAATATCAATTTTAAATTTGATGTATAGAAAAAAGTTTATTCTCCAATCATCTGTGGAAGTTTTATTTATTTATTTATTGAACAAATGATGCAGCCAAGTAATATAATTGCAATTTGTTGAATTATCTTCACATGGCAAATTAAGCAGTTCATGCATTTATAATTGAAGAGAAAAACAAGAAACCTTTAATTTCTTGATGAATTAGCCTCCGCGACAAGTGTTTTTAAAAATATTGTAATAGCTTTACAGATCCACACGGTACTGATTAGAAACAAATTAAAAAATATATATAATATGTAATTCCATGTATTAAATTCCCAATTTTTATTGTTTAAATTCGACCGATCCATTTCTTCTAAAATCAATCACAAATCTATGCCATTAGCGTACTGGCAAAATCAGTTACCTATTTATCTGAAACACACTTCATATTTTCAATAAACTTACATTTCAATTGCATGCATTAAGAATATCTTATTATTAAATGGTGAAAAATATCTTCAAATTCTCTTACTTATTTTATGTTTATATATATATATAACCTAAATATTATTTTTAATATAAATATAAAATTTGTATAATCGCTCTTAAAAGTAAATTATATATTTTATAAACAGATATAAGTCACCTCTAATTTAATAATATAACTCATCAGAAAAATAAATTAACTTAAACTTACGTCTGTACAAATAAATTTATTAATATTTTCTTCGCTTTGATAACGACCCTCCAAGTTGATTCCATTTGTCCCATACATAATCAAAATTTAAAAAAAGTGTAATTATTATTTTTTTTTAAATTTCAAACATATATTTATTAACTTTGAAGTGATAATTATTTATTCTTTAAATTTTTTAAAACTTTAATATTTTACTATAATAAGTAGCAGTTAACATTTAAATTTATAATTTAAAACTTTAGGATTTATTTGTAATTTTTTAAAAATTAAGTTATATAATTTAAAACTTATATGTAAATTTTTAAATATAAATTATATAAATAAATTTTAAATATCTATACATAAATTTATTTAAAATTTATAAAAAATGATATAATTTAGCATTTAAAAAAAATTGAAGAAGTTAAAAGTTATGCGTGCTATCTGACGTGCCATCCTTCCTATAATATATATATATATATATATATAAACACGACGTGACCAATTTAAGTAAAATAGCAATTAACGTTCAACTTATTAAAATATAGATAAATTTACAAAAATATTATATTAATTTGATTCATGTTATCAAAATATTTTTATCTTATTTAAATAATATATTTATTATATTAATACAATTTTGTTAATCATATGTTAGTGATATATTTAAAATAATTTAAATAATTAAGTGAAATTTAAAATAATTGAGATAATTAAGAGATATATTTATAATAAATTATTAAAAATGTAATATTAATGTATGATATGGAAAATAATAAAATAAAATAAAATAAGGAAAACGAAATTAGGTAGAGTATACGTGAAACGGAAAAGTGAAAGAGAAAGAATATGCAAAATGAGTAATAAAGGAGTAATGTTTTTTTTTTAATTACAATTTCTGCTGACAATAATAACTTATATATTATAAATAATAATTTAATTAACACTTCATTTCAACAGACAACAATTGTTATAAAGCTTCTTAAGGAGCAAACACGGAAAGAATACTGGGAAAGAAAACAATGAAAGAATTCATTGAAAGAAAACAAGCGAAGAAAAATACGGAAAGAATTCACGAAAGAAACAAAGGAAATTAATTCATGAAAGAATTTAAGCGAATCCATTAATTCTACGAGCAATTCAAGAGTGAATTTTCCTATAAATACGCCAGAATCAGAATTTAATTAATCATCCAAAAGTCGTCATTCCAATCGGCAGGTGTTCAGAAAAGCTTGCGAAAAATCGGCAGTAATTTTCTCGGTGTAATCGGGCCGTTTGAGTCATGAAAGTCAGGAACACCTCAGAATTTCTCCCTTTCGCGAAAAGATCTCAGAAGCAGTCCGAGACGTAAGATTGGGTCAACCACGTTATCAAATTTTATGCCAAGTATTTTTCTATTCTCGCTTTCTCATAAATCCCGCTTTTTATCGGAATTTAGGATTTCCCAACAACCGTATCGAGCTTATTTAGTGATTACAATTTTTTCAAGAAATAATCGAAACGATCCGGTAGGAAGTCGATTTTTAAGCGAGTAAACGGCCGCATTTAATGGGTGGTGAAACTCGATAAATTTCGATGGCACGATTTCGTTTTGGAAAAACGCAGATAGAGGATTATCTCAGATCAAAGAAATCTATATCAACCTCTTCAGGGAAGAAGCTGTAGGTTACGGCGTTAAGATTGGAATCTTCTGCATGCATAAGCCTCGAGCTTATTCGATTGACGTTATCCCGCATGCCGCTTTTAACATAGCAGCGAAAGACATTACTACGTCTTACGCACTTTTCCAATATGTACGAAGCCATCACCTCAAACAAAGTAACCGATAGGCGCTATTGCTCAATCATGGATGATCAAGCGTAGACGCAGAGTTCAACATCTCAACGAACTCAACATACAACCCAACAGTTCGGAAATGAATTCGAGCGAAGAAGTACGAGCATTGATACTTTTGTCTTCTACCAGTAGTTTGGAATGCTACTCACACGCCGAAGAGTTCATCTGGGAAGCAATGTTGAAATTTGACGATGTTCGTGATTTGGTTCTCAGTGAAGAGATCCGACGAGAGACAGTGAATCGTCAACCTCTTCTGCATACAGTCAAGAGGAAGAAATTCAACCAAAGGAAATGGACATGTAGAACCGACTACCGAGGTAGATCAAAAGACAGTGAGGTCCAATCCAGAATCCTAATAATTCCCATAGCTCAAGACTATCGAGTGTTGGAATGTGGAAGAACCTAGACATTACAAAAATCACAAAGTTGCAATCAAGGACAAACAAGCGGCAGCAGAGGAATGTTACTTCCACTCGTGAGAGACGACGCATTGATACGCTCGAGAGCAAGGAAGAATCTGGTGTTAGACTCTGAGCATCGCTCCACGCTACTTCACAAAAAGAATTCTTCGAGAAATACGTCCCTAAACCTTGGAAAGGTATATCAGCGATGATCAACCATGTGCTATTATTGGCAAAGGTAGTGAAGATTAAGTTGAACGGATCTGTTTGGGAACCTGGCTGGATGTCGTGCATATTCCCGATCTCGTATGAACTTAATCTCAGCTGGGCATTGGTCAACGCTAAGCATACCACGATCTTCCACGCGATGATTGGAAGATTTCAGTGCAGTGTGCAACGACAATGTTGCCGAGGCAAGAAAGTGGCACTCTTTACACGACAAAGCAGAGGCATCGCTTGTTCAATTACGCTGCAAATAAGCAATGAAACACCAAATCTACGTCACCAAAGACTAGGCCATATGAGTGAGAGTATGATGAAGATTACGCACTGGCGGAAAACTTCTCAGGTCTACCACGAGATAGACACGTGCGAAGATGCATACTTGAAAGCAAAAGAGTCACCACAATGCGTAATCCCAAAGATGGTGCCAGAGCTTATTCACTGATGTTTGGGGACCAACGACCGCCTCATCTATCGTGGGGAAACACTACTGCGTGACTTTCATCGATGATCACTTTAAGTACGGGTTTACTTTCTAAAGCATAAGTCCTGGCATTCGAGGCTTTCAAAAGATGGAAAGCTACGGTGGAAAACGAGACGGGTTTAAAGATCAAAAAGCTCTCGAACTCATAACGGTGGTGAATACGAAGACACCAGATTCAAAAATTTCTGCATGAGCACGGAATTAGAATGGAAAGAATCTGCGTGCACGCCTCAACACAACGGTGTAAATAGCGTATTTAACCGAACGCTGACGTAAAGAGCTGTGCATTCGTATACAATGTCTACCGAAGCAATTCCTGGCGTATCCAACACGGCGCTACTTGATCAACCGAGGCCCATCCGTTCCATTGGAGCACAGAATACCGAATGAGGTAAATGCGGAAAAGAGGTGAAACTATCACATCTAAAAAGTTTTTCATTGTAGCATTTCAGGCATATCGCTGATCACAGAATAAGCTGATCCCAAATCCAAGAAATGCACATTCATCACATGCGAGACGAGTTTGACTACCGCATTGGGATGACTGAAAAGAAAGTTATCCGTAGTAGCAGATGTGATTTTCAACGAAAGGGTGATGTATAGGCATGACATAAAATAGACGCCAACATGAAGTAACGAGTCAAGATTTGCAGATGGATGACGTCCCATACTTCCGCAACAGAACCAATTGTAACAAGTCCTCGCTGCAGGAACTTGTCGGGACAAAGCAAGACACAACATTCCGACACACCACAACCCTCTTACTCCACCGTATCGGGTCTTCTCGACTCACGTGCCTAACAGAGATACAATGAACTATATGTCACGACCACGGGAGCTTGAATGCGACGAAGCTTCGTTGACTCGAGATTCCAACAAGTGAGCACATGAAAGAAGAAATGAAATCTCTCATCTCCAACTGCATACGGGAACTACCGAAGTTACTTCATGGAAAGAAGGCACTTCATAACAAATGGGTGTACCGGTGAGTGAGCGATGGTGTTCCAAGAGATACAAAGCCCGCCTAGTTGTCAAAGGGTTTCAATTGTATGGAAGAGTTGACTACACCGACATTTTTGCTTGTTACAAGCTCAATACTATCGATCAAAGATTGAGTATTGTAGCCATCGAAGATCTTCATCTTGAACAGTTGGACGTGGAAGACCGTATTCCTTCGCCGAGATGGAGATTTAGATGAAGAGATTTACATGTACCAAATGTATGTTTCTCGAAAGTGGGAAGAAGAACACTACACAGACTAAGAGTTTGTATGGCCCGAAACAAGCCCCGAGACAATGGTACAAAAATTTGATGCCTTCACGCACAAGGTTTCTGTATGCACGTCGATCATTTGCTACTCAAGAGATATAAGTCCAAGCTATATCATTTTACTACTTTATGTCGATGATACGTTGTAAAGCAGGTTCGTATATACGGATGATATTAAAAGGTTGAAGAAGAATTGTCAAAGGAATTTGACATGAAATACTGGGTCCAAAGAAAGAAGATTCTCGAATGCAAATCACAAGAAATAAGAAGAAAGGATCCTCATAGCTATCTCGTGCAGAAGTACATTAATCGTGTTTTGCAAAGATTCAACACGGGCGATGCCAAGCTGAAGACACCCTCGTCACCATTTTCGCCTATCCAAGGATCACCTCCCCGCATGTACAAGAAGAGGGGAGAATTCATGGCTAAGGTTCCTTACGCCTCACCATTGAAGTTTAACGTACGCACGGTCCGTACGAGACCGTACATCGCTGATGCGAAATGAGCTTGTTAGCAGATTTATGTCAAATCCAGGAAAAACTCACGGGAAGCGAATAAGTCGGATTTTGAGGTATCTGCGAGGCACCACAGAAAGTGTCAGACTTAGTAAAGGAGAGTTAAAAGTACAAGTGGCACGTACGCATGACTTTCGGGAGGTGAAGTCGATCACCGAAGGTTACACCCACTGCTATATATTTACCGTGAACTACAATTTACTGATGTCACAAATACAGAAATTGTCACTCTATCCACTACAGAGTCGAGTACGTAGCAAGAATCAAGCTAGTAAAGAGATGATACGGCTTCAAGGTTTGTTAATCGAGTTTGGATTCAAACAAGAGAAGAATGTTCTCGTGACAATGATAGTCAAAGGCAATACACTTGGCGAAGAATTCAAGATTTCATTCTGTAACAAAGATATTTGGACTTCGTTATCACTTCATCGCATCTCTATCAAGACGTACGTTGATAATATAACATCTCACGAAGCAAAAATCCAATAGAGATATGTTAACAAGCGTGACTATCGACAACCGGGCCTGCTCAACTTCGCTGGTCTATTGTTACTGTAGTAACAAAGACTAGAAAACATGATTGACAAGCACAAGACAGATTTAAATCAGTCTTCGTTTGAGATTGTTATAAAGCTCCTTAATTTAAGGAAAGAAACACGGAAAGAAACACGAGGAAAACATACGGAGCAAAACAAGGAGCAAAAATACTGAGCATCTAGCTGAAAGAAACAAGCGAAAGAAACACGGAGTAATTCATTGAGAAAAAGCGAGCTTAATTCAAGGAAAGAATTTAAGCGAACTATTAATTTAGGAAAGTAATTCAAGGAGTGAATTTTCCTATAAATAGATGTGTAATTGTAATGAATTAATCATCCAGTTGTTCATTCCAATCGGAGAGAAAAGCTGAGAAAGTTTTCGTGAGAAAAATCGGTAGCAATTTTCTCGCCAGAATTCGCACAAGGAATATGTTGAAACACCTCGCAGAATTTCTCCTCTTTCAAGAAAAGATTTCAGCTACAGCGTCCTATATCGTGCTGTAAGATCGCTTTAACTCCGCTATCAAATTTTCGCCAAGTATTTTTCTATTCTCTTTCTCATAAATCATCTTATCTGGAATTACATATTTCCCAACAACAATTACGTACAGCACTATTAAATAAAAAATTGTATTCAATCTTGATAATAGGTGGTATGATATTACTATTACTGTAATATTTTTTTTATTTTAATAAAAAAAAATGAATAAGCAGCTGTTTATAAAGCTACCCATGTGAAAGATTCGGATCAGAAAGTAAGATTTTCGAACACTTACTTTGCACGTGTCACAATAAAACGCTCCGTATTATCCCTTTTCAGTCTTCTGTTTTGTTCTAGTGTTTTTCTTGACTTTTTGTAAGTAATGAATTTACCTATAAATAACCACCAGTGTAACGGTCTCTCCCTCTTTTCGACTATCTTTTTTTTTTTTTACACTCATCTGTCAGAGTCTGACTACTCTCTTAAGTTAATGGGCGTAAAGATAAAAATAGGACGAATGTGGGATTAGGTGTTCAATCAGGCCCTGCTTCATCTGAGGGAATGTCTCTGTAGCTGAGAAAACCTAGGGCTTAATTTTCTCTCTTTGCTATATAGAGAAGAACCTTAAGCAAATTCCAGAAGAGATAGAATTGTACAAATATTTAGAGGAGAAGATTTAGGGAGGAGACGATTGCTTGGAAACAATGTCTGCAATGGATCCTCTAGATTCGATTCTCTTCTTTCTCAGCAGATCATTTTGTAGTCCTCTCGCAGTTTTTTTCCAGATCCAGGTTCGTTTCATTTATATTTTTTTTCATAAGATTTATATACTATTAGGATCCACGTTCATTTTCGTCTCCGAGGAAGTTTAAGAAAGGAAACTACAGAGTTTTTTGGGACTCGCTCCTTAATAAATCATATCATTCGACTGAATTGGAAGAGGTCACTTTCTCGGTAACTCTGTCATGTCATTCAAAACCAAATTTCTATTTTTTTTTTCTGTAGTTATTCTATTCTTGTGATTTCTTGAGTAACTATTAATTTTGGCTCTGGCGGAGAAGAGAGGTTTATAAGTTTTTTTAACTCATGTTTTGTCCATATTATTTTAGCTCGAGGATGTAGGCAGAAATATTTTTATAACTCATGTCACAGTTATTTTTTGGTTAAAAAATAAAAAACTTATTCAACTATCTTAACCAATGTAAAATTAGTAAAAACTACGTGGAATCTCCTTAATCCATATCTAAACTTTTAGCAAACACAAATATAACTCATAACGAAAATTATCTAAACATAAAATAAATAAATAAAATATTAAAAATTACCTAACATAAAATATTAAAAAATCATGTATAAATTAATTAACTAAAGTTTAATGTAAGAAAATAGAAATTTCAATCAAACACATTTATAAGTGTTAAAATTAATACTAAATTAAAGATATTAAAATATAAAAAATAAGATATAATTTAGGATTCTAATCTTGAACCTATATTAAAAAAATACAACTTGATTTAACAATATAAGATTGAAAACTAAAAAGAAAAATGAATATAAAATTAAGGGTTAAAGAAATATTAAATTTTTTATATAAAGAAAAATTTAAATAAATTTAAAAAATTATTAAAATAAAATGTGAAATAATATAATATTGGATAAAATTTAAATTTAAAGTGAAATTATGATAAATTTTGACGATATTATTAAAAAAATCTTTAAAAAAAATCTTAAAAAAATTTATTACGAAACTTCTCATCGACATTTTTTTCTTCTTATTTATAGTTTTTATAATGTTTTTGTTGAAAAAACAAGAAATAACTCTACACAAAAGAGCTCTTATTATTTTTTTCATATTTTCATTACAATTGTATAGCTATTTATAAGGAAATTTTACTCCTTCAATTACTCTTTGAATTAATCATCCCTTGATTTACTGCTTGAATTAAGGATTCCTTGTGTTTACTCTTTGAATTAAGGATTCCTTGTTTTACTCCTTGAATTAAGGATTCATTGTTTTACTCCTTGAATTAAGGATTCCTTGTTTTACTCCTTGAATTAAGGATTCCTTGTTTTACTCCTTGAATTAAGGATTCATTGTTTTACTCCTTGAATTAAGGTCCTTGTTTTATTCCTTGAATTAAGAACTAATATCCAATACTCCCTTTCAACCTGGATCCAAAAGGTTTATGGATCCAAGCTTGGACAAAAGTCGTTGAAACTGATGAGAAGCCAAGGGCTTGGTGAAGATGTCAGCTAGTTGGTCGAAACTTCTTGTATAATGTGTCTGAGTCACTTGTGATTGAACTTTTTCACGAATGTAATGACAATCAACTTCAATGTGTTTCGTCCTCTCGTGAAACACTGGGTTTGATGCTATATGCATGAATGCCTGATTGTCACAAAATAAGGACATAGGAAGAGTTGTAGGAACACCTAAATCACATAGAATACCTTTAAGCCATATCAACTCACACGCAGTTGAAGCCATTGCACGATACTCAGCTTCGGCACTTGATCTGGCGATGACAGTTTGCTTCTTACTCTTTCATGTGACCAAGTTTCCACCGACAAATGTATAGTAGCCAGTGGTGGACTTGCGATCGTTTGCATTCCTTGCCCAATCAGCATCACAATACCCCATGATTTGTGTGTTGTCATTCTTCTTCATGATGATACCACGACCCACTGATCCTTTTAAGTAGCGTAAGATCCTTTTAACAAGGGTCAAATGCTCAAGTGTCGGGGAGTGCATGAATTAGCTCACAATACTTACAGAATATGTGATGTCAGGTCTGGTGATTGTTAGGTAGATCAACTTACCAACCAGTCGTTGGTAATAACTTATATCCGTGAGTGGCATGCCCTTCAAGCTAGGTTTGAGCTTGCTGTCAAGAGGGGTAATGGTTGGTTTAGCATCACTCATGTTAGCTTCCTTGAGCAAATCTAGGACATATTTCCTTTGGTTAAGAAAGAGTCCCTTATGCGAGGTTGCCATTTCTATACCAAGAAAGTACTTCAATATCCTAAGGTCTTTAATTCCAAACCTTTGTATGAGGGACTGTTTGAGGTTGAAAATCTCATCAGCATTATCACCTGTAATTATCAGATCATCTACATAAATCAGCACAACCAATTTTCTCATAGTTCCTGTGCGAACAAATAGTGAAGAATCGGCATTGCTGCTTTTGAAACCAACACTAGTGAGAACTGAGCTTAGCTTGGCATACCAAGCTCGTGGGGACTGTTTCAAACCATAAATGGATTTGTGCAATTTGCACACTAAATCCAGTTCATTGCTTTGAGGATGCCCGGGTGGCAATTTCATATAGACTTCTTCTTTGAGATCACCATGCAAGAATGCATTCTTCACATCCATTTGGTACATGGACCACCCCTTGTTCTGACCACAGACGATGCACTCTTCTTGTGTTCATTTTTGTAACAGGTGCAAATGTTTCTTTGTAATCCACCTCGAATGTTTGAGTGAATTCCCGAGCCACCAATCTTGCTTTATACCTCTCAATTGATCCATCTGACTTGAATTTGAGCTTATAAATCCATTTGTAACCCACGACTTTCTTGTCTTTTGGAAGTTTGGTGATGCTCCATGTGTTGTGTTGATCTAGGGCTTTAAGTTCTTCTTGCATGGCCTCCTTCCACACCTCTTGGCTATTGGCCTCATGAAAGTTTTGAGGCTCACTGTAACTCGATATAGTGTTGAGGAATGCGGCATGGGTTGATGTCACTCTCTTATATGACACATAATTTGAGATGGGATGTGTGGGTTTGTAGGTGACAAAGTCTTGAAGTCTTATGGGAGGTTGCCTAACACGCATTGGATTACGTCGTGGAGCAGGAGGAGTTATCTCACACTCGTTCACATCTTGTACCGTATTGTGAGGATCATCTTGATTATCACCATCTTCTTGCATGGCCTCCTTCCACACCTCTTGGCTATTGGCCTCATGAAAGTTTTGAGGCTCACTGTAACTCGATATAGTGTTGAGGAATGCGGCATGGGTTGATGTCACTCTCTTATATGACACATAATTTGAGATGGGATGTGTGGGTTTGTAGGTGACAAAGTCTTGAAGTCTTGTGGGAGGTTGCCTAACACGCATTGGATTACGTCGTGGAGCAGGAGGAGTTATCTCACACTCGTTCACATCTTGTACCGTATTGTGAGGATCATCTTGATTATCACCATCTTCATGCAGTGTACCATTAAGAAGAGACCCTTCATTGTTATTTTCAGTGAGAGATGTATCAATGTTGACATGGCTGGGATCTTGTTGTTGTAGAGCCTCAAGTTTGATTCTTGGTAATGGAAACACATCTAAGATGTCATCCCCTTGACTTGTGATTTCATGTGACTTGCTTAAAAAATGGTTAGTTTCATAAAATCGAACATCTTTAGACAATTAATCTCCTAAGTTTGGGATCATAACACTTATATCCCTTTTGTGTAGATGAATAACCAAGAAAAATACATTTAACAGCTCTAGGATCCAATTTATCTCGACGATGAGATTGAATATGTACAAAATAGATACAGCCAAAGACTCTAAGGTGTGAGAGGTTAATTTTCTTTCCTTTCATGACCTCTAGGGGAGACTTGAAATCCAAGACTCGGCTAGGTAATCTATTGATGATGTAAGCAGTTGTCATAACCCCTTGGGATCAGAATCTCTTTGGTACATTCATTTGTAGCATTAATGCTCTAGTTTTTTCAAGCAAGTCCCGGTTTTTGCGTTCAGCTACACCATTTTGTTGAGGTGTGCCAACACAACTTGTTTGATGCATAATGCCATGAATGCTCAAATATTGTTTCATGATATGGGACATGTATTCGGTGCCATTGTCAGACCTTAAGGTTTGAATTTTAGAGGAGAAATGATTTTTAACAAGGTTATGAAAGTCCTTAAATACTTCCATAACTTCATTCTTAGAATTTAAAAGATATAACCATGTGACTCGAGAAAAATCATCAACAAAAATCACAAAATACTTATAACCATTAAAAGATTCATTAGTTGGTCCCCATACATCTGAATGAACTAGTTCAAAACACTTACTAGCCCTAGACAAGGAAGAATTAAAAGGCAATCTAGTGGCCTTAGACAAGTGGCAAGTTTCACATGCAATTGCATCATTTCTTAAGTTTGGAAATAAAGTTGACAAAATTGGTGGAGAAGGATGAGCTAAACGTTGATGCCACAATTGATTATCTTGGATAGAGTTAAACTTGGCTTGAAACCCTCTGGGATTGCTCTTGGATATGTAATAGAGACCATCTAAGTAAAACCCTTCACCAATCGTATTTTTGGTGGCACAATCCTGAAAAATGACATTGTGAGGAGAAAAAATGGCTAAGCAATTTAAGGTATTTGTGATTTTTCCTACAGACAGAAGTTGGTAAGGAAAGGAAGGTACATATAAAATCGCCGACTCGATTTCATCTGACATTAATTTTATTTTTTCCTTTCCTAAAACCTTTACATTCTCACCATTTGCAATTGAAACTTGAGAAGGATTTGTTAATTTTTTAAACTTATGAGATTTTGACACATGGTTTGTCATATGATCTGTGGCACCTGAATCTACAACCCAAAAATCATGCAACATATTTATTTTAAGAGCAGTTTTAAAGGCTTTTATGATACCTTGCATGTCCTCTTGTGGTATGAGTTTTGTATACGCGAGAAACCTGCAAACTTGCCTAGCAATGCTGTCGAGTTTCCTTCTTCTATGCTATCCACACAGTCAATTCTAGCTCCTCATGTCTTGCTTTGAAGATACAACATAAACTCATTCATAAGTTCAGCTGGATTCGCTGTGAAGTTTTTGAATGGATCAGACCCATTAGAGGTAGAGGCAGAAGCATGATTTGCACGGTGTGTAGTACGATTCACTTTCTGTAAACCCTTATCCTTTATAAAATCAGGTTTTAATTCTGGATGTAGAATCCAACATGTGTCCTTAATATGGCCCGTATAGTTGCAGTGTTGACACTTCAAGTTTGGATGCTTAACTTTGTGTTGAAAATCAACACCAAAATAATAATTGAAGAGGTAGAGAAATAAATGAAGTAATCAAGGTAGAAATAAACGGCCAAGGTCAGAGAAATAAAATAAGTAGTCAAGGTCAGAAATAAACGAAGAGGTGAAGCGTTCAGAGAAATAAATGAAGTAGTCAAGGTTGTAGAAAATGCTAAGTAGTCATAAGGTTGTTAGAAAAGCAGGTTGAAGTTGTAGATAAGATTTGTATGCCTAGGATTATTTCTTAGTTTTATATTCATACAGATTACATGCCAAGACTATAAATAAATTTACCTCGATTTGGTTTAATCATTCCATCAAAAACAAATAAGCCTTTGTATTCTTAGTTTGAAATAGCTGAGAATTCTTCTTTAGTATTGTATTTCTCTTCAATTTGTATTGAAAGGTGTTATAGCCGAGTATAATACAATATAATTGTTTTGATTTAATATTAGTAAATTTGTAGCTATTCATTCTAAATTTTACTCAACAATTGGTATCGAGAGACGGTCGCGATTGTTCTTGAAAGTTATTCGAAATGCGCGAGTGAGTTTCGTACTCTCCAAGTTTATTAGTCAAGCTTGTTCGGTATAGTCAAGTCTTACCGACACGATGTATGATCTTCAAGAGTCGAGGAATCAAGAAGTCTCAACAACAAAACTATAACACATGGGCAACATGTAATGAGTCTTACCTACAAGGTCAAGACTTACGTGGCGTCATGCACGTGAAGTTACACAACCAATGCTGGAAGATGCAAATGGCATCTTGAAGGGAAAATTAAAGTACGCAGTTGATGTTTGCTTAGAAAACCATAATCGAAGAAATGTTGAAAGCATATTTCGATGCAAAACACCAAAGGAAGTACGGGACACTCTTGTTACGCTTCTTTTCAAAGAAGAATAATACAAGATTGCAACTTCCGAGAATTTAGTTACTATCGACAGGTGCAACGCGAAATGACGATTTCCCAATACTTTCACAAGGTAAAGTCATTATGTCGTGAAATTTCGTAGTTAGATCCAAAAGCTCCCGAGGAAACAAGGATAAAGAGAATAATTATTCATGGTTCGAGACTCAAATATCGAGGGTTTGTTATCAGTTTATACAAGGATGGCCGACACAACCATCTCTTCTATTGAAGTTTCGAGAATCATAATTTGGCCGTTAAGCTATGGCTACAGAAACGGGAGGAGCCCAACTCATGGCCGTAGAAGAAGCCACACTAGCAAAAGCAAAAGCACTTTCAAGTCAGACAATGGAAATGGATATAAAAATGATGGCGATAAAGGAAAAATTCCTCAAGGAAAGCGAGGCTTTCGTCTGCGGGAGTTTGGAAGAACCGCAATAACAATAGAAAATTTGACTATGAATGTTACAATCAAGGAAATACGGGTCACATGGCAAAAGATTGTCGAGTAAGAAAAGCCTATTGAAAGCAATACGCATTTACTTCAGGTTCTAAGCGAGCATAACAAGATGGACGGATGCTTAAACATTATTCGCTGCAGGAAGAAGAATTTGCTCTTACGGTGACAACATCAAAACATATTGACTACAAGAATGACCTGGATCATGATTCTGACCGCTTCAAATCATATACGACAGTGATAAACATAAGTTGGAAAATGTCCGTACTGAAAGTCGGTAGTGGTGACGGATACCGACAACCTCAAGGTTACCGATAGCATTTCACATCGGTAAGACGATAGTTACGCCCGATATAGACTAACCAAGTACCACTTCAAGATGTTTATCATGTCCCAGAATGAAGAAAAAATTGCTATACGTGGGCTCTAATTAACACCATCACTATGTCTGTGCTGGTCCCCCGAGACGGGCCAAGGTGTATCGGATCTCAAAATCTCAACATCGACAATGGAGGGCAACGATTGAAACCGCCCACGTGATGTCGCCAGACCGCATACGTAGACAAGACAACAAGAAATGAGACAACAGATCTACGGCATACGCGGTCAGTCAATGCGTTAGCTATTCCAAGCTAAATATGATGGTGAAGAAGTTGATGCTTAAAGGGCTTCCTCAACTAGACGTGCGTACAAACACCGTCTGTGTAGGGTGCCAATATGTAAAGCTCACCAATTGCCATATGAGGAATCGAAGTTTAAAGCAAAAGAATCATTGGAGTTAGTTCACTCTGAAGTATTCGGTCCTGTTAAGCAATCATCATTAGTGGTATGCGATATATGGTGACATTCATTGACGACTTCTCAAGGTATGTGTGGGTTTTCTTTATGAAAGAAAAATCTGACGTATTATCAAAGTTTAAAGAGTTTAAAGAGTCAACTGAAGGAGAAGTTGGAAAGAAGATACGTTTAAGCCAAGACCGACAACGCGAGAATATAGCTCAAGCGAGTTCTCTCAATACCTAAGTGGAATATCATATACATCATCAATACACTTCAGGCCAACACGCCACAACAAAACGGTGTAGCAGAGAGAAAGAATCACATCTTCAGAGAAATTTGTCGAAGTACGCTACATGAAAAGAATGTACCCGAGGTTTTGGGTCAAGCCGATGAGGACTGCAGCCTCATGATCAATAAACTTCCTCAACCAAGGTTAGAATTTGTTTCACCCTTCGAGAAACTATGGAACATGAAACCTACAAGCTATTTTCGAGTATTCGTCAGTGTGTGTTATGTATTTGTTCCTAATCATTTACGAGCAAATTTGACAAGAAAGTCATAGATGTATCTTTGCTGGGGATACGATAGCCAAAGAAAAGGGTGGAAATGTTCAGGATTCCAACGAGTGGAAGATGCTACACTTCACGAGACGTGGTGTTCACGAAGCATATTCTCGCGGTCCTCGCAGGCGAAGCATTGTCGACTCAAGAGAATTTGGAGATAAGCCGCAACAAAAGACGGGAAAGTATACTATTCAATTCCAACCAAGTTTAGATGAATCCGTAGATCTACGACGATGGTGCCGAACAAAGAAAGAGCTCGTAATCCTTGGCAAACCGGCATATATGAACAACTAAACGAAGAAGGGCTCATCGAAATAAGAATCAACTCCACAATCTCAACTCCGCAGTCAACAAGAACACGGGGCACAAATCCCAAATATGCCAATGCAGCCCATAATTGAAGAAGTAATGGGACCTTGAGACGTCAGTTAGCATTACAAAGATCTCGAAAGTGGATGACGCATGGTATGAGAGATCGACGACCGCAAAGAAATCAAACTTGGGATCTCAGGCGGAAAGCCAAGAGATTGAAACCCATATCTCAAGAAAATGGGTTTACAAGATAAAGCGTAGACTGGGATGGGTCAATCGAGAGATACAAGGCACGTATTGGTAGCTCGTGGTTTCTCTCAACAAGACGGGACTAGACTACGATGAAACGTTTAGTCCAAAGGGCTTAAACTTACAACCTGTCGAGTCCTACTTGCACTGGCAAAGAAACAAAGATTGGAAGTTGTAAGCAGATGGACGTGAATAATGCTTTTCTTCGGCTGAGAAATGGATCAAGATCTACATGATCCAACCAACGGGTTTTCAGAGCCAAGATCATCCCGGAATACGTGTGTCAGGAAAGCACTCTACGGATTGAAACAAGCACCCAGGTACGGTATGGTAAGATTGTCAATTTCTAACACAAAGTGGTTATTCAAGAACACCCCCAGATTCTAGCTTGTTCATAAAGCCAATGGCGGAAAGCTAGCTATCAGGTTGCACGTGGGACGACTTAATCATAACCTGGTGATAATGAGGCGTAAATTCTTCGAACAAAGGAGAATTTGTCACCGTTTCCGTGATGAAAGAACTTGGCCACCAAGCACTTCCTTAGCTTGTAGGTTGATCACACACAAGAAGGAATATTTCTTTGTCAAAGAAAATATTCTAAAGATTTGATAAAACGGTTCTAATGCTTCGAATGCAAACCAATTTCGACGCCGATGAGCCTAAATGCCAAATACGTGTGCGCACGAAGGAAAAGATTTGGAAGATGCGATAATGTATCAAAAATTGTTGCGTAGTCTGATCTACTTAACCTTAACTCCTACCGACATTTCTTACGCAAAGTAGGTAATGAGCCAGACATGCAAAATCCAAAGTTAAGCCACATTTGGAAGCGCTTGACGAATATCGAGATACGGAAGAGTACAATTGACTACGGTCTTTGTACAAGAAAGGTGAGACAACAAGTTAGCCGTTATCGCGATGCGTACTACGCAGGAGATCGCGACACCAAGAGATCAAATAATCGGGCATGTGTTTAAGTGGGTTCCGGAACAATTTTCGCGTGTAGCAAAGACAACCACCAGATCATTATCAACCACCGGTCAGTATCGAGCAATGCCAAGAATGTGGTACCAAGAATGTACATGGTTGATACAGGTAATGAATAATATACATCAATCGTTAGATTACGCAAGCACTATCAGATTGTGACAATCAATCAAGAATTGCTTTGGCAGAGAATCCTATTTTTCATGCAAGAACTAAGCATGTTTGAAATACACTATCACTTTATCGTGAGAAAAGGTTTTGCAAGAAGAAATTGAAATGAGGCAAATCAAGACAGATAATCAAGTCACAGACTTGTTCACAAAGCTTAAGTTGGCAAGTTCGAAATGTTTCGCCATCAACTTGACACAAGAAAATAGTGAGAGTGGTTTGAGCCAAGGAGAGTGTTGAAAATCAACACTAAAATAATAATCAAGAGGCAGAGAAATAAATGAAGTAGTCAAGGTTGTAGAAATAAACAAGTAGTGAAGGTTGTAGAAATAAATGAAGTGGTCAAGGTCAGAGAAAAGAGAAGGTTGTAGATAAGATTTGTACGCATGATTATTTCTTAGTTTTATATTTCAGGGTGTGTAGATTACATGCGAAGACTATAAATAGCCTACCTTGCATTTGGTTTAATCATTCCATCAAAAACAAATAAGTCTTTATATTCTTAGTTTGAGTGTGAGTTGAGAGCTTTCTCTTTGGCCGTTTGTATTTCTCTTCACTCATGTGAGTCGCTTTCAAAGGTGTTATACGTATAATACAAATAGTTTGTTTACTTGTTTGGATTTAATATTAGTAAATTTAGAGTTATTCATTCTAAATTTTACTCAACACTTTGTACTTTCTCTCGTTGGTTAGATAGGCTCTTGCCTCAGGTGCACTAGCCATTGTATCCTTGTTCATGACTTTCCTCCTTACTTCCTCACGTTGAATTGTCGCACATACATTGGTAAAGGAAGGAAGTTCAGTATTCATGAGTATTTGGCATCGTATATCTTCATATGTTGAATCGAGACTGGACAGAAGTTGAAATATTTTATCTTCTTCCGCTCTTTTTCGTAGCAGAGCTACATCGGTTGTATGAGGACGATATATTTCTAACTCATTCCACATGCTTTTCATGTTTCCTAAGAGTTGTACAAAAGGCTTACCATCTTGTTGCAGATTTAAGATGTCATTCTTTAATTGAAAAACTCGTGCAACATTGTTTTGACTACCATACATTTCCTTGACGGTCTCCCATAGTTGGTATGCAGATTCAGAGTAACTGAATATTTCAGCTAATTTACGTTCCATGGAATTTAGGAGCCATGACATAACCAGCTGATCCTTACTAAGCAAGGATTCATAGGTTGGTGAGGAAACATCAGGTACTTCGATGCTTTCATTTATGAACCCTAACTTGGACCTTCCACCTAGAGCCAGAGACACTGCTCTTGACCAAGGCAAGTAATTAAACTCATTCAACAAAACTGAGCTTAATCTTTGATTTGGATTGACATCCACCTCATGCATATTCATGAAGGAAAGCACCGATAAACTTTCAGCTTCTGATCCTAGCGGCTTGTCTTCCGTCATTTCAAAGATTGAAGATGCTAAGATAATAATAAAACAGAAGCAAGTTAATTTTCCTACTCTGATACCATGTTGAAAAAACAAGAAATAACTCTACACAAAAGAGCTCTTATTATTTTCTTCATATTTTCATTACAATTGTATAGCTATTTATAAGGAAATTTTACTCCTTCAATTACTCTTTGAATTAAGCATCCCTTGATTTACTCCTTGAATTAAGGATTTCTTGTTTTACTCATTGACTTAAGGATTCCTTGTTTTACTCATTGACTTAAGGATTCCTTGTTTTACTCCTTGAATTAAGGATTCATTGTTTTACTCCTTAAATTAAACTCCTTGTTTTGCTTCTTGAATTAAGGTCTTTGTTTTATTCCTTAAATTAAGAACTAATATCCAATAGTTTTACATTGAACTTTTATTATAATGAATTAGAAAAAAGTTATAGAGATAGACTTAATAAGTATTTTTATATAATATATATGGCAGCCATTTTATGTGTAACTTGTCACTAATGTTCGGGGAGAATAAAAATTTCTATTTAATCACTTTATTCACTAATGTCACTTTTTTCACGTGAATTATTGTTGATATAAGGATAACATATCAAAATATGTATAAAAAAAATTAGACACGATATATTATTGTAAATAAAATTTATTTATTTAACGTTAAAAATATGGATATAATAACTTTTTTTGTGAAGATTTTAGCCCCACAGCCCTGTGCAGCTCATCTGAAGCTCCGCCCCCTTTCAAGCTGAGTCTATTACCTGACTATTTATAAATTCGTTCAAAGATTTTTGATTGTTCTAGGTGTTTGGTTAGACGTCAAATATATACTTTGCTACTCAGTTAGAGTTAAATCAACGTGTTGTTTACAATGTAAGCCCAGTTTTTACTTTACTGACACTGTCACAGACATGACTTTCTTGATTTCAAGTCAGAATACGGTTTCTTGTTGGCTATTTTAAGTGACTAGTTATTACGTAGTCGCCACTGTGTCTAACTGCCTCCAGTGATGCTTTATTATGAACGCTTTTTGTGATGCCTAATGGATTATATGAGTTTAAATTCTTTATTTTTGGTGCAGGGTTGTTTTATCTGCTTAACTCTTGCACTTGGGTGGGCTGGTGCTGCTTATGTCAGGTATATGTTTAATGAATTTGCCTGCATTGCATTTATTGGTATGACTGTTATCACTCCCTGAATATTTACTGGTCATGAGATACCTCCATAATTACTTTTATTTTTGAACATTCAGGAATCGAGAGATCAAAAGAATGAAGGATAGCATGAGAGCAGGCAATAGCCTTGCTTTTCTTTATCATGATATCAATGAACTTGAGCATTCTAGTCAGGTCAATCTGCCTAGAGTTTCTGTTGTCATGCCTTTAAAGGGTTTTGGCGAACACAATTTACATAATTGGAGAAGTCAGGTAAATTGATGCTTTCTATTTCTCCAACATCTAAAGGGCATGAACTTATTTCTGACATTCATATTCGATCATATTATTTAATATAACTAAATTTGGTTTCTTTACTACTAGATTTATTTATAAAAGCAGTATTCTACTTGTTATATCTTTACATACCTGCGTGCTGCATTTTTAATATTCATCAGAACTGTATGAGTTCGTTGATAACTGCAGATCACATCTCTCTATGGTGGCCCTCTGGAGTTTCTTTTTGTGGTGGAAAGTACAGAAGACCCTGCATACCGTGCTGTATCCAAGTTATTGATAGAGTTTGAGGTATGTATAAATTTAACTAATTTTCGACTCCATAAGTCTCGTACTTATTCTAAAAATGATACTTATGTCATGTAATTATTTTTGTAACATTTTAATAATAATATTATTATTAAAAGGTGACTGCACAAAAACAAATAACTATTATTTATGCTTTTTATTTTATTTAAATTTTTTTCAATTATTTTAGTTACAACTTATTCAAAATAATCTGAAATAATCTGTAAAGGACTTTGACATTATATATCTTATTCAACTTATTCAATTAATCTGTTATAAAAAATAAGTACAAGATTTAAGTATCATTTTTGTAATAAATAAAGGATTTTAATGGTATATTTCTTTTAATTTTTTGATCATGATCTATCTCAAAATATAAGAACAGAATCCAGGATAGAGCTTACTGCAGTTCGCAATTTGGTTTGAACTTCTCTTTTTTCTATCATGTGAAGATATGTTGTTTCTTGATATATTTGCTCTAATTTTTTCACATTTCGTTTCCTTCCTGACCTTGGCTTGACAGGATGAGGTTGATGCCAAGATTGTTGTTGCTAGTCTATCAACCACCTGTAGTCAAAAGATTCACAACCAGTTGGTATTTATCAAGCTTATAAATTGTTGTATTTTTCCACTTTTTCTTCCCATTTTCTGATCCCATTCTTATTATATTTTCTGCAAATTTATAATTTTAGCAAACATGGAACAATAGCAATTCAATGTGTTTTCTCATTGAGAATGATTGTTTGATTAAGCTACAATATTAAGGGTATCTCACTTCTTCATTTTATGATTGAGGATTGCACGACTAAAAGTAAATGTATGATGTTTGTGAGTTCATATAGAATTTTATCATGAGCTTTTGGTTGTGCTTTTATATAAGTTATGAATTTTCCCTGCTCTGTAGATTGGAGTAGATAAGATGCATACAGACAGCAAATATGTATTATTTTTGGACGATGATGTTAGACTTCATCCTGGATCAATTGGAGCCCTCACAGCTGAGATGGAGAAAATTCCTGAGGTAACCTTGCATTACGAAGACTGTATTTCCTTTGACTTGTCCTTTGAAACTATTGGTATGTATTAATTTTAACTTATACCTCCTCTTAGGTGTTAAGATTTCAAATCTATTGCATGTGCATGCCTGTCTTAATTGTAGTTTTTGCTCTGGTCGTTAACTCTCTTCTCTCTCTCTCTCTCTCTCTCTTAATCAAATGACATGCAGATATTCATACAAACTGGATATCCTCTTGATCTACCTTCAGGAAGTTTGGGCAGTTATTGCATTTATGAATATCATATGGTACTGGACGTTTTGCTATAAAAATCATTTTCTGGGGGGAAAAAGAATTTACATGTTGTTCAAACTTGTTTTATATTTATTCTAATCCTATCTTATAAAATATTAACAATCCAATAATTCTGCCATTCACTAACTACTTGTGAGACTTTTGTTTTAACAGCCTTGTTCAATGGGCTTTGCTACTGGTGGGAAGACATTCTTTTTGTGGGGAGGGTGCATGATGGCAAGTAGCTGCAACCATCTTCTTTAGTGCTGCATGCTCGGAATTGAGATAGTTCTTGAACTTATTTTTATATTATATACAGATGCATGCGGATGATTTTAGGCAAGACCGTTATGGTGTGGTCTCAGGACTTAGAAATGGTGGTTACTCCGATGATATGACTCTTGCAGCTATATCTGGTAATATACTCATTGTTAAATGTTCTTTGCTAGTAATGCAAAACCTTTATTATCCACATTGCAACTAGATCAGGTTTCAAGTTGAAGCATTCAGTTTTATGCATACTTTTTCAATTCTCACTTTAGTATGTCTGTGTTTTGACTTGTGAATTAAAGGGGTGTCTCTACATATTATGCCTTCCCCTTATCCATTTTTTTTTTAAGAACAAAATTCATGAAATTCCCTTCAATCATCATATTGGACCTCCTGGTGCCAATTTGTTTCCTTGGATCAAGTTGTGAGGAATCTCTCGACCAGATAAATTGTTACATCAGCAGTCTGTTCATTTAACCTATGCATAAAAGACTGCATAATTTTTACATATCACTCGACGCAATTTAGCCTAATCACTTAATGCATTTTAATTTTTTCAGTTACTAAATTTCTATTCCAATATCTTTTAGCTGCCATTTAGTTCTTCTGAATTTGATCTCTCCATTACAATAATTGCACTTCTCTTTGGACTCTTAGGCGTTTCTATTCATGGTTGGTCATTTACTTATTTATTGATGCTGTTGACCTTTCCAGGGGCTCATAAGAGGCTCATTACATCACCTCCTGTTGCTGTTTTCCCTCACCCACTTTCAAGTGATCTTAATTTCTCAAGGTTTGTGGTGCTCACATGTTTAAAATCTCTATCTATTACTATCCATGTTGACAGTTTGACTTCTTAGGTACTGGAACTACCTTAGAAAACAGACATTTGTTTTAGAATCGTATACAACAACAGTCAATTGGATTATGAACCGTGCATTATTTACGACCCACTGCTATCTTTCATGGGGCTTTGTAGCACCATTTGTGATGGCCGTGATTCATTTAACAGCAGCAGCCCGTATCTGCATCAAAGGGTATTTGCCAGAGGAAACTGCCATTACTTCTGGTGGTGAGCATGCTTCTTTTCTCTTTAATATAGATTGATAGTGTTCAATTAAATTGACTACTGTGCCCCTGATCAGGATTCAGTAAATTGTGATATATGACATTCTAGGGTGTAGCTCAATGCAGCAATTATTTTCCTTTTATATTTTTATATATGCGAGGAAAATTAATTTATGAGCCAAATTGATGCACATTGCACTGATGTATTATGAGATATCCCTTCATCTAAAAATAAATTTATGTTTCACTTTCAGTTACGGGTTTTCATTCATTTAATTAGAATTAGATTGTTTCTGGAATGAAAAGTCCATGTTGGATTGTTGGTCCAACTAATGTGGACCATCCACAAAGAAAAAAAAGAGGGAAGAAGAAAGGAAAGTCTCTGGCGCCGAAAGAAAAGGAAGAAAAGAAGAAAAGAAGAAAAGAAGAAAAAAAAAGAAGTCAAAAATCTCTCCGTGTAATCCGGAGAGAAGGATGAAGTTTTTGGCTATATAAAGCCTTAGCTTCAATCTCAAACAGATCAGAAGCGGAGAAAACAAAAAGAGAGTGAGAGAGAGTGTCTGAGAAACTTTGAAAGAGAAAATAAGAGAGACAATTTGTGATTTTATCCACAATTGAAGATGCATATTTGTTGTATTTTTGTGAGAGATGCAGAGGTGAAGTGTGTAATCACATCTTATTATAGTGGAAGTTTAAGTGGCCTACGGGTCCCGTGGTTGTTACTTTCATTTTGAAAGGTTTTTCCACGCTAAAATCTTGGTGTCATTTTATTTTATTTTGATTTGGGAAATTATCCTGGGTATGTGAAATTATCCTGGGTATGTGAAATTTATCTCTTTAAAACCTTCCATTTTTCCCAACAAAGTGGTATCAGAGCCAAGTTATTTTTAGTAAGAGGCGTATGCAATATACGATCTTATTCATATATCTTTTGTATTGTACTATTCCTCGGATACTATTCATGGTACTTATTCACGGATACTATTCATTGTCGAGAAAAGTATCAAGTTAATGAAACACAGTGGTGACGATTCAAATGGAGGAAAGCACGGGTAATATGATAAAATTAACCGCATTTAATTATGCAATTTGGAAGGCCAGAAGATGGAGGATCTTTTATACAATAAAGATCTATGGAAGCCAATTATAATGCAGAAGGAGAAAATGGCGTCACCGAGACATTGAATGGGCCGTTCTTGAGCAGAAAGTGTCTTTCTTCCAAATCGGACAATGGATCGACAAGCATTTTTCAAAATTTTGCTAATGAACCATGACCGCTGTTCTTTGGCAAAAGTTGGAGAAAATGTATGCGAGATTCAAACGAATAAAGCAAATCGATGCGACGATTAGTCAATTTGAAGTATAAAGACAGGCCGGCGTATCGAGGAACATATGAGTGAGTTTCAAGGCATTGTAGATCAATGCTCAACTCTATGAAGATATTTGTAGAAAACGAAAGCTACGACGTTGTTGATGTTGAGTTCTCTACCAAAAGTTGGGATACTGAGTTGTGTCGGTTAAGAACTCGGCTCACCGACGGTAAGCTTACCGTGGATATGGTAAAAGACGAGAATGTTAAACGAAGAGTCTCGACGAAAGATGAAGGCTATACTCACGACCTTGAGCGGCATGCGTACGAAACAAGGCAAGCAAGAATGGCGGGGAGAAGTAAAAGTAAAAATCCCCGTAACCAAAGTCGACAAAGAGGACGGTCGAAGTCAGATCGAGGTATGACATGAAGTGTCATCATTGCGATAGCACGGACAACTTCGTTCGAGAATGTAGGAGGTTAAGGCGGAACAATCCGAAATCGGGAAGCGAAACGAACAAATGACACCCACAATTGTCAGCTGAAGAAGTTGTCATCGTTAGAGATCTTGATTATGTCAATCTTGCATGCGAAGAGAACTTGGGTAGTTGACTCGGTGACTTCCTATCATGTCACCTCGCGGCACGGGAATTCTTCTCAACCTACTCTGCTCGAGGTGATTTTGGACGACGTGTGAGGATGGGAAATGATGATGCATCAAAAATTGTCGGCATTGGAAATATTTATCTGAGAGACTAATCTTGGATCACGGATTACTTACGAAAGATGTGAGGCATGTTCACGATATCCGCCTCGATTTAATCTCTACTTAGGTATGCTTGATGATGATGGTACAATAATTATTTTGGTGGAGGAAAGTGGAAGCTACTTAAAGGCAATCTGGTAATAACTAAGAGCGAGAAAGATACGTCAGCTACTGCATCACGAAGCCAAGCGTAGCAGAGAGAAGTAAATGCCACAAGGAAAGAAGTTTCCTCAGAGCTATGGCATAAGCGACTTCGACCCACGTGAGTGAAAAAGGTCTCGAGAATTCTTTCCAAAAATGAGGTCTTACCCGGGGAATGAAAGGATACACCCTTGCAAACTTGTGTTGAGTATTATGGAAAACAACATAGAGTTGCATTTCGTAGTCTCGCAACCCGTCTAGAAAGGAAAATATTCTAGATTTAATACACGAGATGTCTGTCTGATGAGTTGTAAGTCATTAGGAGGTGCTTTCATTTATTTTGTGACCTTTATTGATGACCGTTCAAGAAAAGTATGGACTTTTGCTTTGAAAACTAAAGATCAAGTGCGTGAAGTTTTCAAGCGAGTTCCATGTAAAAGTGGAGAAAGCTGGCGACGTGCGAAGTGTATGCGTGCGGATAATGATGGTGAGTATCGTGGACCATTCGAAGAGTCTTTGAAGTTTTGGCATCGGTGGAAAAATCGGTACGCAGACACTCGACCGGCACGGTGTCGCGAGAGAATGAAACAGAACCATGTACGTAGAAAGAGTCGGATGTATGCTCACCAAATGCAAAAGCGCAAACACCTTTTGGGGGGAGGCAATGCGGACAGCAGTCGATTTAATCAACCTTTCTCCATCAGTTCCACTGAACTACGACGTACCGGAAAGAGTTTGGACGGGGAGAGACGTTTCTTACAAACACTTGAAAGTATTCGGCTGTAGAGCATTTTGTCACGTCCCGCCCAAACTGTCCCTAAAAATCCAAATAAATAGTGGTTGCCTAAAGGATCTAGGCTTTTCTACATGGAAAGTTCTAGAGTTGCCTAGAGAAGTCTAGAAAGGGCTAGAGTTGGACGGACTCAACTCGAAGCGAAGACTAGATTGTTCCCGAGCACCTGTTTGGAGGGTGCTAGAATGGGGCAGGAACGTTCTAGAATGCGCCGGATGGTTCGGGAAGGATGTAGAAGGCTATTTGGAAGCTTGCGGGAATATCCGGAAGGTGCGTAGAAGGAGCTAGACAAACCTAGAAGACTCAGAGTTGGCTAGAAGATCTAGAGCCTTGTGGCGCATTGTAGATAAATCTAGAATACTTGTACATTCACAGACTAGGAAGACTCTAGAAAGTGGTGGCATCTTCTTGAGAACCACTATAAATAGACCACAGTCTTCATTTGCATTCATCTTGGAAATCTTGGAAAATCGCCGGGAATTCTTAGCAATTGTATCATAAACTCTCTCTACAGCGATACAAAGCATTCTTTGCAAACTCTCTTTCTATTCTCTTTGGAGTTACATTTCGGATTGAAGAAAGCGGGCTTAGTACGACGGACCAGAGCTAAGTCTTGTGTGATCATTCTTAAGAAATTTGGGTCGTGACGGTTGGTATCGGAAGCGAGTTAAAGTATCTCATCTTTGGCAAAAATGAAGAACACCTTCGGCCACACACGGCGTGGACGTTCGCTTCAATGGAACGTGGCGTGAGGAAGTGCGGGAAAGCCCCAGAGGAATCTCGAGCCAGAGTCGAAAGACTTGCTTTCTAACTTGGAAGCACGAGTGGGAAGTGCGCGGGCCGCTTAGGAGAGGCGTTTGATCGGATTGACAACTTGGAGGAGCGTTACGATGGCTTGGAGCGAGGATGTGGAAATCCCGTACGGCGGTTAAGATGTCGCTCGATGAAATTTAGACGGTGGATTGAGGCAAGAGATTGATGGGTTAAAGGCGGAACTTGCGAGGTAAGGGATCTTGTCCACGAGAACTTGCCAATGTATTGCATAGAATGGAGGATATGGGTGGTGATCTGGCTACATGTAGCGGGCTATGGTGCTGGAACTAGTGCAACCACCGTCAATGAGGCTAAGAGGGTGGACGTTCCCGAAGCCCAAGGGCACTTTAATGGCGTTAGGAACGCCGAGGAAGTAGACGACTTCTACTGTGGGGGCTAGAGCAACTTTGAGGCTGCGGCGTAACGGACCGTACAGTGAATCAGAAGCTGCAGCCGTGTACTTATCCAGACAACTGCGATGTTGTGGTGGAGACGGAGACGTGGAGATGTGCGGCCGAGGGGTTTGCACCTGATTGACACCTTTGAAGCTTGAGGAGTTCAAGATGCGGTTCTTCCACGTAAATCTTTGAAGAGAGAGCGGGGCCGGCTGCGACGGACCAAAGCGGGGGGTAGCATGGGGATTATGTGAAGGAGTTCACGGACCTTGCTCTTGAAGTCTAAAACAATGACAAGGATGCCTATTCTTGTTCGCTGGGCCGGTCTCGATCGTGGGCTAACCTTGAGCTCGAGCGACGTGGTGTCAGACTTATCTTCGGCCATTGCGACGCATGGCTTCAGGTGACTACCCTGAAACAAGGAGGGCTCCAAAGCCACGGACGAAGTTTGGTGGAGAGAGAGTAATGGAGGCCGTGCCAAAAGTCGAGGATCCAAAAATCGCCAAAGCGGCTCCTCATTCGAAGCCACGTGATAAAGGGAAGGAGAAGGAGGATCGGAATGCCTCGAAGCCCGTGTGTAACGTGCGTTGCGACGGACCGCGTGGGCACGTGAATGTCAGAAGAGGAAGGCATTGAGTGCCTTTGGTTGCACCTCCGGTGGTCGAGATGGAGGTGAGTCGGACGATGGTGCAAAGATGGGTTCTTTGCGCTTTGGTGCGTGCCGAGTGCCGAAGACACGAGGCACGATGTGCGTAGATGCGACCATCGATGGGAAGGTCGCCAAAGCCTTGGTCGACACGGGTGCGTCTCGCACAACTTTGTTTCGGTGGAAAGCAAAGCGACTCGGCACGAAGGTTGTCGACGGAGGGGATGCGAAGGCGGTTAACTCGACGGCCTTTACGTGGGTCGCTCGAGGAGTTAAGGTCGGTCTTGGTGCGTGGGCTGGACGAATGGACTTATCGATGGCGCTATAGATGACTACTCGATGGTATTCGGCGTGGAGTTCTTGGACCGGTAAGAAGGCTTTCTTGGTGCCGTACTCAGGCTCCGTGTGCATCATGGATGGTTCGAAGGCTTGCGTGGTAAGGGCGGACGGGACCCGCAACGCCTGACCCGAAAGCTCTCGGCCAGCACAAATCGAAAGGGGATTAAAGAGGGACGAAGAGAGTTACGACCATCTCGAGTACGACGAGGGAGGAGTCGCCCAGCCAAGCTGGGCGGACGTGCGAGTTGTCTCGGATAAGTCCACTTGAGGTGATGTTTGAGCGTCGCGAAGCAAGCTGACAGTAGTCTGAGCTATCCCGGATAAATCCCGTAGGGTGATGCGTAGGGCCTCGCTGACGGTTACCTCCATGGAGGGAGGCGAACCATGAAGTCGAGTTGGGCTCGACCACGAGACCCTTGATAATGAGCCACGGCCGAGGTGGAAAAATCGAGGTTGCGCGGCGGAATCATGGTGGCCCGTGCGGCTGAGTCGAAAGGGAAGACAGCGGCGTACGCTGGGAGGTCTCTTAGAGCGGGTGCCCGTTCCGGAGGAGACCGTGGGAGAGTGTCTCATGGATTTCATCGCTTGCTGCCTTAAAATCGGAGGGCTTTCGGCGGCATTATTGTGGTGATTGATTTCGGCAAGTACGCAACATTCATGCACGCCTCGATGGGCGCACGGCGGATGAGGACGCAGCTTGTTCCTCGAGAATGTTGTGAAGCATTGGGGATCCGTCTAATATTGTGAGTGGCGAGATCCACGATTCATGGGAAATTTTGAATTGAACTACTCAAGTATTGGGATCGGACTTGAATTTCTCTGCCGGTTTCCACCGAAAGCAGCCCAAGCGAAACGTGCCAATGCATTCTTTGAGTTGTATCTTAGGCCTTTGTCGGTGCAAATCAGCGTGATTGGGCTAGGATTCTTTGGATGTAGATTTTCCTACAATTTGCAAAGGCGAGTCTACCTAGAAGAGTTCCTTGAGATCGTCGTAGAGGCTGACCCGTGACTCCACAGTACCGTGGCCACGAGTTATGAAGGAAGAGCCCTGCTGCCTTCAAAGTTTTCCAAGGCGTGGCATGAACAAGTGGAGTTGGCCCGAGCCTATTTGCGTATGGCGTCTAAGAAGATGAAAAAATGGGCTATGAGAAAAGAAGGATGGTCGAATTTCGGGAAGGTGATTTGGTCCTTGTCGAACTATTTCCCCGACAATTCAAGACACTTGCGGAAGGTTCATGGGGTTAGTGCGGAAATATGAGGGACCGTTTCACACATTAAGAAAGTCGGTAAGGTGTCATATAGTGACATGACTCCCGACGTAAAATCTATCATGTTTTTCATGTAAAGCGTACTTAAAAATCCTTTCATGGAGATAAGGAAGACATAAGTAGGGAGAATCCAAGAGGACGCCCTGCCCCGGTAGAAACCCTTCAACGAAAGTGGACTCGATTTTAGTGGACCAACGGTCCAGAGCGAAGAGGCGTGCCAAGTTATAGGGAATACTTGGTCGAATGGAAGAACGCCTCGGATAAAGCAGTACAGGAACACGAGGAATCTTTGTGGCGGTTCAAAGACGACATCGAGAGGTTCGAAGCTTGAAGGCGCGACGAGGCGTCGCGAACTAAGTGGGGGAGGGTGTCACGTCCATGGCCCCGTCACTAAAAATCCAAATAAATAGTGGTTGCCTAAAGGATCTAGGCTTTTCTCATGGAAAGTTCTAGAGTTGCACTAGAGAAGTCACAGAAAGGGCTAGAGTTGGACGGACTCGACTCGAGCTTGAGACCACTAGATTGTTCCCGGAGCACGTACAGAGGGTCTTTAGAATGAAATTTGGAACGTTCTAGAATGCGCCGGATGGTTCGGGAAGGATGTGGAAGGCTGCTTTGGAAGCACGGAACGTCCGGGAAGGATGTAAGTCTGGAAGCTTGCGGAATATCCGGAAGGTGCATGAAGGAGCTAGACAAACCTAGAAGACTACAGAGTTGGCTGAAGATCCTAGAGCCTTGTGGCGCATTGTAGATAAATCTAGAATACCCTTGTACATTCTAGACTAGGAAGACTACAGAAAGTGGTGGCATGCTTTCTTGAGCAGAGCCTTATAAATAGACAGCAGTCTTCATTTGCATTCATCTTGGGAAATCTTGGAAAATCCTTGGGAATTCTTAGCAATTGTATCATAAACTCTCTCTAGAGCAATACAAAGCATTCTTTGCAAACTCTCTTTCTATTCTCTTTGGAGTTACATTTCGGATTGAAAGGCAGGCTTAGTACGACGGACCGAGCTAAGTGCCGCACGATCGCTGCTTAAGAAATTTAAGGTCGTGACAATTTGCTCGCATCCTAAGAGATGAGCGGTCCAAGTTGGATGGAAAAGCAAAACAATGTATCTTTATGGGATATGCCCATGAAGAATTTGGCTACAGACTTTGGGATCCTATCAACAAAAGGATTGTCAGAAGCATAGACGTGGTATTTCTTGAAGACCAAACAATCAAGGACTTTGAGAAATCCGAGAAACCACAGTCAGATGAAATTCCGAGTCAATACGGACCCGGTCTACTCCACCGATAAATCTAATGACGGGGAGTTACACTAGATGCGATGATGTCAATCCTGAATTTGTGAGTTCGGAGCCCAGGAACAAGTCTGCAGACAAGTCCGACCGAGAAGTACGAGACGAGGAGATGCAGGAGTACGACAACCTGGTCGTATATATTCTCCTAAGAGTATGTGATGCTCGCGAAGGAGAACCGGAGACTTATGAAGAAGAACATCAGCGATCGGCATGGGCGAGTGGCTTAAAGCCGTACGAGGAAGAAATGAAATCTGCGCATGAGAACCACGCATTTGACTGATGAAACTACCACGGGGAAGAAAAACTCTCGGGAAACAAGTGGGTGTACTGAATCAAAAGTGAAGAAGGCGGCCGCTGACCCATATAAAGCAAGATTGGTTGTGAAAGGATTGACGAAGAAAGCGTTGACTTCGATGAAATATTCTGTAGGTGGTTAAAATGTCTTCAATCGGAGTTGTTCTTGGTTTGGCGGCTAGTCTTAATTTGGAAGTTGAACAACTTGATGTAAAATGCGCATTCTTACATGGTGATCTTGATGAAGAAATCTATATGGGCTGACCGAAAGTTTCCAAGTCAAAAGCAAAGAAAGCGTTGGTATGCGAGACTAAAGAAAAGCTTGTATGGTGCTGACTGACACGAGGCGTGGTACAAAAGTTCGACTCGTTCAATGGAGAAAAATGAATACAGCGACGGGTGATCAGCTGCGTCTTCGTGAAATTCTCGATGGTGATTTTATTATTCTTTTGCTTTATGTTGATGATATGTTAATTGTGGGTCAAAATATTGACAAGATTAACAAGTTAAAGAAGAGTTAGGCAAGTCCTTTCGCGAATGAAGGACTTAGGACATGCCACGGATTCTTGGCGTCGATTACCCATGACAATGAAAGCAAAGATCGCTTTCCCCAACGGTATGTTGAAAAAGTTCTTGAAAGATTCAACGTGAGCAAGCTAAAAGCTGTTAGTTGTCCAACTTGAGCCAATTCAAACTTAATGTGAGTCAATGTCCCAGTGAGGAGGATAAATCGAGAGATGAGCAAGGTACCTTATGCATTGGCGGTTAGCGAGTCTAATGTACGCTATGGTATGTCTTAGGCAGGGACATTGCACGCGTCTTTGTTGGCGTTGTGAGTCGATTCACTGTCAAATCAGGGAAAGGAACATTGGGCGGTATCGAATGGATACTCGGGTATCTCGGAGGAACCTCCAGGTCGTTGTTTATGCTTTGGTAATAATAAACCCGTATTAGAAGGATATACTGATTCGGATATGGTGGTACGTGACGTAGATATGCGAGGAAATCTATATCCGGGTACCTAATAACATTTGGAGGAGCGTTTGTGGCAATCACGATTACAAAAAGTGTATTGCTTTAAGTACATGACGAGTACATTGCAATCACGAAGGTTGTAAGGAGATCCTGTGGATGAAAAAGTTCTCTGAGAATTGCATCGAACGAAAATTATGTTATTTATTGCGATAGTCGAGTGCAATTCATCTTAGCTTAAGAACCCGGTTGACCTTCCACCGAGGTCCCGAACACGTTGACGTAAGGTATCATTGGATTCGTGATGTGTTGGAACATAAACTACGAAAGTTGAAAAGGTTCGTACGATGATAGCAGAGTGCAGATATGATGACAAAGAGCCGTGACTAGAGAAAAACTTGTTATCTGGTAGAAATATTGCAGTATGGAAGAGCCATGTCCCACGTAAAGGTGGAGGGGAGATTTGTTGGTCCAACTAATGTGGTCCAAATCCACAAAGAAAGAAAAAAAAGAGGAAGAAGAAAGGAAAGTCTTTGGCAAGAAAGAAAAGGAAGAAAGAAGAAAAGAAGAAAAGAAGAAAAAAAAAGAAGTCAAAAATCTCTCAGGTGTAATCCGGAGAGAAGGATGAGGATTTTGGCTATATAAAGTCTTAGCTTCAATCTCAAACGGATCGAAGCGGAGAAAACAAAAACGAGTGAGAGAGAGTTTGAGAAACTTTGAGAGAAATTAAGAGAGCGATTTGTGAAGTTTTATCCATGAATTGAAGATACATATTTGTTGTATTTTTGTGAGAGATCCACCTGAAGGTGAAGTGTGTAATCCCATCTTATTATAGTGGAAGTTTAAGTGGCCTACGGGTCCCATGGTTGTTACTTTAATTTTGAAAGGTTTTTCCACGCTAAAATCTTGGTGTCATTTTATTCTATTTTGATTTGAGAAATTATCTTGGGTATGTGAAATATATCTCTTTAAAACCTTCCATTTTTCCCAACATGGATGATGTATATTGATTTGAAAATAGGAAACTTTGTTGCCTTTTGTTTGTAGTACTTAATCCATGGTTCTTACAGCTTTCAATCTACGGTCCTCCTCTTTTACCAGGGATGACACTAGTGGCCTGCCTAGCAACATGCACTATCACAGAACTCGTCTCCATGTGGAACTTGACACGGATTGAAGTTCATTTATGTAATATGCTATCCCCTGAGGCTCCTCAACTCTCACTCGCTTCTTACAATTGGGGCCTTGTGCGTGTATTTCTGTCTCTACTCAGTAATTTCTTGGATGATGTCTGTCATATTTTCTCAACATGCTATCTGTACTCTTCTCTTCATCGGTGCATTTTGAAGTGAATTATAAATTGTTTAATCAGATTGAACTAAAATGGCAAACTAGCAACACGATACTTGCAGGCCTAGTATTACACTTGAATAGTACAGAGAAATGCCTTGTTCACTTCAAATATGTTCAACATACCATACATTCAGGCCATAAGGGACCTTAAACAACATAAAAAATGTGTTAATAGTTGATACCGGTATAAAGGAAGGCTTCACTTAATTGCTTATCAAGTATGAGAATTTTTTTTCCCGAAGCTTCTCCTAGATGTTCGTTCTTAGATTAGAAGGTTTTATTTCATTCCAATGATGGCTGATAAGTAGCTTTTAATGTAAATTAACTAGTTTGTAGTTGTCTTCACTTAATTGCTTATCAAGTATGTGTTGTGGGCGGAAGCAATAAATAGCGGTATATGAATATATCAAAGCAATAAAATGAACACACAGAATTTACGTGGTTCGGCAATTCGCCTAGGTCCACGGGAGGCAGCAGATATTATTTGAACTGAGTAGGAAACATACAGAATACGGTCTGATTTACTATTTAATAATATCTCTCGAGTGTTTTCAAACTACATGAGAAGTATTTTCTCTCTTTGAGTTTGCTTATACTTCTCTACGATTTTTCGATTTTTGCCTTGTTCTTCAATGAACTCTTCCTGTTATAGATGAAGAAAGGCTCCCTCACTAAATTGTGCCATAATTTAAGCCTTAAATTGAGCCCTGCGATTTTCCTTAAATTATGCCACCAATTTCCTTAAATTATGCCACTAATTTCCTTAATCGTACCACAATTCGACCCTTAATTTCCCTTTAAATTATACCGATGGTTGTTACTTTTAAACCAATATTCAACAATGTCTCCGCCTTGGCAAAAAAGTTCATAACATTTGCCTCGAAATCATACTGCGCCTAAGCTTCGAGAGACGTTGATCAAGTTCAAGCCGGTATTGAAACTTGATCCCTGTAACGCAACGCTTTGTAAGCATATCTGCGGGGTTATCTGCGGTTTCCAACTTTCAAGTATAACATTCCGCCATCGGCGATTTCACGAACAAAATGAAATCGAACATCGATGTCTTGCAGATGCGACACGATGAACTTGGTTCTTTGCGAACAAATGGCAACTCTAACGTCGCGAGAAAACCTCGCGTTAACGAACAATACCCGAATCCTTAGTCGACTAGAAGTCATATAGCTTAACTTTGATATGCTTCTGACCGTATACTCTCTCACTCTTATGGTAGACAAAGCTACGATTGATTGCAATGTTGATCTCCGACAAAGCTGGTCCTCTGCCGCCATTGTGAACATATAACCGGTTGTAGATCGTGACGCTTATCCAAATCTCGGCGTAGTCGAAATCCACGTATCGACTAGGTGTTTACCTTGATCTTGTCTCTCGAACTTGAGCCAATATTCACGATTACCGTAGATGTCTGGTAGAATCCCTTCCCGCTTGCAGGTGTCCTTTCCGGATTATGCGTATGCAGGCTCACCAGTACTAACGGCGTGGGAAATATCGGTCAGTGGTGCGAGCCATTGCATCGTCAAGGCACACCGTCATTTGCATATGGAACACGTTCCATTTTCTTCTTCTACGTGGTGGTGCTAGGTAACATTAATGCCTTATGCCCGAAAGTGAGGAAGCAGCGGTGTACTTCACCGGTTTGGTTTTTATCAATGTCGAACCTTTGTAGTACTTTCTTGAGATGCGGTACGTGTCCAGACGGTGTCATGCCAAACTACATCTCTTGTGATTTCCATCCCGAGAATTTTCTTAGCTTTCTCCCGAGATCTTTCATTTCAAATTGAACTCAACAGAGCCTTGATCTGTCGATCTTCGCGCACTTCTTAGATGCGATCAACGTATCATCAACATGTAAGAGCAAATAAATGAAGGTACCGTCTTGGAGTTTCCAAAAAGTATACTGATGATCAGCCCGACTACGTGTGTGCTTCTGCTCTCGATGAAGCTATCAAAGCGCTTGTACCATTGTCGCGGTGATTGCTTGACCAAATAAATTGACTTGCTCGACTTGCGAGCCCGATTACCTCCGTCCGGAATTTTGAAGCCATTCGATTGAGACATGTAGATTTCTTCGTTCAAAAGTACCGTGGAGAAAAGGCTGTTTTGACATCGAGTTGAGCTAACTCGAGATCAATTTGTGCTACCAAAGCCGATAGTATCGAATAGATGAATGTATGACGGTGAGAATACCTCGTTGTAGTCATTCATACGGCGTAGCCTTTTCTTTACGACGCACGGCTTTTGTCGATGTTGTCTTTACCGAAGAGCCGCCATGCTTGGCAGCGTAGACCCGTTTGCAACCAATAGTTTTCTTTCCTTTGGGAAGTTGAACCAAGCTCCCAAGTCCGATTCCCGATGTAGAGACTTCATCTGTTTATCCATTTCCATTTTCCCTTTATACTATCATTTCTTTTGCACGGCTTATATACAGTGCGTGGACATCGTCATCGATCTTTGGAAGTGCGAATGCTACCATGTATGTGTGTCTAGTAGGCTTAATCTCCTTCTCGTTCGAGTAGTGGCAATAGATTTTGGGCTGGCGATTAATCGGTGGTGATGGTGAGAGAACCTCCGGAGATCTCTTTGATCATTAATTTCATCTTACTTACGATCGGTAATTGGTGCGATCTTTTCCTGGATCTTCCTAAGTCTGTCACCTTAGAAGAGTATTTGGACTTTCATTCTCTTTCTCTGAATTTGTTTGTCTCAAAGGCATATGATTTCGTCGGAGAATGTAACATCCCCAGGCTTAAGGCGATCTTGGATTCACCAGCAAAAGTCGAAATCCTTTAACTCCTTGGCCCATAAAGCCCCGAAAACAACTTTCTTTGCTTTCTGGGATCAGGTTGGATTCAACAACATGAAAATATACGGGGACATCCAAATATTCCCCGATGAATCATAATGAGTAGCAGTTGTCGGAACCCGTACCTCTTTAGGAGTTTTCCATCTAATGTAGTCGCGGAAGTCATTGACTATATGAGTTGCATATGACAAAGCCTCGACCCAAAATGCCTTTCGATTTGGAATGAGATAGCATACATCGAACTTTCTCGACCAAAGTACGATTCGTGGATTCTATGACTCCGTTCTATTGTGGTGTGCGAGGAACTAAAAAATGTTTGATTATCCGCTTCATCTTGACAAACTTTAAAGAAAGGATCGGTTATACTGTCGCCAGTTATCGGATCTGAGCCTTTTAATCTTCTGCTGTCCCGAGTCTCGATCATTTTCTTCCATTTAAGAAAGATATTGAGCTTCATCTTTGTGACTGTAGTGTATATCAGACATATCTAGAGAAATCATCGATAAAAGTCACGAAACCAACGGTTTACTCCCAGTGAAGCATTCTTGGAAGGTCACATTTATCCGTGTGAATATAATCAAGAATCCCTTAGTACGATGAATGGCGGTCACCGGGCTTGAGTCTTGTTTGTTTTCCCGTTACCTGATGCTCATGAGAAATCAAACTTTCCGGTCTTGGCACATTTCAAAAGCCTTCATTAAGCCTTGCAGCTTTTCATCGACATGCACTGCCAGCGTGTGCCACGAGCGGGAAGAATTGCCTTTTCTTGAACTACTTGAGGCAGTGCCGCTTCCCGCAGCAGCGTACACCCGTGTAGGAAATACAAGTTTGCCTTGAGTACCGCCATTGCTACAAATGCACCTCGTCTACAACTTTCGAAGACTCGATTTTCCAATGTTACCTTGTAACCATCAAAATCTAGAACACCTAAAGAAATAAGGTTTTCTTTAGGTCGAGAATATACCTGCCATTTGTAAGTCGTCTAGTGTACCATCGTGCATCTTTAGTCTATTGTTCCGATCCGCACTTTTGTCGACGGGCATTGTAGTTTCCCTTCGCCCATGACTCCTCCCGTCGAGCTCTTCAAAACTCGAAAACCAATGTCTGTTTGAACCACGTATGATAAAACGTCCAGAATCAATGATCACATACGAGTAGGTTTTTGATGATGAAATTGAAAAGGCGATTCTTAAATCTTCTCGGCTTACACGTGACATTTGCATTTGACTTGTCCTTGTTTGGACAATCTTTCTTCCAGTGCCACTTACGGTGACAATAGGTACACTCGTCGCTTCGCGGGGCGTCTTACGGATGACTCTCCTCACGGACTTTGATCTAGATTTCCCTTATTATTTGATACGCCGGATTTTTTGTTGTTAGTCTACCTCATTTGCCGTCGATGCTTCGATATTAGGCTCACTGATCATGTTGATCCTTAGAGTACTCGTTATTTGCAAAGCATTTGAAACATCTACGAACTTAACCTCGTCCTTTCCATATAACAAGGTTGTGGTTAAATGCTACGTAGCTTCTCGGGTAATGAATTCAACAACAACAAAGCTTTATCTTCGTCGATAATTTCAACATCTAAATTTTGCGGATCGATCAAAATTTTATTGAAATTATCTAAGTGCTGTCGTAGAATCAAAGGTACCTTTCTTGTCTTGGAAACGGAAAAGTTTCTTCTTGAGTAGAGTTTGTTCTCGATACTTTTCGTCGTATGTATTTGTCCTCTAGTTTCTTCCCGAGCTGCGGCTACATTCTCTTTTCATGACAAAGTACTTACGATCTTTTCCTAAGCACGGTCGAATTGTGCCTGAAGCTTGTCGGTTGACATAATTTCAATCTTCATTTGAATAATCTCCTGGCCTGGTCTACTAAGGTTATATTAGATCCTTCTCGAACAATAGATCTAATACTTCACATTGCCACGTACAAAGTTATTGGTGCGTCGAATTTCTCCACCTCGACTTTGCGTTGGACAACATAGTTCTTCGAGTAGAACTTGGTTTGTCATAAATTCTATAGTCAACTTGTTCACCTTCTTGATCTCTTATCGGCCATGTCTATTGATAATAGAAATTTTCTTGCACTGACTTAAAACAATGTTTTTCCAAATTTTATACCTTATTTGAAAAAAACGTAGTCGTAGTTGAATCGGAATGGTCCAATTAGCTAGGAATAGATCCAACTCGGTTGAAAACGGATGAAAAAAACGGACCAACTCGGTCCAAATATCACTAGTGATTGAGTTGACTCGATCGATTTCGGCGAGTTGACTCGATTCTTTGTGACGGGACTCGGCGGACTTTTTGGCGGTGGTCGGACTTCGATTTGAGCGATTCTTTCACCGTTGTGTTCGTATCATCGAGAGCTTTGATTTGATATATAATACTTCTATATTTGGCTCTGATACCAATTTGTTGTGGGCGGAAGAAATAAATAGCGGTATATGAATATATCAAAACGATAAAATGAACACACAGAATTTACGTGGTTTGGCAATTCGCCTAGGTTCACGGAAGGCAGCAGATATTATTTGAGCGTGGGAAATATACGAGAATACTGAGATACAAATTTATACATTAATAATATCTCTCGATAGTGTTTTACCAAACTCACAAGTATTTTCTCTCTTTGAGTTTGCTTATACTCTCTCGATTTTTTCGATTTTTGACATTCTTGTGCATGCATTTCTTTCCTATTTATAGATGAAGAAAGGCTCCCTTTACCTAAATTGTGCCATAATTTAAGCCTTAAATTATGCCACCAATTTCCTTAAATTATGTCACTAATTTCCTTAAATCATGCCACAAATTATGCCACAAAATAGGCCACTAATTTCCCTAAATTATGCCACTAATTTGTTACTTTTAAAGCCAATATTCAACTGTATGAATTTTTTTTTTTCAAGAGTTTCTCCTAGATGTACGATCTTAGATTAAAAGGTTTTATTTAATTCTAATGGTGGCTGATAAGTAGCTTTTAATGTAAATTAATTGGTTTGTAATTGGATAGGTCTTCATCGCATTGCTGGTGGACAACTTTTTATATCCTATCTCTGCCTTCAGTTCTCATTTTTCTCAGTCAATCAATTGGTCTGGTATCCAGTACCATTTGAAGGAAGGGAAAATATGGAAGGTAATGCTGATTAATATTTTCCAACCAAAATAAATAAATTGTTCTGATTTTTATATATCCCATTTTTACTCAAATAATTTCTCTTTTAACCCCTAAAAAACATTTGTGCACCACATTTTTGAATATGTATAAACATATGTTTTTTACGTTAATGAGTAAAAAATATATGTATGCATAGCATTGAAGGAGAGGTAAGACTATCTATAAGTGATTTTATACTATCCACTTAAACCTTAAAGTTAATGGAACACAAAGAATCTCATATTTTTATAGGTCTTTTTTTTGCTAGTATATGAATTAGTCATTTATTTTTTATGGCAGATTGAAAGAAACAAGGACAAGGGTCCTATATATACAGATTTGGCGCGGAAGAATTTATATGGAAAGAAAGGAGCTCCTCCAAAACTCTCATTTCTCAGCTCTTTGGCCAGAAGTTTGGCCCAGTGGCGTGAACCTAAGAAATTTGACAGCTAGAGAAAGGCGATTGGGAGTGGTCATTTCATTATTGGTTGATTTGAAGTGATTTTAGCTTTTTTATTATCATTTTTTTTTATCCCCATTCAATAGATTTCATTTTTCATCATCAGAGCTTATTTGTAATTTGTTGCAATTTTCTCTTTGTAATTTATTTATTTTAGATTAAACTATATTTTTAGTGTAATTTGAAATAGAAAAGGATAAATTTTAACATTAGATTACTAAGCAAAGGAGTTTGTTCAATTGAGAGTGGAGAGTAAATAAAAAAAATTAAAAGTAGAGAGGTGATTGGAAACCCCGTTTCGGAATTGGGCGGGCTTTGGGGCCACATATGGAGTATAAAGAAAATTATAAAGTTCTAATTGTGCATTTGGTAAACATTCTTGTTGAAATTGGACCGGTCTTTAGGTAAAATTAAACCTAACAATAACTAAAGTAGATTAAAAATATTAAATATTAAATCTAAATATTTAAGCTTTCAAATGATTTTAGAGGTATTCTGTACCCTAAAATTACATGTTAATATAATCATATTCTTTATATTTAATGTTATTAAAAGATTTTGTTTTACATCCAATATTCAATTATGTTACCCTTTTAACTATTTTGAAGAATATTTGCTCTTTTTTTTATTATTATTCAAATTTGGCTTTAGAGTATCTCATGTTCACTGCAAGTCTTATAATCCTTGTGGGTATGTTCACATTCAAGCGAGACCGAGTTTGACAAATACACCATCATAGAGAATCTGTCATCCACCGAAAGCAAAGTCACATTACCTTGAGCAAAAATGCTTTCACTAGGAATAGAATAAAGTTAGCTCATAACAAAGCATCAATCTCCACATCCACACTTTTTCCCCTTTAATAAAACACTCGCCTATAGCTCTCTCATTTTCCTTTCCCTTTTATACACAAACAGTCACCTTCACAACAAAGTAAGCTATAAGCCTACAACAACTAATGGGTTGCTTCAGTTTCCGTGGTTCTAGAACCCCATCTCCAATGAAAACCTCTTCCTCATCAATAGTCACTGAAGAGATAAACCCAACTGAGTCTGAACCCAAAAATAAAAAACAAGAAATCCTAGTTCAAATTCCAGGATGCAGAGTTCACCTAGTAGATGAAGGAGAAGCTATTGAACTAGCAATTGGAGAGTTCACAATTATTAGAATATTAGATGAAAATGTTTCATTAGCCACAATAGTTAAAGTTGGAGATGATCTTAGATGGCCTTTGACAAAAGATGAACCAGTTTTGAAACTTGATTCTCTACACTATCTCTTCTCACTTCCTATGAAAGATGGTGATCCTTTAAGTTATGGGGTCACTTTTAGTGAACAGAGTGATAGTTTAAGGTTGCTTGATAAATTCTTGAAGAATAATTGTTGCTTTTCAGGCTTGAAATCGACACAAAATAATATTGATTGGAAAGAATTTGCTCCAAGAGTGGAAGACTATAATAACTTTTTGGCCAGAGCTATTGCTGGTGGAACTGGTCAGATTGTTAAAGGAATCTTCAAATGTAGCAACGCTTATACCAATCAGGTCTGAGATCTCTCCCTATCTTTCCACTCACTCTCTACTTTCTCTATATATTAACTGTACTGTTTATCTATTAAAAGTATTAAAAAAATTGTATAATACTTTATAGCCACTCATCCTATATAAAAAAATAACACTAGTACTCTTAATTTCAATGACTATAATATTGTTATAAAATTGATGAAAATATTATATTTTTGGCATCTGATTCAGCTGTAATAGAAATTTTAAATAGGGCATTAGAAAAGATTATGTTATTTTGAATGACAAGGACGTGTCAAATGTGAATTTTTTTCGCTTAGATTGGACTTAAGTGAACTAATTTTTGAAACAAGTTACTTGTTGAATATAATATAGCACTAATGTGTCCCTTTTACTTAAACAACTTGACATTGTCTGAAAATTTTCTATTACCAGTTACTACTTAGTAGTAGTTGGAACATATAATTGAAGTGAGAAATCTTATCCACTATAACATTTGTATGGTTGGTGATAAACAGGTCCAAAAAGGAGGGGAAATAACTCTAAGTACTAATGGTACTGAGGGGAAAAGCGTTATGACAAAGAAAGAGAGTAATAACAACAATGATGGTTCAAAAAAGAAGAATGGAATGAACAAAAGTTTGAAACGGTTCGTATAGAGAAACACTAGTTATTTTGATGATTTTATTATTCAGAGATATTAATAATATTTATATAAGTTTTTTTCTTTATTTGTTTGTGAATATAAATAGTGTGAGAAATTTATCAAAGATGACAGAAAAAATAAGCAAAAGAATGCTTGATGGAGTTGGAATAGTAACTGGAACAATAATGGCACCTGTTGTTAAATCTCAAGCTGGGAAGTCTTTCTTAGCTATGGTTCCTGGAGAAATCATCTTAGCTTCACTTGATGCTGTGAGTAAGTACTTCTTAATTAAGCTCATCACTCATATGACATATACATGTCGTTTAATTAAAGAGATCAAGTATTAATATAAATTAAATTGGGTTTTGAATGTTACAGATAAGGTTTTAGATTCAGCTGAAGCTGCAGAGAAACAAGCTCTTTCTGCAACATCTAGTGCTGCTACTAGAATGGTTAGCAACAGGTACTATTAAAAATGGATTAACGTTATATTATGTCTTACAAACATATCAAATTGTTTAATAAAACCTAACGACATATTTGTAGTACCACACTCTAACATATCCTATCTTAACTAAACTCAAGGGACCTTAGAGGGCCTGACGTCTGTTGAGAAATAACGCAAATTCCTGATAAGCCAGATTTATGAGAAAGCAAGAATAGAAAAATAACACACAAAATTCCATAACGAGCTACCAATCTGCTTACGCTCTCGACCAGATCTTTTTACCGAAAGTTTTGGAGAAATTACAATGTATTTACAACACTCACAACTCACAACCCAATTACACCCAAGAAAATTACTCTCAATTTTCTCTCTCACAAAAGCTTTTCTCTAAGCTTTTCTCTCAATTGGAATGAACACTGGATGGTTAATTCATTACAATTACACATCTATTTATAGGAAAATTCACTCCTTGAATTACTCCCAAATTAATGGTTCCTTAAATTGCTCAAGCCACCTGCTCATTTGCTTTCCATGTTTTGGCTTCCACGTTTGGCCTACGTTCGCTCTTTAAATTAAGGAAAGCTTTATAACAATCTCCCACTCAAGACCGATTTCAACTGCCTTCACACCTTGATCAATGCATCGCCTTTTCTAGTCTTTGTTACTTTAGAGGCATTAACCTGTGACAACTTCATTTGTCAATACCACCCTTTGTTAACATATCTCTTCTGATTTTTGCTTCTCGAATCTTCTCCAAGATAACACATCATCTTCCAACATGTAGATCTCACGAAGTGATAACGAAGTCCAATACGCTTTGTTCTAGAATGAAATGTCGAATTTTTTCGCTGCTGTATTGCACTTCAACTATCACTACGCTAATGATTCTTCTCGTGCTTGAATCCCACCAATTAACAAACCTCAGCCATATCATCTCTTTACTAGCTTCCGCCATCGCTACATACTCACCTCTCAGAAGGATGAGTGACAATTTTCCGTCAGATTTGTGACATCCAACTAACGAAATTAGCTCCAACAAGTAAATATATAACCTATGCTTCTTCTGATCAACTTCACCTCCAAAGTCCGCGTCTACGTACTTGTACTTTTAACTCTCCTTTACTAAAGTACAAGCACTTTTCGCAGGTGCAGATACCTCAAAATCCACTCGATCGCTTCCCAAGTAGTTTTTCCTGGATTGACATAACCGCTAACAACTCCCACTGTACGGCCAATGTCCAGTCTCGTATAGACTCATTCGTACATTAAACTTCCAATGGCCGAGGCATAAGGAACCTTAGCCATGAATTCTCTCTTCTTCTCGTCCGAGGGGACCGATCCTCGGATAGGCGAAAATGACCGCTGGCGTGTAACCTGGCTTCGCATCGCCCGTGTTGAATCTTTGCAAAACACGATTGATGTACTCGCTGAGATAACCTGCAAGGATCCTTTCTTCTTATTTCTTGTGATTTGCATTCCAAGAATCTTCTTTGGTTTCTGACCTAAGTCTTTCATGTCAAATTCCTTTGACAATTCGCCTTCAACCTTTTAATATCATCCATATCTCAACCTCGCTACTAACATATCATCAACATAAAGTAGTAAAATGATATAACTGGACCTATATCTCTTGAAGTAGCAACAATGATCAAGATTGCACTTCGAAACCTTCCTGTAAGGTTCGTCAAATTTTTTGTACCATTGTCTCGGCTTGTTTCGCCATACAAACTCTTCTTAAGTCTCGACACCATGCTCTTCTTCCCCCTTTCTCGAGAAACCTCTGCCGGTACATGTAAATCTCTTCATCTAAATCTCCACGAAGGAATGCGGTCCACTCCAACCTGCTCAAGATGAAGATCTTTCAATGGCTACAATACTCAATACCGATCCGATAGTATCGAGCTTCACAACGCGAGCAAAAATGTCGGTGTAGTCAACTCCTCCCTTCTCCGTTGAAACCCTTGTGACAACTAGGCGGGCTTTGTATCTCTTGGAACCATCACGCTCCTCTTCACCCTAGACACCCATTTGTCAGGAAGTGCCTTCTTTCCCATAGGTAACTCACTGGGCCTCATGTCTCGTCGAGATGAGATTTCATTTCTTCTTCATGCCAAGCTCCCACTGTTGGAATCTCGAGTCCGACAAGCTTCATCATAAGCATTCGTGCTCTCCATCACAAGAACATATAGTTCATGTATCTCGTTAGGCACGTGAGGTCGGGAAGACCTTCTCAATACGGGAGCCGGAGTGCGAGGTCGCGCGTGTGTCGAATGTGTCTGCTTTGTCCAACAAGTTCCTCCTGTCGAGGACTTGTTACAATTGGTTCTGCCGTTGAAGTATCTCGGGACATCATCTCCGCATTCCGCAAATACCGACTCATTTTCGCTTCCGAGTCATCGGGCGTCTATTTTACGTACGCCCTTATACATCACCCTTTCGTTGAAAATCACATCTCTCGTTACTGATAACTTTCTTCTTTTCGTCATCCCAAATGCGGAAATCACTCATCCTCACTATAGCCAATGAACGTGCATTTCTTGGATTTGGGATCAAGCTTATTCCCCGCCTTGATCACCGGAGCATGCACAAATTCTATACAACCGAAAAACTTTTAGATGTGATAGTTTCACCTCTTTTCCGCTCCATACCTCCTATGGTATTCTATGCTCCACGGAATGGAATACGGGCCTCGGTTGATCAAGAGTCATTGTTTGGCCGTGATGCTTACCCGTAATGCTTCGGTAGACGACCGTATACGAATGCTTTCTCGGCTCTTTCGTCAACGTTCGGCTCATACGCCTCGCCTACACCATTGTGTTGAGGCGTGCTCGGGGCACGCTCTTTCCATTCCGATCCCGTGCTCATAGCAGAAATTTTTGAATCTCTGTCTTCATATTCACCACCATTATCTATTGAGCTTTTTGATCTTTAAATCCGCTTCATTTTCCACCATAGCTTTCCATCTTCTCGAAAGCCTCAAATACTTCAAACTTATGCTTTAGGAAAGTAAACCCATACCTTCCAAGAGTGATCATCAATGAAAGTCACGGCAGTGTTTCCCACCAATACGAGACGGCTGTTGGTCCCCAAACATCGAGTTGAATAAGCTCTAGCCTTTCCTTCTTTGGGATTCTCGCAACTTGTCCGAAAGTTGCCGACTCTCTTTTGCTTTCCCAAGTATGCAATCTTTCGCACACGTGTCTATCTCCGTACCGTAGACCTGGAAGTTTTCTCTTCGAGTGCATAATCTTCATCCCCTTCTCACTCATACGGCCTAGTCTTTCGTGCCATAGATTTGGTGTTTCATTGCTTCGTCGCAATCGTAATTGAACAACGTGCCTCTCGTCATGTAAAGAAGTGCCACTTTTTCTCGCTTCTCGAGCAACCGCATCGCACTTTGAAATCTTCCAATCATCACCACGGAAGATCGTAGTGTAGCCTTCATCGGCCAATCGCACCCAGATTAAGTTCCTTCGAGATCTGGAATATACGCCCGACATCCTTCGGGCCTCCCAAACAGATCCGTTCAACTTAATCTTCACTACACCTTTGCCAATAATAGCACATGGTTGATCATCACCAAGATATACCTTTCCAAGGTTTCTCTGAGACATATTTCTCGAAGAATTCTTTTTGTGAAGTAGCAATGGAGCGATGCTCCGCAGTCTAACACCCAAGATTCTTCCTCGCTTCTCCAAAAAGAGCATATCAATGCATCGTCTCTCCCCGAGGTGGAAGTAACATTTTCTTCTCGCCTTCACTTGTTTTTCCTTCTGCACTCTGCACCGATTTTTGCAAGTGTCCGGTTTTTCCACAATTCCAACACTCGATAGTCTTCGAGCCAAGGAATTATTAGGATTCCCCGGATTTGGACCTCCGTCCTTTCGATTTACCTCGTAGTCCTGCTCTACCACGTCCATTCCCTTTGGTTGAATTTCTTCCTCTTGACTCTCAGTATGCAAAACCGAAGAATTTGACGATTCACCCGACTCTCTACGTCCTGATCTCTTTCACCGAGAACCAAATCACGAACATCACAAATTTTAACTTATTTGCTTCCCGACGAGCTACTCACAAATTGACAAGTAGCATTCCAACTTTCGCAAAGCAAGACAAAAGTATTAATGCTCGTACTTCTTCATCGAATTCAATTTCCACCGAACTCAACCTGTCATGGACCGTTGCCGAGTTCATTGAGATGTTGAATCGCGCCTTCATTCATCCGCAAATTGAACAAATGCCTCATCAAGTACACTTTGTTTGAGGCCGACGGCTTCTCATACATATTGGAGAGAGCCATAAGACCCGACGTGGTCTTTTCCTTTGCTATGTTCAAGGCAACATTACTGGATAAGCGTCAATCGAATAACTCCGGGGATTGTCTGCCTGTAAGATTCCAATCTTCTTCCTTCATACCGGTTTCTTTCCCAGAGAGGTTGATATAGATTTAACGTTTGATACGTATAATCCTCTATCCGCATTTTCCAAAACCCAAAATCCGTGCTATCAAATTTCTCGAGTTTCACCCTTCCTTCATCCGCGCTCATCGCTCCCACTAAAATCGACTTCCTTCCTGATCGTTTCCGACTATTTCTTGCGTAAAAATTGACAGAAATCACTACCAATAGCTCGATACCGCTTGTCGGGAAATAACGCAAATTCCCCGATAAGCCGCATTTATGAAAGCAAGAATAGAAAAATAACACACAAAATTTGATAACGGAGTTACTAATCTTGCTTACGCCTCCTGACCACATAGATCTTTTACCGAAAGGAGAATTACACGCTGTTTACAACACTCACAACTCACAACCCAATTACACCCAAGAAAATTACTCTCAATTTTCTCTCACAAAAGCTTTTCTCTCTAAGCTTTTCTCTCAATTGGAATGAACACTTTGGATGGTTAATTCATTACAATTACACATCTATTTATAGGAAAATTCACTCCTTGAATTACTCCTTAAATTAATGGTTCCTTAAATTGCTCCTTGAATTAAGCTCCATGTTTTGCTCCATGTTTGCTCCTTAAATTAAGGAGCTTTATAACAACGTCTTCGTCGGATACATTTCTAATTAGACCTTATTCTGATAACATCTGTAACGCATTAACTTGAAAAATGAAACATGATGGGTCAGATTTGGAGAGAGTGCAGGGGAGGCCACAGGGGATGTACTAGCAACTGCAGGGCATTGTGCTGGAACTGCCTGGAATGTTCTCAAAATACGAAAAGCTCTTAATCCAGCCTCATCAGTCTCCACCGGTGTTTTGAAAAATACTGCAAAAAGCAGATCAACCAAAACTACTTGTTAATTAGGAGGGGAACAAAAATATGTGTGTCATAAGGTCACACACAATGTGAGTAACATTACCTAATTGTCTCGACTCTCAAGTCTCAATACCAGCAAACAATGCTCAAGTGGTAAATATTGCTCTTGATGGACCCAAGAAGAGATCTTGCTTAGCATTTCTTTAAACGGTGCTTCAATTTATTCATCATTTCTTTTCCTTTAATGTTTTTTTTTTCATCAGACCATTATTTGTCTAATATTTCGTACACATTAACTGTGTTATCAGTAGATTACAAGCATTGAGATTGTGTTGGAAAAATCAGTACTTATATGAACTTACAAAAAATAATACTTTTAAATCTTATATCATCAAAAATAACATCTTGATAATATTAAGTAATATTTAATTAGATAACGTTCAACATTAAATTGAACTAGATGATTGTAAATCAATCGAATAACACTCAATATAAAATTATGTATTATATTTTTTTAATAGTGAAAAATGTAAAAAAATAAACATAAAAATTGTTATTTTTGTAGTTATAAATTTTAAAATTTGATATTTTTATTTTGGGCATTAGTTTTGATGGGTATTTATACTATGTTATTTTGAATATTATTTTTAGGATCAAAGTTTCTTGTTTCATTAAAGTAGAGATGAAAAGAAAAGTAAAAAAAAAAAGGGTAGAGAATGTGATTTTAATAATTTTTAAATACTCATAAGACCCTATTAAAGTTACAGAGATGAATTCTCCTTAGTTTTAATGAGATTCCCTTGTTGTAATAGAATGTCTTCGTTGACTTAAGTTATCCCGTAAGTAAGAGCTTCAAAATCATACATTTGTATAATTTATATAATTTCTTTTTTATCTATATTTTATATCTATTTAATTAGTGCATGGTTTGAGAAGTCCAACTAAGTGTTCAACACATCAATGGTGATTGCTGGCACAGCTCCGGCATTAGTTACCCCCGGCCTTTGCGCGCATAAGCTGCAATTAGAACAAAATTCTTGAATTAATTAATTTTTTTAATTAAAAAAAAAAGTAATAAAAATTTGGTAATCCAGTTAGCAAAATACATGTGTCCATTTCTTTTATTGCTAGTATCTTAATATTATTAAATAATAATCAAAGAATAATTAAAGATTAGAAAAAAATAATAATAATATAACCAATGAGTTCAAAAAAAAAAAAAAACCTCAAAATAAGGTTGAACCCTAGCTTCCACAATCTGACGCTCCCTTCTTACTCGCACAAAGGCCATCACACAACTGTCCACATCAATAGAATCACATTTATACATAGTAAAACTCTATTTACCATAAATTTTATAATAAATAAGAAAGAATGTGTTAGAGTATTATTAAGAAATATAATTTGGATGTATCAAATCAAAAATCATTAAGTTAATTTTAATTATAATATATAGAATTATTCTTATTCATGTTATAATAGTTTATAATAGAAAAAAATAAACAATGGAACAAATTATTTATAGAATAAATAGATTTTTTTACTACCAAAATTTAAGAATAACATAAAAATATCATCGATTTTTTTTATTAATTTTATACCAATAAATTTAATAAATGTTACAAAAATATCATTAAACTATACAAAAGTTACAAAAATATTATTGATATATGTGTAATTTATTCTTTAACTCTTATTAATTGATTTACTTCATGGTTTTTTGAAACATTTATAAATTTAATGATATAAAAGTAATAAAAAAAATTTGACAGTATTTTTGTAATATTTTTAAAGTCTAATGGTATAAAAAAGTAACAATTAGTATAGTTCGGTGATAGAAAAATAAATTTATTTTTTATTTATATTATTATCCAAAAAGTCATTAAAATTAGCCCAAGGAATTATTTATATTAGTAAGTACGTAAATACATTAGTTAATATATGGATTTATCAGTAATAACTTTTTCTAACAAAATAATTTTTTTCTAAAAATAATTGCTTTAAGAAGATTTTAACTAAAATGATAAATAAATTGTAAATATAAAATGTAAAAATAAAATAAATAAAAGACCTTTCAATGTCATTTTCTTCGATTAAGTATTCCCTAGCTCGATCGATTGCAGTTGTTAGCCTGCGAGCGCCCACACTGAAAATAATAATAATAATAATAATAATAATAATAATAATAATAATAATAATAATAATAATAATACATTATACACACAACAATTCGATTGTTATTTTAGGTAAAATGAAAATTTCATTAATTTAAAATAAAATTAGTACGTGCATTAATATATATAATTAGGATATTAATATTTTAATTATTATAAATTAAATCTTATCGGAGGTATTAATCAATTACTTACCTGACACTGCTACTTTTTAGCCTGATAAGTTCTAAGTTGACTTGATTCAAATCGACGTAGAAATGTGACCTATAACATAACATAACATAACATGGGTATATTATAAGTAGATATAAAATATACATGTACGAAGATTAAGTATCGTTTGTATCGATTATTTTTAATAAAATTGTAATTTAAATTTATATTTATTAAATAGATTATAAAATAATAATAAAAATTTATTTTATAAAGATAATATATTTATATTATACCAATTTATAACAGATTAAAACATTTTAAACAAAAATCCTCTTCTAATAATGTGTCACCAAAGTTTTCACGTACAACAAATATAATGTTAAAGTTTGAACGCACGTAAATTATGTAATGATATTTAAAAAAGAAAAAGAAAAATTGATTTTACATATATTATATTATTAAAAAATTAATACATACATAGCTTCACCTATGATAGAAATAATTTGGGCCGAGTCACTAAGAAAAGTAGCAAAAACCAACTCGGCAAAATAGGGATTGTTATGGTTTTGCAATTCCTCAACTTCAGTGAACTGCTCGTCCAAAATTCCCTGTCCATTCCCAACATACACTACATATTAATATATTAAGATCTTCTGCTTATATATATATATATATTAACATTAAGATAAATAATGTTATTTTTAATAATATTTATCTAAATATATATTTTTAAAGAAAAAAAAAATCAAGAGAGGACTTAATTACCTCTTGAAAGAGCGATTGCCTCATGGCTTGAATTTCTTGAGCTAAGTTCCTTCCTGGCATTCCCAGCCAAAATCAATCAGAGCACTAATGTTTTTGGCTATTGTTTTACTCGTACAAGTAAATACAAGACTAAATGAGAATGGTACTAAAGCTCATATATATAATACTAGCATTTATAATAGTTTCAATTACAAATAACTCCTAAGTTTTTTTTTTTTTTTAAACAACAAAATATCTATGTAATTAAGTTTGAAAAATAATGACTACATCTCCGATATTTGTCGGTTTAATTGGGATTTATATCCCGTATGGTATCATATTATTATTATTATTTTTAATTAAAGAAAAATATGTTATATGTATTTTATTTTAACAAAAATATATTTAAATTATCGAGTTTTTATGAGATATTTAACGTTAAAAGTTTAAAATTTAAGTGAAATATTTTTTTTATTTTATTCATATAATTTATCCATAATTAAATATATACACTTACTTATCCTCACATTCAAATAAATCCATTTTGCCACATATTGTCACTATTTGGTTATTTTTAAAGGATGTATTTACGTGACGTTGTAATAAAACTATAATAAAGGAAAGTAATTACCTATTTTTAAAATTTAAATGGTATTTTTGTAGTAATTTTTATAATAACCGTCTTGGTTGTCTGTTTAGTTATGTTAAATACGAACTGTAAGGATCATAAAAATTTTGTTTTTGTTTTTGTTTTTTTTTTTTTTTTTGGGTCAGAAGATCATAAACGAAGTTTGAATGAATGATATATTATTTTTCATGTTAAAACTTAAGACTAGCAAAATTTGCATGAGGAGAAAAACTCATGCAATGTATATGGCATGCTCTTCAATAATTAAAGCTTAGCTTCATAGTAAATGCATGAGACTGCCATTCCCAATTAATTTCAGAATTCTAGTCCACGCCACCAACAAAAAAAAAAACACTTCTGCCATCAGAATTATATATGAATAATATTGTTAACAAAAATATCCCAAATATTTTTAATTGAAGTATATATCTTAAATTTTTTATTTTTAATTGAAGTATCTTATGATCTGAACATACCTTCTCTGCAGTTAAGTATAAAGTATTGGAGAATTTGTTTGCTGTATTAAATAATTTAATAATATTCGTTCAAATTAATATAACCATATGTTACCTAGAGAGGTGATAATAGTCTCATATCATGTTTGCATACTAGTATGTGTTATATTATATTATTTATGTATTTGTATATTGATTTAAACAATAAAAAATATAAATAAATTTTTATTAAGAAATAATTTATAATAATAAAAAATAATATAATTATCTTTAAATTTATAAATAATTAATGATATATTTTAATTTAACGTAACCATATTTTTACTTATATTTATGTTCTCTATAATATATAGTATCAAAATTGTAGAAAGTCATGACCTAACTTACTCTAAAAGAGTTCTCAAAGATAAAGAATTGTCATGATCTTATAACCACCACTTGATTGGCTTCCCTGGTCGATGTGGGACACTCAACACCCCCCTCACATCGGACGAAAACACCGCAAAGATCGATTGACTGTGAGGGGACCATCAATCTAACTTAATGATCTGTTTTGATACCATGTAGAAAGTCATAGCCTAATTCTCTCTAAAATAGCTCTCAAATAGTAAGGGTTGTCATGACCTTATGACCAACACTTGGTTGGTTTCCCTGATCGATGTGAGACACTCAACAAAAATTATCGTCTAAATATTACTAATTGATTCTTTAATATTGTTAGGGGGAAGTTCCTATTTAAATTAGAACCATCTAATGCTTTTACAATTAGTCCTATATATGATTTGTACATTTATATATTTGCGATATCTTTTTTTTAACAAAGTGTTAAAAATTAAAAACTCTAGTTTCTTTTATTTAATTTAATTATTCATATAATTTTAATTTTAACCTTAAAAAAATTTGTTTAATTTATGAAAAAAAACATATTTTAATTTAAACATATAAAAATCATATATTTTTAACATTATACTAAAAAAAACATATACACATTACATAAAAGAAATTACATATACAAAAATGATTATACCATACCATTAAACCAAAATTCAAATACACTATGAAAATATTAAGCTTTTCTGTATACCGATACAATTTTCCAAAATTATGTTTTTTTTTTCATTTCATAATTCTTATCATGAGAAACAACACGAGTTGCATCACTTTGGTGCAGGGGGTGCAAATAAAACTCAACAAGTACTGGTGAATTAATTTGTTGGATTTATCAACCATGTGATGATATATTTAATTTAAAACATAAAATAAGAATATTTATACATCTTAAAGTAAATTAACAAACCAAACCATTATTATACTACTATAAATATATAAATACATACAGGTACTTTTTGATTAAAAAGTAAATTAGGAAATGTTATATATTGCTCCTTAGTGAGAAAATTAGAAAAGTTCCACATTGGTTAGGAATGAAGATGGGTGTTGGATTTGGGGCTATAAATAAAGACCTCCTTCACCATTTGTAAACATTCCAAAATTTGTAAATCTTTCTCTCTTTTGTAAGGGTAATTGATTAGCTCAATTTTACCCAATTAGTTTTAATATTTGAAGTTCATTCATTTGGAGATAGTGGAAGTGGTCAACGACGCCCGAGAACCTAGGTAACATTTATACCGAATCTCGTTAAATTTCTGGTGTTATTATTTTTCTGCTTTAATATTTCTGTTTCAATATCTGTTTTAGTTTATTTTAGCATTATATTTCCAATAGCATTATTTTGTCGGGTTAGTTTGAGTTCTATTCATTTAAATCATAAGTGAATAGTAACTACTTAGAATATGAAAAATATACCCGATTTTCCCAACAGGAAACCCACTAGCAAGCATGGCTATTACTTCAGAACCGACCATAATTGGATTTGGATCTAATCAGTCTCTGAAACATGCCTCATTGAACTGATACTACTATGTTAGAAAATAGTCACCAGTCCTCCCAACATAGTTTCACTAGTTCTAAAACTTTTTCCCCTTTTTGCTATAAAAGTTATTTTAAAAAAAATCATTTTCCTTTAAGAATTGAAATAGCATCAAGATTATGAATATTAAAAATCAACACCAACATAATAATTAAAGATGTAGAGAAATAAATAAAATAGTCGAATAGCTAGAGAAATAAATAAAATAGTCGAATAGGTAGAGAACTAAATAAAGTGGTTGAAGGATGTAGAAATAAATAAAGTAATTAAAGGTTGTAGAAATAAATGAAGTGGTTAAAGGTTGTAGAAAAGAAAAGTGTGTAGATAAGATTTATGTGGCTAGGATTATTTCTTAGTTTTATATTTGTGTGGTGTAGATTGCATGGTAAGAACTATAAATAGCCTACCTTGCATTTGGTTTAATCATTCCATCAAAAACAAATAAGTCTTTGTATTCTTAATTTGAGTGTGAGTTAAGAGTTTTCTCTTTGAGTGTTTGTATTTCTCTTCAATTTGTGAGTTGCCTATGAAAGGTGTTATAGTGAGTATAATACAAGTAGTTTGTTTATTTGTTTGGATCTAATATTAGTAAATTTAGAGTTATTTATTCTAAATATTTCTCAACAATTGGTATCAGAGCGGGACGGTCAAGGATCATTCTTATCTTGAGTTGTAAAGAGTTTGATACTCTAAAATTTTCTTAGTTAAGCTTGTTCGGTATAGTCGAAGTCTTGCCGGCACGATGGGTGACCTTCAAGTAGTTGGAGGAATCAAGAAGCTCAACAACAAAAACTATAACACATGGGCAATATGTATGGAGTCTTACCTACAAGGTCAAGACTTGTGGAAGGTGGTTGGTGGTGACGAAGTTACACAACCAGAAGTAGAAGATGCAAACAACATCTTGCGAAAGTGGAAAATTAAAGTAGGTAAAGCGATGTTTGCTTTGAAGACCACAATTGAAGAAAAAAATGTTGGAGCACATTCAGGATGCAAAAACACCAAAGGAAGCATGCGACATTCTTGTTACACTCTATTCAAAGAAGAATGATACAATATTACAACTTCTAGAAAATGAGTTGCTATCGATGGCACAATGTGACAAGACGATTTCCCAATACTTTCACAAGGTAAAGTCGTTATACCGAAAAATTTCAGAGTTAGATCTGAAAGCTCCTATTTGGGAAACAAGGATAAAGAGAATAATTATTCATGGTTTGAGACCTGAATATCGAGAGTTTGTTATCGTTATGCAAGGCTGGCCGACACAACCATCTCTTGTTGAGTTAGTGAATTTGTTGGCAGGTCAAGAAGTTATGGCTAAGCAAATGGGAGGAGTCTCACTGAAGGGTGAAGAAGAAGCGCTCTACACTAGCAAAAGTATAGGCACTTTCAAGCGGTACAATGGAAATGGATATAAAAATGATGGCGAAAAAGGAAAAATTCCTCAAGGAAAGGGAGGCTTTCGTCCTGGAGGAGCTTGGAAGAACCGCAATAAAAATAGAAAATTTGACGGTGAATGTTACAATTGCGGAAAGATGGGTCACATGGCAAAAGATTGTTGGAGTAAGAAAAAGCTTATTGAAATCAATACAACTACTTCCACTTCTAAGGAGCATAGCGAAGATGGTTAGGATGTCGAAACATTATTCGCTATAGAGGAAGAAGAATTAGCTCTTACGGTGATAACATCAAAATAGATTGACTATAAGAATGACTGGATCGTAGATTCGGGCTGCTCAAATCATATGACAGGTGATAAACAAAAGTTGGAAAACATGATTGCGTACAAGGGAGGTCGTGTAGTGGTGACAGTTGACAACTCAAGGTTACCGATAGCCCACATTGGTAAGACGATAATTATGCCTCGATATAATACTAACCAAGTATCACTTCAAGATGTTTATCATGTCCCACGAATGAAGAAAATTTTTCTATCTGTGGCTCAATTAATATCATTAGGCTACTATGTCTTGTTCGGTCCACGAGACGTGACATTTCTTATGCAGTTAGTGTAATGAGTCGGTTCATGCAAAATCCAAATAAGCCACATTTGGAAGTAGTTCGACGAATATTGAGATATGTGAAGAATACAATTGACTATGGTCTTTTGTACAAGAAAGGTGGAGACAATAAGTTAGTTGGTTACTGCGATGCAGACTATGCAGGAGATAATGACACCAGGAGATCAACAACTGGGTATATGTTTAAGCTGGGTTCTAGAACAATTTCTTGGTGTAGCAAGAGACAACCAATGGTATCATTATCAACCACTGAAGCTGAGTATCGAGCAACGTCAATGGCAGCTCAAGAGTGTACATGGTTGATATAGCTAATGAATAATCTACATCAACCAATAGATTATGCAATACCGTTGTACTGTGTCAATCAATCGGTAATTCGTTTGGCAGAGAATCTAGTCTTTCTTGCAAGAACTAAGCATGTTGAAGTACATTATCACTTTATCAAAAAAAATGTTATGCCAGAAGAAATTGAAATGAGACAAATCAAGACAGATGATCAAATTGCAGACTTGTTTACAAAAACTTAAGCGTTGGCAAGTTTGAAATGTTTCGCCGTCAACTTGACACAGTAAAAATAGTGAGAGTTGGTGTTGAGGGGGAGTGTTGAAAATCAATACCAACATAATAATTAAAGATGTAAAAAAATAAATGAAATGGTTGAAGATGTAGAAAAATAAATGAAATGGTTGAAGAGGTAGAGAAATAAATGAAATAGTTGAAGAATGTAGAGAAATAAATGAAGTGGTTGAAGGTTGTAGAAAAGAGAAGTGCGTAGATAAGATTTGTGTGGCTATGATTATTTCTTAGTTTTATATTTGTGTGGTGTAGATTGCATGGTGAAGACTATAAATAGACTACCTTACATTTGTTTTAATCATTCCATCAAAAACAAATAAGTCTTTGTATTATTAGTTTAAGTGTGAATAAAAAATTTTTCTTTGAGTGTTTATATTTCTCTTCAATTTGTAGATTATTTTTAAAAAGTGTTATAATGAGTATAATATAAATAGTTTGTTTACTTGTTTGAATCTAATATTAGTAAATTTAGAGTTATTTATTCTAAATATTTTAAAACAATGAACATGTAATGAATCTGGTATATTTATATCTATACTAATGTATATAATAATTTTGGACAAAATACCCTTATAGTTTAAAGTTTAAAGTAACGATATATATTACCCTTTCTGTTTTATTTAAATTTTGGAGAACCGTAAACAAGACTTCTATAATATTAAATATTACTTTAATGCACTATATTAAGTAGTTTAATATTTATTTAAAATTTAACTTTCTTTCTTTTATATTCTAAATGTGGAGTAGAAATATAAAAAAGAAAAAATTCAAATTTAAAAAATGAGTATGAAGAATACTTTACAAAGAAAATATCCATATATAAAGAACATAAGTATCCAGTATCAAGCAACATACAAAACAATTAAATGTTTCAATAACTAGTAAAGTATTTTGATATTTGGATTAAATCATGACTTCGGTCAAGAAATCCTTCAATTTGATAATGAAGGACAGAGAAATGTTACACATACTATATTAACATACACCATTAAATAAATATTAAAGGTTGAAAATAAAAACTCGATCGTTGAAAAAAACTTTCTTTCCAGTTTTCCAAATAATTTACACATCCCAAACACAACGAAAGTTTGACATAACCCATGAATTGTCCTTCAAGGTTCAAAAGGGTAGTAAAATAATCTTAAAGTTCAAAGTAAAACAAACATACCTTTATCTTAAAAAGAGTTACAAACTACAAAGTTCCCATCTTGTATTCTTTATAATTTATTTTGGGGTGATTAGTGCTGCTGATGTCTAGCTATCTTCTACATAAAGAAACTTAACAGCAAAAATTCACCCCTGCAAAACATAAGATACGTACAACCTATTCAAATTGCATTCTAAGTAAATGCAAAGTTGCAAGACGAAAAAAGGGATCAATTTAGCTGGAAAATACTTTTGACTTTAAAATCTCCCCAACTTCTTATTTTAACTGTAAATTAAGATTAAATTAAAAAATATCTTTACCCTTAGATCTGTTGTTTATCAAACATACGTAAACAAAAAGAGAAAATTATGCCTTAAAATCTTTGAGAAAAATAAATCCCTTATTAAAAAAACACACTTTAAATCCTTTATTTATTTTTTTAAGAATTTAATCGTATTACTATCAAAAGTGCAACTACAACTGCAAAGTTAAATATTTCAATTTTTTTCTTTTAATTGTAGTTCATAGAAAATGCTTTACCTTGAAAACGAAACATAAAAAAATAAAAAAAAATATTATCATTTATCTTTGTAGTCACTTTAGATAATACTATCAATAAAATGTCATAAAAATAAATACTTAAAAAACTTTTAAAAAAAATATGAGACCCGTACAATTACCCTCCCAAAATCTTGCATATCAAAATCCCTTCGAATTTTTCTTTCAACTATTTTTTTTTTAAATTTTATTTAGTGCAGAAAAATAATAGATATTTTAAAATTCATTTTCTCGACCAACCCAACCAAAGTTGAAACTTTTATCTATGGTAATTTACATCATTGAGCTGACTCCTGCTGTTAGGGAACATCATATCGTGGCCAGTCAGCTCTTAAAGACAGAATTGTGAGCTCTTAGTTGAGTCGCAAGTCACAATTCATATGGTCATATGGCAATTTGGGACATCTCAATGCAACTATGTTAAGCTTAAAGAGGAGAAGGGAAAATCTTCACCATGTCATAATGGCCTTGGCTGGCGTTTTTTCTTGGGTTTGAGATCAACAACAATGATAGAGATGTTATCATAACTGTTTCTTCCATAGGCTATTTCAGTGAGATTATCGGCAACAGCTTGCGCTGGAGAAATCTCATCGTTTACTGCGGCCAATCTCCGGCGTCGCCTAAGAAGACGACGAGCCACCTCCCCAACCTCCTCATTGGTCATGACATCCCAAAGGCCATCACTAGCCAAAACCAAACACTCATCCTCGTCAGTCCTTGTCATGAAAGTAATCTCAGGCACTGGTATTATCCACGGTCTTAAATATCGATCACCTGAATTATTTGAGCGAAGATCAAGCTAATATTGTAGCCATTTCCTTTAAGGAATCTCTAAATTAATTACAATATATATCCCTTTTCCATCAGACAAACATATAGATTGAAGGAAATGTAAGAAAAAGAGATCAAGAGAGAACATATTGAATTAACGAATTAGCTAAACTAAAGCAATATATATCAAAGTGATTTTGTATGTAGTAATGATAATTGTTGATCAACATAACAATGCAATAATTGGTATATGAAGATTTCTTGCTTTCTATATGATCGTTCTAATGTGCTTTTTGTCTCAAGAAAGGGACGTGGGAAAAATCCAATGCAAGAAGTTCCCTTCTTTTCAGTGGATGGTTTTCCCTAAAGCTAACCAATTCTAGAGGATTACCATATATCACAAACATAAGCATGATTTTATTAAATACAACTGTAATATTCTCTTTTCACATCATTTGTGATATACATATATCACAAAAATTGCTATATTTAGACTTTTCCTATATATGGGATATCAAGGAAGCACTAACAGTTAAATCATGGTACCATTTTAGATCTTTCTAAAGTAGTTCCCTATAAAATATTAGCTTGTCAAAGAACATAAAGATCATGGGCAAAAAGCTAAACCAATTATTAAAGATACTCATATTTGTTATAACTCTTCCATACTCCTCCATAGAGTTATGTCTAAAGAGTTATGTCTAATCAATATGGGACATTATCTCTAACATTGTCTATCAAGTGTAGGTCTTTATCTTTTGTAAAATCATCACTATGTATTTTTAACCTATTTTTATTATATTTTCATTCCATTTAGAACACTCGTCTTCTTCTTCTTCTTTTTTTTTCCTTTTTCAAGTCTATGTACTTTTTTTAAGGGAGGTTTAAGATTTTAACCCAATCAACTGAATTATTAATACCATGTCAACGTTAGTAAAAATCATGGATTTTTCAATTCTTAGAGACAATTTATATGATAAATTTATTAACTTCTAAAACAGAAACATATGTTTTTTCATCTGAAATAAGAAAAAAAATATGGACATTGCATTTTAAACATAAGTAACACGTCTTTTTATGTTATAAAAAAAATAAAAATACACATTCGGTGTGAAGAAAGATTAAAAATGAAATTCCTATGTTACGTAATTAAACCAAAAGTCTATAAAAAGCAACCGGAAACTAGAATAGAGAATAGAGAAGAAACCTATAGCTCTGGACATGGCAAGAACTCCAAACACCCTAGCACCGTTCCAGTTTATGACTTTCCCTCCCTCTCCTTCAATTCTCATGAGTTCGTCTCGCCTATCAGGCTGTAATAGAAGACACAACAAATTAAGTCATGTCTCCATTGACAGTAATCTTAAACAAATTACATTTAGAAAGGACTAAATTAAGTCATGTCTCCATTGACAGTAGTAATCTTAAACAAGTTAGATATAGAAAGGCCTTGTGAGTGGATTTAAGTTGTCATCATTTGGACAGCTCGTCTCCTAGACAGTAGTAATCTTGAACAAAGTTTAGCATTCTGTGGTAATTAGTAAATATTATTTTATCATTTTTTTTAAACAAATGGTATAATGATTAACACTCAAACAGTCTAAAATCATATTAACATTTCTTAAATCTAAATTGATGCTTGGCTAAGAATGTGCAAGATAATTATTGGCCCCTAAGGAAACGAAAAAAACCTCACTTCCACATGAAATATATAATTGAAGACCCAAGCAAGCTAGCACAAGCATATTCAGATTGGTCCTAAAATAACATATCAGTTGAATATAAATGAATTTATATTACATATAATACGTACGTGTATATATATATATATATATATATATATATATAACTAAAATTATTTTAGAACTAATTCAATTATGTATAACATTGGCATGCTATTCAAAATCGGACTCTAAAATATTAGTAAAATGAAATTTAAGTAGCCGGAATGACCTTCTGATCAACAGTTAAAGGAATAGTTTGAGTCCCACGGCAGAGAATAGCTCTAGAGTCGCCACAATTGGAGGTAATAATCTGGCAACCAGATAACACTACAGTAACAGCAGTTGATCCAACCATGTCAGGTGCAACTGCCCCAGTAAGGACTTCATTATCAGCCCTCTCAAAACCACCTGAGAATGCTGTCTCCCACTTTCTTTGCCATTCGTACCCATCAATTGTGTCTTTGCCCCACTCTTCTGCTATCACTTCATGCATTCTCTCCGAACAAAATTTAGCCACCTGTTCATCATCATATTACATGGCCGTTAAACCCTATTCTATCAAAACTACGACGATTCAAAAGATTTTTTTTTCTCCCTTTAAGTTCTAGAGAATTATGGATGGAAAAAAAGTAAATAAAAAAATAACATGTTATTATCGAGAAACACTCGACTTTAAAAAGATGCTCTGCTATATACCATCCACTTCATTATAGACAATGAGTAACAGTTGTTGAGCATTATCACCTCCGAAAAAATAGGGAAAAAATAATAGTTAAAAAGGAAATTTCGCAAACATTACCGTATCCAGAAGAAAATGAATACATCTATGTATTAAGAAGAATTCTCATAGAGGCAAATTATTACCACAAGTACCACGCCTATAGTATATTATCGAGAAATTGTCTGCATGAGCTATCAATTATTAAATTGATTTTGTATTGATTTTATAATTACTTCTAGAAATATGTTAGTTCTAAACATAAAAACAATTTGTTTCCTTTTTAAGATGTAATTATCTTCATATATTACCTCTGATTTGAAGAAGAATACATATAAAATTATTTTCAGTATTGAAACTTTAGTTTGATATGGTATCAAAACAGATTCATCTCCAAGAAAAACTGTGTTAACAATCAATTTTTTTTTCTTCTCTCAAAATTCTTATTTGTATTCTAAATATTCATCATTATTGTGAATTCAATAAATGCTACCACGGGCATATCAACAGATCTTATCTCACCACCAACACCACGTGTTGTTGTTCATCAAGACAACTCGACATTTCCAACCGGAATCACTATGGATGAGACCAACTACTCATTATGGTCTCAACTCATGAAGATGAGGATTAGTGCTCGCAACAAAGCCGGTTATCTCAATGGAGAAACAAAGAAACCAAAACCTGGAGATCCTAATCTTGGATCATGGATTACTAAAATCCCATAGCCAAAAGTTGGTTGATTGATTCAATGAGTCCATCATTAATGCAACAATTCATTTGTCTCCCTACAGTCAAATATGTATGAGAGACTATATCAAGAACATTTTATGACGGAACTAATAAAACCTATATTTTTGAGCTAAATCAAATATCTTTATCTACCAAATAGAATGGGCGACCATTACCAATGTATTACAATGAATTGGATGCCATTTTCTAGGAAATTGATCACAGGACTACCTCTCAAGAAGGAATAGTTGAAGAGGTGTTACAACTACATTCTACAATGGTTAGGCTTCGAGTTCATATTTTTCTATGTAGACTTAACTCAGAGTTTGATCAAGCTCGTGGAAAAATATTGCGAAAAGATCCGAAGCTTGATTTGGAAAGCACGTATGCTTATGTTAGAAGGGAATACTAATAGAGACAAACAATGGGAGGCTCTCATCCAATTTTTGAGAACTTTGCCATGCTAGCTAGTCAAAATCGATATGGATCTTCGAAAAACCAAAGCAATCAATCATCTAGCAGAGTTAACGATATGGTGTGCACTCACTGCGAAGAAAAAGATCACTCACAACAACACTGCTATGAAATCATTGGCTATCCCGAGTGGTGAGATTTCTCAAAGAAGCCCCATAAGAGAATGGTTGGAAAGGCTATGGTGACAGCAACATAAGACGAAGAACAGCTACCGTCTACAGCAAATGTTGCCCACGTATTATTGGTAAGGCATCTATATTTTCTGTAACTTCTATAACTTCTAAGAATAAAACGTGGATTATTAATACAAGTGCATCTGATCATATGACTAGAGATTCTAGCCAATTACAATATGTTCTTCCATCGTCTCAATCTATTATTTCCACTGCAAATGGTTTTACTTCTCCTATTATTGGAGAAGGGTCAGTTACCTTGACTAATACTCTTACCTTAGAAACTGTTCTTGTTGTCCCATCTCTTAAATACAATTTTTTGTCTCTTAGCCAAATCACCACCACACTTGCTTGCATGGTAACTTTTTGGCCCATTTTTTGTGTCTTTCAAGACCTTCTAACTCGGAAGATTCTTGGTTATGGTGTTAGACAAGGTAAACTCTATTACTTGGAATTGACAGAAAATGAGGGACAAAATATCAGTAAGGAAAATCAAGCTACCAAGTGAAAAACAAATGGAGACAGTCTATCGAATTCTAAGATATTTGAAGTGTGCTCCAGGAAAAGGTTTAATGTTCTCAAAAATTGAAGTCTCAAATATTGAAGGATACATGAACTCCGATTAGGCAGGTGACCAGACAACTAGAAGATCGATGTCAGGTTATTTTACATTTGTTAAAAGCAATCTCGTCACTTTGAGAAGCAAGAAACATAAGATTGTGGCAAGATCAAACGCTTCAGTTGAATTTCAAGAAATGGCCCAATGTGTGTGTGAGATGTTATGGATCAGGAACATACTTAAAGATTTGAGGATTGATTATACAAAACCCATAAATCTTAACCGTGATAATAAAACTGCCATAGAGATTGCCCAGAATCCTGTACAACATGATCGTACAAAACATGTTGAAGTAGATTGTCATTTCATCAAGGAGAAGCTTGACGAGAAAACTATACAATTTCCATTTGTCCAATCAGAAAAACAGTTAGTTCATATGCTCACAAAAGCAGTATCAGGAAGGGTATTTCATGGCATAATTGACAAGTTAGACATGATAGATATCCATGCTCCAATTTGAAGAAGAGCGTCTGCATGAGCTATCAATTATTGAATTGATTTTGTAATTACTTCTAAGAATCTGTTAGTTGCCCAATCTTGTATCTAAATATAGAAACAATTTGTTTCCTTTTTATGATGTAATTATCTTCATATATTACCCCTGATTTGGAGAAGAATACATATAGAATTATTTCCAGCATTGAAACTTTTGTTTGACAGAAATTACTAAATTCTGTAGGCTCACAATAAGCTTGGCTAACACATGACAATGATCATATCAGGAAACTCCACATCTAATCTCTTTATTAACGTGGTTAGCTGTTTCAATAATAAGTTTTATCTTCTCATTTCATAGAGTTAAATAATACAGCATTTTAAAAACAAAATAATTCTATTTATACACAGGGTACAAACTCCACCATGTCAATTTTGTATCGACTTTATGTAGAGTTTAAAAAAATGATACAGCTGACCAAACCCTGTAATTAACAATCTAGTTGTCCTGTACACATGTTAAACTCAGGGATAAAGATTAAGACTGATTCAGAAGAAGCTGAACTGACACATCATGGTCATAATCATATCAGGAAAATACACATCAAGTGTTTCTGGTGAATAATATTTTTAACAATTGTCATATCAAATCATAAATTTAAAATAAAATAAATACATAAAAAGGTGTACTACCATATCTCAAATATCCTTTACAACAGAATCTAAATAATCCATTAACATCAGTACGTTTAAACTTGTCAATTGGTTATGGTAATTATAAAAGTATAGATGACAATTTTTTCCCCCTAATCATAAGAGTTGATCCTTAATAGAGTTAGAGATGTTATATTCAAAGTCACTGATATTTGCATTATAAACATTTGCTCTAAGACATAAAATCAATATTTGTGTAAGAATAATAGATGTAAAAGTATAATTTCAGTGACGGATCTAAAATTTAAAATTTACATCACCGTAGTAAAAAAAAATAGTTACTTCACAGTTTGTTTATTAAAAAATAAATATTATATGTATCCAATTTTAGTAGAAACATATTTAAATAATTGAATTTTTTAAGATATTAAATATTAAAAAGTTAATATTTAAAATTCAAACAAAAAAAATTATTTTATAAATATAATTTATTTATAATCTCGAAAAGAAAAGAAAAAAAGACCCCACCAACTTTATACACATCCAGCCCTCCTCTTAATAACTTCTTTTCTTTTTCTTTTTTTCTCTTTTTCTCTCCCTGTAAAAACCTACAATACTACCTACCAGAGAAGAAAAAAATAGTATTTTTTTTTTTTTAAATGGAGGCTTATTTTGCCGAACTCTTCCAATCTCTTACTCAGCGTACCGTGTCATCGTGTCCATATAATTGGTGCAGCGGTACAATAGAGAGAACAGAGGGACCCAATCACGAAAAGAAATATTGTCGAGTCATCGCAAAGAAAAATAATAGAGGGGACCCCAAGCACCCTTTCAATGATCCCAAACCAGCGCACCATCTGGATTTTGGGTCCCCAATTCGCTTCCCCTCCCTTATTCTTCTTCCAATATACCTGGAGCTTATGAACCTTTTTGTATAAATAATCAGCAGTCGCTCGATTGAAATAACAGGGTTCGCCTCACATTCACAGAACAAACCAATCAACACTCCTTCGATGTTATTAAAAAAATTAATTTTTTAAAATTCTGGATTCTTGTGCTGAAATTTACAGAATTATTTATTAATATTTTCCTTAAAGTCTCTTTTAAGTAAATACAGCCAAACCGACAAAGAAAGATAATTTAAAAATAAGGAGACTTTTTTTTTTATGAATATAAATAAGGAGACTTAGGTGAGTAAGTTGATGAAGAAAATTGTCCAGGAGTATTTTTTTTAAACTTCAGAAAATTGGAGAAGACTTTAAGACGCTTTAGCAACAACGAGTAAACGCCAATTTGGTCCCCATTTCTCGTCTATTATCATGGAGTACAACAATTTCTGTCAGAGACGCTGTAGCGAGTAGCGATAGTGGGCCTGTCACGATACTCGCACACAAATATCCTGTGACATTAGCAACACCGTCCAAAGACACCACCACCCTTTCGGCCAACACTAATATAAACTAGAAAGACACTTACGCCCCTACATCATTGAGACTCGAAAGGTTACTTTTGATCGACACGCGTCACTTAGAAGTCGTCAAACAACCATAATTTCATCTAACATGGGTATTCGTACAGAAACACGTGTAATACATTTATCGGGACCAAGTAACACTGATATTATCGGAAAGAGTAATTCTAAATATCAATAAAAATATTATTTCTACAGACGAGCATATATATATATATATATATATATATATATAATCCCAATCTAATAAAAAAATTATTTAATAAATTAGGAAAATTATTCAATTTTTAAGAAATATTTGCATATTTAATATTAAAATTGCATTTTATCAAAATATTTATGTTGGACTCGAATTCTTTTCTTACTTTTAAGCACGGGTGTGTTTAGGAAAAGAAAGATAATAAACTTATTCTTTTATGTTTGTTTGGGCAAAAAAAAAAATAGATAGAAAAGGTAAGAGAAAATGACTCTTACATTCTTTTTCATCAATCAATTTGATTTACAACCCCTAGCATTGTTTCCTACCTATTTTTCATTTTAATTTTATACAAATTTGGAACTTTGCCTCTAAAGAAATATATAAACTCTAATAATAACTTTCACAAAAATTACATATTTATTAAATTTTTCATGATAAATTAAATAAAATTTAATTTTAATTAAAATTCTATATATTATTATATTAATTATTTTTAAAAAAATAAAATTAATATATTAATTATAAATCAAACTTAAATAATAATTTATTTATAATGATAATTTTATAAAGTGTAACTTTTATCTTGATTTTTATTCTAGATGTTTAGAATTTTAAAATATTATATTATTTATATTTTATATTCTATAGTTCAGGTATTTTACCTTATAACTTTTTTTATCATTTTTTTATTTTATAAATACATATAATAAATTTATGATTATTACTATATTAAATTATTAAAACATTATTTAAATTAAGTAAGTATATATAAAGAATCATAACTCATTGTTTAATAACAATTAAATTTTTCAAATCACATTTTCATATAGAAAATTTTATTTTAATAATATATAGATGAACAGAAGTTTAAGCAAAAAGTACTATACAGCCAAAAAATTAATAATTCTAGAAAAAAAATACCAAAAAAGTATTATCCGGTTCTTTCTTATCTTCCATTTTTTATTTTAATTTTATTTTCAGAATGAACGAAATAGAATTGAAGATTACCTGAACGCCACCATGGCCATCGTAGACACCGAAGAAATGAAGAGGGGATATATCGGAGGAGCTTCTAGAACCAGGAGCTGTACAACCTCCCACATGATTGCACGTGAGAGACATGAAACCAGGTATAACAGCCACAGCGTCCTCCATCTCCCTCCGTCTTCCGATTACGGAAGTGAAACCCCAACTCACCCCCTTATTGTTCCTTCCCACACACTTCTGCCTCACCGTCAAAGTCTCTGCCACGCCGGATGGAGGGAGTTCAACAATACTCAACGGAATCACAGCATCGGTCACAATAACAACCGGAATCTCACCGGAACTACTACTCGTCATAGAGACCTCGCCAGAGCTCGATGTACTTCTGGAATCTTCATTAGTAAGTAAAGATGAAAAACCTGAGCTTGTTGAAGTGATTTCGAGATCAGGAACTGAGTCTTCTCGGTCGAGTTGTTCCTCTTCCATGCAGTGAGATTAAGAGAGCTCACATTCGTTGTTCCGCCGAAGTCACGGGTTGAGAAAGAACAGACTCAGGATAAAAAAAAAGGGGAAGACAGAGGGAAAGAAGATGAAGGCTAGGATGGGATAAAATAAAAGAAACGGACAGCTATGAATTGGACACGTGTTGGGCAATATTAAGTCTGATGACACACGCATCCCAAGTGAATGATGGAAAAAGCAAAGGCATTTGTTGCAGTCGTACTCATTCTCTTTATGCTGCATCGCCACGTGTCTTCTTGATCTGGTACTGCTACGCTGCTCTCCCTGTCAGTTTCAGTCCATCGCGACTTTGAAGACATTATTTATTCCAAAAGTTTTTTAAAAATAATAAATAAAAAATGTTATTAAAACGTAAATTTAAATGTATTTAAAAAATTATAAAAATAATATTTTTAAAATTTATAATAATAATAAAATTGATATTTTAATAATATTAACATAAATATTTAATATGTTTTAATTTATATAATTTTTAATTAAATGATATATCAATATTTTTTAAAGGTAGAAATATATAATTTATTTTTAATTTATTTTTATATTTTAAATATTTAAATTTTATTATGTATTAATAATATAAAAAAATAATTATTTTTTAATTTTTAAAATAATTATTTATGTGTAAAATTAAGGGATTTTAACTATCAAACCATATTTAACTAATTAAATTGAACCAATTTAGTTAGAATCTAAAGATTCTAAAAGGCATAAGTTTACTGTAAATAACATTTAATCTTAATATAAAATGTTTTGATTATATTTTTTTTTAAGTAAAAATATATGAAATAACAATTAGATATTTTTTTATAATTATAAATTTTAAGTAATTATATGATTTAAATATATTTTATCTATTGGGTCAGTCACAAATCTACTCTAATGTTTGATTAGTTACAAATCTAATCCTGATATTTTATTTCATGTTACATAAATATCCTTTTAAACATTTTCATTAATAAAATTAGATTTGAGAAATATGCAACGCAGATGCATTTTTTTTTATGAAGATAAAATTGGTTTTTTATTATATAGTATATGTTCTAAAAAAATAGAAGAAAAAATGCATATCTATTTAAGAGTTTCACCAAAAACAGTGACCGAAAGACTATTGCAGGTTGCTGACAGTAATTGGTGCTGATCTTTGTGTGGGTTGAACAACTACGGTGAGCAATGACAATGGCGATGTTGCAATTGATGGAGCGACATGATAACGACGAAACGGTAAAAACAGGCTTATGCCTTCTCTTTGTGGTGAAGACCGTTTCTAGAACGGGCCACTAAGGGTTGGCTTCGATAACACTATTATTTTAGCAAATAATATATTTATAAACAAGTTAAAAATAAATATTAGATAATTTTAAATTAAAAATTATATATATAATATATATAAATTGCATAAACTTAATATATTTTTCTTTTCACTATGTATATTATCAACTAGAAGAAAATATACATTATTATTTGTTGCTCCAAATAACTTTTATGTATTTAAACTCTACTTAAAAATACCTAACTTTTCTATGAGAATTCAAATTTTTCTTTCTTTCTTTTTTTCCTCTCATTTTTCTTAAATAGATAGAACTCACAACACCCAAAGTAAAGAGTTAGAACCTTTAAAAAAGAAATAAAGATACAAAAAAATTTTGTAACTATAAGAATTAATAAAAAAACAAAATTGAAAGAAAAATAAATAAATGATTTCCAAAATCATTAAATAATTAAATTCAACTAATCGTTACAATTTCTTTAGTTTTGAGAGAGGAAATACTTTTTTTTCGTTAAAAATTTTTTAACATCCCATATGAATGAAAAATAGAGTTTTAAAATATATGATATATTATTTAACTTGGGCTTATTAACTTAGTCTTTTATGCAAAAATTTGGAATACAAATAAATAAGCATACAAATTAATTATATAATTAATCTTTAATTTAAAAATTATTACATCGAGTTTAAACAATCTCTCAATTAGTGTAATCATTTAATACATTTGTTTCATTTACTATATTAAACATCTATCTAGAATTCATGCTTACAAAGGAATGAATCTTTCATAATTCTTCTAGATCTCTAACACGTACAATACGTAGTTTAGAGTTATCTTTTTTTAGTGGTCATTTTTACAATCATTTTCTCTAACCTTCAATTATAAAGGTTACAAAGTTTCTCATTTATAACTTTTTGAAAATCTTAAATGATTTAAAAAAAATGAATAACTCATTATCTTAACATACGTACTCAATAACACTAATGTTTATCTTTTACTCTTTCAAATTAAACTCAACCAATTTTACATCAGAAAAACATTTATCAATATGTTACTATCAGAAAAAACATTTTGTATTCCATCGCATTCGTTATCATCTCAAAATAAATTAATGCTTCTAGATATATTTATATACAAAAAGAACCAAAATCAAATATCAAAATACAATAATATAACTTGAAAACTAATTTTCTCAACAAAAAAAAAATAATTTTCTTGTAACCCAATTCTGATTCTTACTATAATAAATACAAAATTTAAAATTTCATATATCTACAAAATTAAATATTTCAAATTTAATGATACAATTTTTAATATCTTGCAAATATAACATTCACTTTTTTTTGTGAATAGAAAATTCATCATTTTTATTTCAAAATAAATTATTTCGTATACAAAATTTATCTATTTTGTAAAACTATAAAACTAACATATACAAAATTTATATTTTCTTAAGTACGACAAATTCATTCAAGTGAATACATCATTCACTAAATTTCACCGATAGAAATTTACTTATTTAAAAATTTGAAATCAAATAAATGTATCAAATACAAAGTTTCAATATTTTACGTATACAAATTCACTTATTTCGTAAAAATATAATCAAGAAATCCTATAAAATACCAAATTTTTTAATTTTAAATTCACGTTATTATGTAAATTACAAAATCACGATTCATTAAGTAAAAATTTATTTAAAATATAATTGTTTTATAAAATTTTCGATATTCTAATACCAAAATTCATTTAATAAACTACTAAAGACTAAAATTTACAATACTCAGACATATTTTTCTCAAAGCAAAATTTGTAAATAAACACAGATAACAATAAATATGCAAAATGATTAATTTTATTAGCAACGTAGAATATTATCATAACAAATTTTCAAAAAGTTAAATAAGCAAAATATCACTATCGAAAGTCAAAATTTTATCTTCTCGAAATTCTAAGATGAAAGCCCATTAATAGGTTATTAATAATCTACCGAATTTGCAAATAAATAATAGCAGTAGTCTAATAAAATATCCAACTAAAATTAAATCTATATATAATATGTTTCGTAAATCAATATTGTCATTTTTTTCAACCAAGCACGCATAGAAAAACCTATGACAAATCAATTACTTAAGGATGTAGAGAACAACTAACCGTAAGTATTAAACTGATTGTACATAAATTAATTATATTATATTATAATGTCAATAGGTTTCGACATAAAACTCGTGGTTAAATCCTAGTCTTAAAGTTGTTTGGCTTTCTTTTTGTCAATGTTCAAAACTTGAAAATTAATTTTATAAAGACCTTTAACACGTACACAAACTAAACATAAAGATAAGTTTGTACAATTAAATTTCATAAAAGCCAAATTAAATATAAAAATAATAAAATTTAAATTAAAAATAGAACCATCAATAAGCATATTTGCGTACATTTTAAGCATACATAAAATTTAATATCCAATCAATTGTAATCAAAGAATATAATAATCATACTGTAATTAAGCATGAAACATTAGATTAAAAAGCAAAGTATTAATATCATATAAAAAATGATAAATAAATCAAAATAAAAAAACTGCTTTACATATTAAAGCAAATAAATATGAAAGTAAAAAAAAATAAGAAATCGATAAAATCTTTAAATAACGTAAATATTAACCATGAGCTAAATACAATGGTAAGATTAAAGACAAATATTGATATTAAGATGCAAGAAACAAAATATCAGCAACAATAATTATGAGAAGAATTAACATGTAGCCTCCTGTAAAGTAATACCCGTAAACTGATTGAAATGAGTGTGAAGTAAAGCAAAGAATTAGAACCATACAATGAAAGAAAACAATAATGAAAAAAAAAGGAGATACTAACAGTATTTAAAAGAAAATAAATGCAAAAAAGAACAGTATATCTGTTCAAACTTGGAGTAATTACCATTGACGTCTTTTGTGTTTTGTTGAAATATCAATTACATCTTTAATTCAGGTTTCATTTTACTTTAATCAAATTCACTGTATAATTTAAGTTATTATCAAACATAATATTTTATGTCAAAATTGATAAGGATAACACATAATTATAAAATATATTATTTTATATTATCGTCCTCTCTTGTGTTTTTACCTAAATATCATTCTAACTCACATAAAGTTTTATTTGATTCATTCCACTTTTTTTTTTTACTTTATAGTTGTTTGAATCAAATTATATTATCAAAATTGATAAGAATATGTGTTAGAATTTTTTTAATCAATTCTTACACAAAGAGTTATCTTTTTTGATATTACTTAACTAAAACAAAATAAAATCTAAAGATTGTCATTAATATTTGGGCAAAACACAGTATAGGTAAATGATAATTATCCTTAAACCTATTATCAATATTTCAAAAATTACAGTGTTAGAATAAAAAAAACTAAAATAAATTAAAAGTTTTAATTTAGTAGAAAAATAAGTAAAAGGATAAGTTTGTCCCAAAAATTAAATAAAATTATTTTAAGATTATAGGAAATGATACAAGGACAAATAAATTAAAAATAAATATTGCATGGCTCTAAATATATAAAAATTATATATATGAATTGTAAATATAAAATTTAAATGACATAAAACCTAATTTTTTTTCACTCAACTTATGTGTCTGAGAATTTCTAAAAAATATATCTCAAAATACAATGATAAATTAATAGTAAATATACATCATTTTTTACTACTCTAATAAACTTATATGTTTCTGAAATGTATACAAAGAAATATAAATCTATAAGATAATACACAATTTTTTTTTTGTTTTTTTTTCTCTCCTTTCCGATTAAATCGTGGCTTCTCTTAAATAGATAGAGCTACAAAAAAGAAAAAAAAAACAAAAGGAGTTGAAACCTTTTAAAAATAAATAAATATACAAAAAGATTTTGTAACCATATGAGTTAATCAAAACAAATAAGGATAAACAAAATTTAAAGAAAATAAAGAAATGATTTTCAAAACCTTAAATAATTAAATTTAATTAATTATTACAGTTTCTTTCATTTTGATAGACAAAATATTTTTTAAATTGAAAAATTTCCAACAATAATATGCATGCGATGTGTGCAGGGATAGTGAGATAGCTGAGTTTTTTTGTTGAATTTCTTCTCTCTTTCTTTGTAGAATAAAAATATGCATTTTCTCTTTTAAAAAAATGACATGTGTGTGTCGTATATGTCAAAAAATCTAACCATGTTAATGAAAATATCTAAAAGTATAATTATGTAACATGAAATTAAACGTTTTGATAGGATACTTTTCCAATAACATAAATATTGGGGTAATTTTACCATCCATCTCAAATATTAAAGAAAAAATATATGTAAGTCGTAATTCTATAAATATTAGTTTAGAAAGTATTTTTTTGTGTTATCAATTTTCTTGAGAAATTGTTAGAGACGTTGCTCTCTCAGTAGTATTTATTTTTTTGAAATTAGGACTATATTTTGGTTGTTATGGTGTACTAATACCATCAAAAGAATTATTAACCATACTAAATTTTAAACTCGGAATCAATAAATATGTTAAACATATATTTAAAAGTTATATGTTTTTAATTTTTCAAAATAATAATAACATGTATATTATAACTATGGCTTTCAGTATAAAATTATGTAGTTAGCACCATCATATCATAACATGCATGAAGGACTACAAAATTAATTTAAATTATTTATATGGAAATGTAAATTGGATGTATCATAATGATAAACATGAAGTGTAACATGTGAATCAAGTAAAAAATAGAATTAAAATTTTAAATTTTCAAAGTGTTTAAGTAATTAATATGTTGTTAAATTATAACTTGTTGACAAGTTATTTTCATGTATATAAAATTATTATTAATATTATGCATAACCAAAATATTAGTTAATTAGATAAATATTTATTTTTTTCACTTAAAAAATTAAAAGAAAAAATTGCATAAATGGTCTCCTTTTAAAATTTAAAACAACAAATATACTATTCTTATTTATTTATTTGATCCATAATCTCTCTAACATAATTTAATTTAATTCTTAACCTATTAAAAATATTATATACGTTTCCTAACTTTCAAGTTACTAATTTAATTACTAATATTTTTTAGTCTAAATTTTTAATTTTCATCAAATTAATCTAACCACTCTATACATAAATAAGAAGGTATTTTATTTTTAATTTATTTGACCCTAATCTATTTCATAATTTGATAATTATAAATATTATAAAATTAAAAAAATTTAATTCATATATTTTTTATTATACTATTTATAAATATATATTACTTCATTTATTAAATTTTTTACATATTACAACGTAAACAATCATACTATTAATTTTAGTATATGGGGAAAAATATAACTATAATTTTTTACAGTTCCTATTTTCTTTAAATTTTTATAAATATTATTTTATCTTTTGTATGCATGACATATATCACTAACTTTAAAAAATATATTATTTAAAATTATTAAAAAAATACTTATATTTAAACTGTCACCGTAACAAAACATGTAATAATGATTAGTTTTATATTTATTATAATGAATTTTATTTTATTTTTTGATATTTTTAATGATTGAATGAAACTCACAATAACTAACAAAAGAATGGGAATTAATGTGTTGATTTTTTTATTTTTATTTTTATAATATGACATATAAATATACGAGCACATCCATTAAATAGAGTTCCAATCCCCTGGTTGCGGGTTGCGGTATACTATCCATTGCTAGCGACAATAACTAGGTGTCATACTATACTTCAAAAGAATGAAGGTAGGTGGCAATTTACTGTTTGTGGGCCCCTACTTTGTTATTTATAAGAAGTGGAACTCGACACGTTATGAATGACAAAGAAATATAAATTTATATTCAATTTGTTGTAAAATTATTTTAATAAAAATTGTTATTTTTTAGGAACATAAATGTTAAATAAAGCAAATTATATATATTCAAAATAATTTTTTTAATAAAAATAATTTTTTTTTATTTTTTATTTAATATTTAATATTCAATATCAATATATTAATTATGATACATGGTTAATATATTATTCCTTATACATTTGGAACTTTTGCCTTCAGATGCCACGTGTAACACGTGGAAGTTTATACTTTTTCATGAACTAAATAGAATCCAGATTATGGCGATCGATGGTTAGAATAAAGTCATTTTTGATGTTATGTTTTTATGTTACATTTGACAAGTCTAAAATATAAAAAAAAAATTATACATAAATTTTTTGTTATATTTTTAAAAATTCAGTTATAAACATTTTAGAAGTAATTATTTATTAATTTTATTACCTGATGTGTATTTAAAAATTATTTTTTTTATGCCTGAATTTTTTTAATTGTAACTTTTTTATTATATTTATAAAATATTTATTTAAAGTAAAAGAAAAAACAGAATCCAGATCGGTGTGCCGATATTGAGAAATAGACTAGTTTCGTTATATAATACCATAGGAATGCTTATTTGTTTAGATGTATAATTATAAATATAAAGTTAAATTAACATAATGTTGAATATTGTCTCTAAAATTAACAAATTAGTGGCATAATTTAGGGAAATTAAATATTCCGATTATGGCGATGATTTAAAATTAGTGGCGTAATTTAAGGAAATTGGTGGCGCAATTTAAAGCGCTAAATTATGGCGACACTTAGCAGTGAAAGAGACTTTCTTCATCTATAAATAGGAAGAGCTCATGACAAGAAACAATCAAAATCAAAAATCGTAGAGAGATAAGAACTCAAAGAGAAAAGACTTTGGCTTTTAAACACTCGGTAGATATTATTAAAGTATGAATCAGATCAGACTCAGATATTTTACCTTTCAAATAATATCACGACTCCGCGCAAGCGAATTATTAACCACGTAAATTACGTAGTATTCATTTTATTCGCTTTTCATATATTCATATACCGCTATTTATTTTATTCTTCCACAACAAATTGGTATCGAGCCAAATATAGCAAGATATATATCAAATCGAAGCTCTTGACGATATTTAACGCAACGGTGAAAGAATCGCCAAATCGAAAGTCGGGAATCACCGCTGCCGCCGGACCACAAGGCAAGAATCGAAATAACTGGCCGAGTCAGACCGAGTCAACTCGATCCTAGTGATATTCGGGACCGAGTTAGTCTGCTTTTCATCCGTTTTTCAACCGAAGTCGATCTATTCTTAGCTAATTCGACCATTCCAAATTCAACTACGCAATTGCTTTTTCAAATAAGGTATAAAATTTGGAAAAACACTGCTTTTAAGTCAGGAAGCAAAATTTCTCGTTATCGGTTGTACTTATTACCGATAAAGAGAGATCGAAAAAGGTGAACAAGTTGACCATAGAATTTATGGCAAACCAAGTTCTACTCAAGAACTATGTTGTCCAACGCAAAGTTTGAGGTGGAGAAATTCACAAGACAAATAACTTTGGTACGTGTGAATGGAAGTATTAGATCTATTGTCTTGCAGAAGGATCTAATATAGCCTCGGAGACTAAAGCCGGGAGATTATTCAAACGAAGATTGGAATTATGTCAACCGACAAGCTTGCAGGCACAATTGACCGTGCTTAGAAAAGATGAAAAGTACTTTTTGTCATGAAAGAGAATGTAGCATAGCTTTTCTAAGAAACTGTAGAGACAAATACACGATTTAAAAGTATCGAGAATCAGACTTTCTGCTAAGAAACTTTTCCGCTTCCAAGATAAAGAAAGTGCAATTCCTACATGATTGAAGCACTTAGATAATTTCAATAAAATTTTGGGCCGATCCGCAAAATTTAGATGTTGAAATTATCGATGAAGATAAAGCTTTGTCATGGAATTACCCATTACGAGTATGGCATTTAACCACAACCCCGTTATAATGGAAAGGATGAGGTTAAGTTCATGATGTTTCAAATGCTTTGGTAAATAACGAGTACCGAAAGAAGGATCAACATGATCACAGCGACTAATATCGGAAGCATTGACGCGTAACCAGAGGTAGGACTAACAACAAAAAATCTCAAGGATCAAATAATGAAATCTAGATCAAAGTCCCGTGAGGAGAGTCATCCAAGACGTCTGCCGAAGGACGAGCGTGCCTATTGTCACCGTAGGCGGCACTGGAAGAAAGATTGTCCAAACAAGGACAAGTCAAATGCAAATGTCGTACGTAAGTACACGGCGAAGCAAGAATCACTTTTTCGCTTTCATCATCAAAACCTACCTCGTATAAGTGGATCCTCGATTCGGATGTTCTTATCATATTGTCACGGTCCAAACAGACATTGGTTTTCGAGTTTTGAAGAGCTCGATGGAGAGTCAGGCTTACGGGCAACGACAATGCCCTGGCAAGCAGCGGATCGGAACAATACGACTAAAGATGCACGATGGTACAATCAAACGACTTACAAATGTAAGGTATATTCTGACCTAAAGAAAACCTTATTTCTTGTGTGTTCTAGATTCACGGGTTACAAGGTAACATTGAAAATGAGTCTTGAAAGTTGTACGAGGTGCATTTGTAGCAATGAAGGAGTACTCGGAAGGCGAACTTGTATTTCCTAGACGGGTGTACGCTACGGGGAAGACTATCTCAAGTAGTTTTTTGAAGAAAAGGCAAATGATTCTTCCCGCCGGGCACACGCGCTGGTATGCCGGTGAAAACTTTGCAAGGCTTAACTGGCAAGGTCTTTGAAAGGTGCCAAGATCGAAAGTTTGATTTCTCGCGAGCATCGGTAATGGGAAACAAACAAGAGTCAAGTTCGGTAACCGCCATTCATCGCACCGTCTTGGATCTCTTGATTATATTCACACTCGGAGATGGGGACCTTCCAAGAATGCTTCACTGGGAGTAAACGTTGGTTGTGACTTTTATTGATGATTTCTCTAGATATGTCTCGGATATACACTACGAAGTCACAAAGATGAAGTTACCTTGATATCTTTCTTAAATGGAAGAAAATGATCGAGACTCGGACAGCGGTGAAGATTAAAAAGTGCTCAGATCCGATAACGCGGCGAGTATAAATAAGATCCTTTCTTTAAAGTTTGTCAATACAAGGGATAATCAGACATTTTTCGGCCTCGTACACCACAATACGGAATGGAGTCAGCAGAATGAATGAATCGTACTTTGGTTGAGAAAGTTCGATGTATGCTATCTCATTCCAAATCGAGCAAGGCATTTTTGGGTCGAGGCTTTTATATGCGTAACTCATATAATAGTACTTCCTCGCGATCGCATTAGATGGAAAAACTCCTAAAGAGGTAATGGTCCGGACAACCTGCGATTACCGACATGATTCATTGCGAATATTTGGATGTCCCGCATATTTTCACGTTAGTGAATCCAAATCGGATCCAGAAGCAAAGAAAGCTATTTTCTCGCTTTACGGAAGGAGTTAAAGGATTTCGACTTTGGTGTGGTGAATCCAAGAAGATCGCCTTAAGCCGAGATGTTATATCTGACGAATACATCGAGACAAACAAATTCAGAGAAAGAGAACGAAAGTCCAAATACTCTTTCTAAGGTGATGCTTCGAGACTTCTAAGATCCGGTAAAAGATTGCACCAATTACCGATCGCGGCTGAAGATGAAATCGATGATCAAGAAGAGATCTCGAGTGAGGTGAGGTTCTCTCACCATCACTACCGATTAATCGCCAGCCTTAATCTATCACACTACTCGACCGGTAGCGGAGATTGGGAAGCCTACCGAGATACACGCATACGTAGCATTCGCGACTTCCGCACCGGATGATGATGTCCTACGACTTGCTGCAGGCGTGCAAAGAGTTGATAGTATGAAGTGGAAAATGGCAATGGATGAAGAGATGAAGTCTCTACATCAGAATCGAGACTAGCTTGGTTCAACTTCCCAAAGGAAAGAAAACTATTGGTCATGGGTCTACATGCTAAGGAAGGTCTTTCGGTAAAGACAACATCGATACAAAGCCAGGACCGGGTAGCAAAAAGGCTACGCCGTAAAGAAGGAATGACTACAACGCAGGTATTCTCACTACTGTTAAGCATTCATCTATTCTGATACTATTGGCTTTGGTAGACATTGATCTCGAAAGTTAGCTCAACTCGATGTCAAAACAAATTTTCTCCACGGTACTTTCAACGAAGAAATCTACATGTCTCAACCTGATGGCTTTAAAATTCCAGGACGAGAGAATTGGGCTTGCAAGATGAGCAAGTCAATTTACGGTTTGAAGCAATCACCGCGACAATGGTACAAGCGCTTTGATAGCTTCATCGTAGAGCGAGTACACACGTACTCGGTTTGATCATCAGGTATACTTTCGGAAACTCCAAGACGTACCTTCATTTATTTGCTCTTATACGTTGATGATATGTTGATCAGATCTCCAAGAGCAAGGTGGAGATCGACAGTTAGCGCGAGTTCAGACTTGAAATGAAAGATTCTTGGAGAAGCTAAGAAAATTCTTGGGATGGAAATCACAAGAGATGAGTCTGCAAGTACACCGTCTGACGTACGCATCTCAAGAAAGTACTACAAAGGTTCGACATTGATGAAAACCAAACCAAGCAGTACACCGCTTGCTCCTCACTTTCGCTAAGTTGCATTAATGTCACCTAGCACCACCGATGAGAAGAAGCAAAATGGAACGTGTTCCATATGCAAATGCCGTTGGTGCCTTGACGTATGCAATGGCTCGCACCCGCACTGATATTTCCCACGCCGTTAGTATGCGTGGTCGGTACATGCATAATCCGGTAGGACACCGGCAAGCAAAGAAGGGATTCTACTGCATACATCTGTACCGTGGATATTGGTTTGAAGTTTCGGTAGAGACAAGATTGAAGGTAAACACCTAGTTGATACGTGGATTCTAACTATCGGAGATTTGGATAAGCGTCGATCTACAATCGGTTACGTGTTCACAAATGACAGTGAGGACCGCTTTGTCGGGAGATCAACATTGCGGTAACCGTAGCTTTGTCTACTGCTGCAGGCGAAGTATACGGTCAGAATACATTCAAAGAAGTTATATATGCTTCTCGGGTTGACTAAGGATTTTGGGTATTGTTCAAGAACGTGGAGGTTTTCCTGGTCAGCCGAAAGGCCATTTGTTTGGCAAAGAACCAGTTGCATCACGTGGTCGCATCAAGCACATCGATGTTCGATTTCATTTTGTTCGGGAAATCGCTGATGAAGGCGGAATGTTATACTCCGTAAAGTCTAATCGGCAGATAACCCCGCATATGCTTACAAAGTGGTTACAGGGGATCAAGTTTCAACACCTGGCAACTTGATCAACATCTCTCGAGCTTAGTGGCGCTCAGTGCGCATTTGGAGAAATAAGTATGAACTTTTTCGCCAAGGTGGAGATTGTTGAATATCGCTCTAAAAGTAACAAATTGGGCATAATTTGCGAAATTAGCCCTAATTTCAGGCATTTGTGGCATTGTACTTGATTTAAGGAAATTAAGTGGCGTAATTTAAGGAAATCGGTACTAATTTAAGGCTTAAATTATGGCACACTTAGCAAAGTGGAGCCTTTCTTAATCTATAACAGTAAGAAGCTTTAAGTTTGATCACAAGAACAGGCAAAATCGAAAAATCGTAGAGAAAGATAAGCTAAACTCAAAGAGAGAAAATACTTCATGAGCTTTCGTGGAAACACTCGAGAGATATTATTAAAGTGAGGAAATTCAGACCGTATTCGTATATTTCATACTGGGTTAAATAATATCTCGGCCGCTCCCGTAGCTGGCAAAAGGACCGGTGAACCACGTAAATTATGCGCTGTGTTACGTTTATCAGTTTTGATATATTCATATACCGCTATTTATTGCTTCCGCCCACAACAAATAATAAATTAAAAAAAATTGTTAAAATTTTAATATTTAAATAATATTAAATTGTGTTTAACAAAATATATTTTACAAAATAGAATGAACAACACGGCAACATAATCGGGACCCACTTAAAATAGCCATAAGGTAGGTGATAACGTGATATGTTTCCCTTGGAACACAATTTTGTTAACACGGTTCAGCAAGTAAAACATCTTGTATATAATGTAATAGATATATTAATAAGTGATAAAATAAAATTGGATGATATTATTATTTCATTTTTATAATCGTATATAAAGAAATTTTCAACTAGAGATCGTCCGATGAATGGGATAAATTTTTACAGTTGACAACATAAGAGGAAGAGAGAAAATAGAAATCATTTTTATTTATATATTTATTTCCTTAAAAGTACGGTAAAAATTAGATAAAAATTATTTTTTAAAAATTTATAAGATATAATTAAAAAATATTTTTTTATTATTACTTTTAAAGCAAAATTTAAGTAAATTAATATTTTTATTCTAACTATTTACATTTATTAATAAATACAAAGAAAATAAATGAATTTTACACTTTATTTTCTCTTTATTTCAATTTATGTTTATTTTTATTTTTATTAATTTTCATTTAATTATGTTTGGTTTGGGGAATGAAAATGTAAATAAAAATATGAATAAAATTTAATAAAAATAAAATTAATATTATTATTTTTACTCTTTATTTCAATTTATGTTTATTTTTATTTTTATTAATTTTCATTTAATTATGTTTGGTTTGGGGAATGAAAATGTAAATAAAAATATGAATAAAATTTAATAAAAATAAAATTAATATTATTATTTTTACTTGAACAGTAGTCAAAATAATAATAAATATTAAAATAAAATTTTATAAAATTATAAATGAAAAAAATAAAAAAATAAGAATTTTATTTTATTTTTAAATAAGATAAAATTAGAATATAGTAATAAATAATTATATAAATATATAAAAATATATATTCACGAAGAAAACGTAAGTAATAACCATTACTTTATTAAAATATTTTATATTCTATTTTAAATTAATAATCAAAATAAATATAAAATTCATAAATAATTTTTATTACCATTATTATTATTATCAACTAAACATAACTTTGATAATTAATAAATTTTATTAATGAATCTTTAGAAGAAAAAAAAATAATTTCTATTATATATATATATATTGTATAAACAGATATAATAAATTTAGATGTAGATTTTAAAAATAATAAAACTGGTACCATCCAATCAAAATTATAATTTATTATTTATTTAATATATTTATATTATATATTATTTATTGTTAATAAATTATAATAATATTTTATCTATATTATATATATATAAATAAAAATAAAAATTTAATATTATATTATTCTTTTCTACTTATTTTATTTTTATTTCTTACGCCTCAATTTTTTCCACTTAAAATAGTTGTAAATATTCTTATTTCTATCTTAATTATAAATATTAATATTAATGGTAAGTAACAAAAATTTATCGTGTATTAAGTTCCTCTCATTGCATGATTTTTACTTTCAATATGTCATTTTTTAAATGATTAATATTAAAAATAATTACAATTTTAAGTGTATATAATATCTATTAAAATTATTAACTAATTTTTAGTGGAAATAGATTAACAAAACATAACATATAATTCTTAAAATTTTAAGTTGTATTATATGATATATTTTCTCTATTTTATTCATACAAGATTTTATATCATATTATAATTGTAAGATAAAAAACACCAAATAAATCACCCTCGAGAATTTTCTTGTAAGTTGTGTCAAAGATCGGTTTTTGAGATCATAAGTCAATTTGTAAAATTATTCAATAATCAAACTAGTCAAAGGCTTCCCATCTCTAATCTTTATATTGACATATATTGTAATAGGTTCATGACAGGATGGACGTGGAAGGACGAACGAGAACAATTATCCAAATAATTATGACTTTTATGTATTATTTTTTAACAAATTTAAAAAATAATCATCAATTATGAATAAATAATATATTTTTTATAGTTTAATCATGTTTTTATTTTAACATTTATTTAAAATATATTTTGAATAAAAAGATTAAAATGTTAAATAATATTTACTCCATTAACTTATTTATAATATTTATCTTAATTTATATTATTTAACTATTTAGTAAAATAATATATATGTAAAAGTAAATAAAATGAAATTTAATTATTAAAAATGTTATGTATTTGATATTTAAAATGTGTTTGATATATAATTATAAAAAATAGAATACTAATATATATTTGATCTTTGTTAACTATAATTTTAATATTATAATAACTATTATCATCTTATTTCTTATAAACTAAGTTATTTAAAAATAATAATAATGAAATTTTTATAAATAATTATAATTTTGATTAACCGTGAATAAAATTTTTTCTCTAAGTTCTTTTCGATCTTTTAGTTTTATAAAAATGAAAAAAAGTGTTTAAATTGAATATGAAATTAATTACTATTATTATATTTTTCTTTCAAATAATCTATTTCGATAAAATGTAAAGACAAAAAAAAAAGTGATAATAAAAGTGAAAAAAAAATAAGATTTATAAAAAATTTAGATAAATATTTGCTTGGTTTAAAAGCTATTGCAATTAGAATATTTTGATCCAATAATCGGTTGTGATAATTTAATCTCCTTAAATAAGTGACATTTTAGTTTAAATTGACAAATTAAAAGTTTTTTAAAATACATTTGAATTTTTTTTATTATTTTTATCCCATTATATTCAAGTTCGAATTTCACTTGTGTAATTTTATTCTAACAAAAAAAATTAACCTTAATGTCCTCTTTTTTTTAAAAAAAAAAAGATAACAAAGTTTTAACATGATATTTGTTGAAGTATTTTTTTAAAAAAATAGAAAAAATAAAGAAAAATGTCAAAGTTAATCATTTAAACTTACGTTATCAATTTTTCAAAACTGATAACTAAAGTATCATAAGAACATTTTTTCAAAACTGATAACTAAAGTATCATAAAAAATATTAAACTTGAGTGATTCATTACAAAAAAAAAATTACAATAAATAAATTTTATCTTTCTCTTATTTAACATAATTTTATTTTTAATCTCATTTAATATATATATATATATATATTTATTTACGTTATAAAAAAATTAAAAAATATTTTCTTTTATTTTGAAGCGTTAAAAATAAAAAAAAAATGGAGTTGTTTTTATGCAATTAAATCATTTTATCCAATGTATTAGTCAGTAAGATGGAAAGCCATACCAAAAAGGGAATTGAGAAGGATTTCACGATTAAGTTTTTGGCCTCAGCTATAATGAAAGGAAGGAGTAAGCAAAACTGCAACATGATTCAATTAGAGTACGAACGAATAGCAGAGTGACGAGTAATTAGTGATGTTTGAGTTGTAAACGAATTGAAATTTTTTGTTTGGTAAATGCACTTGTCACTGAAAACTTGCTTTACTGTTTTAAATGTTACTTTGAGCTTTAGAAATTGACAGATTGCGTTCGACAACCAAAAATTTACGAAACGCTATTTCAAAGAAAAGTAGTAAGATTTTCAATTTGATAACAATGTTAGACTAAATGTCTAAATTTTATTGTATCTACCCGCATTATCAGCCTAACATGTTTAAAACTGAATTCCTAACAATGTGGGACTATGGTCCCTTGTGACTTAGGACACCACACAAAAACCATTTAAATTTGAGGTAACATAGCTAGATTAATTTAATTTAGTTGTTAAAGTAACATTAATCAATTAAATTATTATTTTACTTATTACACTCCAACACGTCAGGATTTAATAATTTTAATAAGTTATTTTTTTATATAGATAATCTAAATCTAAAACGATATAAAATTATAAAAACTTATATATTAATTAATTAATTTGGTAAAAATTATTTATAAAATGAATAAATTTAATTAACATAACTTGTACCTATCGTCACTCTTATACATGGGATTCATCATTTTACATACATTCTTTTTAATCTTTTATCGTTGATAAACATTCATTTTTGTTCTCCCAGAAAATTGGTAAAAGTTTGTTCAATAATTTATTTTGGAATCATTAAATTGAGTTATTAGTTTTTTTGTGTGCAAGTACTCCAAATTCTATCCCTCATTTTGCCTTTCTCTCGTTTTCTTGTCCAATATATTTTTTATTTTCTTTTATCTTTCTCGATTCTTATTTTATATCCATATTTTTTTGCATGCATTTTTTCTTTTCTTTTTTCAATAAATACTATAGTTGTTAATCATTAACTCTTTCAAGATTAAACTAAAGTGAAAAAAAGGTTAATAATATGTTTATAAACCTTTTATTTCCCTACAAATATTAACTTTATAAATTATGCACGTCAAATTAAGTCAAATATTTATAAATTAACAATTAAAATTATTGAAATTTAAATACAAGACCTTCAACTCTGATATTATATTATAAATTATTAAAAAAACTAAGTCTTTTAAGAATTAAACTTATGTTTTAAAAAAAACCAAATTTATTTTTATATATTTATCATGAATTTTAATTTTGATTTAATATCTTATCAAATTAACTCATTATAAGATTTTTTTTCTTTTGCTACCATATTAATCTTTCTTTTCCAAGTATAACAGTTTTTCTTGTTTCTTAGCTTGGATTGTATGAGATAATCAAAACGATGTAATCTATGATAAGAATGAAAGATGTGCTCAAAGTACTCTTGTGTTAGACTAATATGTTGACAAATTGAGTTTTTTTAATTTCAAATTATAAACAAAAATGAGATCTTTTGTGATAGTCCTAGGATCATCACTTGTTGAACATAAAATGGAAGAAATCTAAGGAAGGTTTGATCAAAATTAATATTAATGCTTTTATTAAAGTTGATAACGTTAAAATTCGAATATATTTTATGGCTAGAGATAATTTTAAGAGATTATTGTGGATTGATGTGCAATCTTTTTTTGAATTGTTATCTTCACAGGGTGTTGAAAGGCAAGTTCTTTACTTACTTATAAGATTATCATTAATTATGATTATTTTAATGTTATTTTTGAATCAAAATTTTGTAAATTTAATTAGTTTACTTAACAAATATGAGTATTGTTTTGATCATAATAATATCTTGGTTGAATAAATATGAAAGCTGAAGCAAGATAGAAAGTTTATATTTTAATACAGACTAGGGGTGTCCAAAAACCTGCTTAGATCGAGTTAAATAAAAAACCAGATCGGATTGGATCAGATCGAATAGTTTAATAAATAAAACGATCTGATCCGATTTGTATTAAGTAAATCCGATTTTCAAACGATCTAATCCAATTATACAAAATTTTAAACCATTCGGATCAGACCAGATCGATTTTAATAAATAATTAATTTTTTTCTAATTAAGCGTATATATTTAGACACCCATATTTTGGACTTTCAGTTTCTAAATATCCCCGCGTCGCGCTATCTTCCCCGAAACTCTAAGATAAAACTAACCTTTCACTACCAGCCAGGCGCCAATCGATCTCGCGTCGCCTCAATTCGTCTTACATCACCTTGGTTCACCTCGCATCTAGTAATCTGTGGACAAAATAAGTATGAGACATATTCATAAGAACGATTTATTTAGGCTAATGTACTTAGAAAATATCAATAAATTGATAGATTTCCTTTTATGTTCAATCTGAACGAGCTTACAAAAGGGTTGTTTCATGGAGTATTGGAGTGTAAAATCATGTACATTTTGTATAGGTTTTTGTTTGAATGTTGTGTATTTGTATTTTTTTATATGTTAGTTTTTGTTAATTTGTTTTTCTATATTCATATTATTATTAGACTTAATTATGAAAATAAAAAGATGATTTTACTGCATTTTATAATTTTATTTTTTTATTAACTTTGTTATTAGGTCATTTGATTTTTTATCAACTTAGTTCACAGTCTAAATTACTGTAACTTTATTGTAACTTACATTACACATAGGCAATTGATTTGACATTCATTCATTTATTGTTTTCACTAAATTATTGCAACTTATATTACATATAAATTATAATAATTAGAATTATAGGGTTTTTCTATGTTTTACATATTAGATGTTTATATATGTTTAAAAAATTTATGTAAATGAGATATTTAGATTTCATTTATTCATATTTAATATTTTTTTATTTTTTTTTATTTTGATAACATCTTATGTATTTATTTATATATTATTAATTATTCAAAATTATTAATCAAATTGGATCAAATTATTTTGTTATAATATTTTTGGTGGTGAAACGATTAAGCCCAATCCGATTAAAAAAATATGAATAATTTGATTTGATTAAATTTTTTTATTTAAAATTAGATACGATAAAAAAAAAGTGAGATTGTTTACTTATATAATGATTTCACCTTTTATATAGGATATAATAAGATCTTATGTACGGAGGATTTTACTTAATATTTTAATATTATACGGCCACAAAATAATAATAATAAATAAAAAAACAATATCAAAATTGAGGAATGAGAAATTGGAGTCACGTTAACTTTGTTATTCCTTTCCAATTAAGATTGAGTTGTCGATTTTCATAAAATTACTCAATAATTTTATAATGATTCTATTTTTTGTTTTTTATTCTTTAGTTTGGTTCCGAGAATAAAAAAAAATAAGAAAAAGAAAAGAAAAAAAATTAATATGTTCTTAAAAATAAAGTAAATATTTAATGAATTATTATATATCGCATTAAAAAGATATTAAAACACCCATGAGCATAAGTTTAATAGAAGTTTAATGAAATAAGATAATCTTTTTATAAATGTAATTTTATTTTTAATTTCTTTACGTGATAAAAATATACACTAAAAAATATTTTTTTTACATATTTAACAGTACACTTAAAATTATCATTATAAAAAATTGAAAAAATACAAGTTACCGTCATAACCAAGTACATCCGCCACCGGCAGCATTTGCACCAGTGAAATGTGGTTAAGGTTATCAAATATCAACTATAATTACAAATTTTCTATTTTAGGTGTACATATTAATTTATACTTAAATTTAAATTTATATTAATTATAATGTATTATATGTTAAAATAATTTTAAATATAATAATATTATTTACCTTTTTAAAAAATTATATTATATAATATATTATAATTAATATAAATATAAATTTATATTTTTCATATTTTTCATATAAGTATTAAAGTGGGAGGATAGATACGGAACATCAGGAAGTGATTTGATTAATCATGAGAACAAATCCAGGTTAACATTTGTTAATTATTTATTAGGGAAGGGAAACAGATCACCTAAAATAGTAGAAAGCAACTTTTACACTTAAAGCAAAGACAAAGGAAATCTGAACATGACATTTGTTTAGTGGTATTTTTATTAGGTAGAAATTATATATTTAAATTAATATTATTAAATTAATAGTTTCTTATTTTATAAAAGATATAATGATGATATTAATTTTGAAAAAAAATAATTTATAAAAAGATAAATTATTTTTATAAAAATATTTATTATTTTATATATTTTTTTAACAACTTTAAATGAAAATTATCTCATATTATTTTAATAATTACCGTCAATGTTAATCTTTTCTTTTATATTCTTGATATCACTTTTTTCTCTCGATTAAACAACTTTTAACATTTGATATAAAATAATCAAAAGTTATATTTTTATGGAATGTATAGTTAGATTATCATTAACTTATTGATAATATCTGTTTTTATCATTTATCATCACTATCACTAGCTTATTTTATTTTATCTCATTGATTCTTTTATATTTTTCAAAGACTTTGTATTCGATTAAACCTATGGTGAAAATGGTTTTAATCGAATATAAAATGATCGAAAAATGATAAGGGGGTTAGGAATATTATAGGAAAAGAACTTACGATAGTTGTTGTCATTGGTAGATATGATAAATAAAATGGGTTTATGATTTCTTGACTAACACTGAAGAGTGGTTAGTGGTCGAAAAAATATGATGGTATCATAGATAGGGCAAAGATGACATTGAATATGGATATGGTTGTTGTTATAATTGATGGCCTTATTTAGTGGTAAAACCACTTAATTAGTTTAATGTTATATTTTGTTAATGGATGAAGTAGAAAACATGAAAGACATTTAATTAAGAATGCTATTGGAGCACTAATTTCTTGTGCATTCAATGTGTATCACTAATTTCTTGTTCATTCAATGTGGAGCACTAATTTCTTGTTCATTCAATGTGGAGCACTAATTTCTTGTTCATTCAATGTGGAGCACTAATTTCTTGTTCATTCAATGTGGAGCACTAATTTCTTGTTCATTCAATGTGAGGCACTAATTTCTTGTCCATTTAAAGTGGAGATGAACATGGAGTCTTTGCTACCACAAGTTCTTCAAGGATGTTGCCTATAAATAGCTTGTTTCATTTGTGCAAAATATAAGAGCAAATGAATTAGAGAGCATCCATAAGAAAGATAATAAAAATCTTTGTGAGAATTATCTTGTGAGTTACTACTTAGAAAGGAAAATTTTGTTCTTTCTTTATAAGTAATATTTTCCTTGTTTTGTGAGAGAGTTATTTCTCCTATTACAATAGAGATTAGAATTGTTATCTCATTGTAACTAGAGAGAAGGTGTTGTAATCCATATTTTACATTAGTGAAATCCTCCTACACTTGCCTGTGTTTTTTTACCCCAATTTGTTCGGGTTTTTCCACATAAAATATTTGTGTCCATTTTATTTTCAGTATTCTCAATTTCACTTTAGTTGTGTTTTAGCTTCAACCCAGTAATGTTTCATAACAGGAAGAAGGATGGAAGGATTACGTAAGTGACTTTAAGTGGGAGAATGTGATAATTGATGGTCTTGTTTAGTGGTAAAGCCACTTACTTGGTTTAATGTTATATTTTTCTAATGGATGAAGTAGGAAACATGGAAGGCATTTAATTAAAGATGCTATTAGAGCATTAATTTCTTGTGCATTCAATGCGGAGCACTAATTTCGTGTGCATTCAATGTGGAGCACTAATTTATTGTTCATTCAATGTGAAGCACTAATTTCTTGTCCATTAAAAATGGAGATGAACATTGAGTCTTTGCTACCACAAGTTCTTCAAGGATGTTTCCTATAAATAGCTTGTTTCATTTGTACAAAATATAAGAGCAAATGACATAGAGAGCATCCATAAGAAAGATAGTAAAAGCCTTTGTGAGAATTATCTTGTGAGTTACTACTTCGAAAGGAAAATTTTGTTCTTTCTTTATAAGTAATATTTTCCTTGTTTTGTGAGAGAGTTATTTCTCCTATTACAATAGAGATTAGAATTGTTATCTCATTGTAACTAGAGAGAAGGTGTTGTAATCCCTATTTTACATTAGTGAAATTCTTCTACACTTGCCTGTGTTTTTTTACCCCAATTTGTTCGGGGTTTTTTTCACATAAAATATTTGTGTCCATTTTATTTTTCAGTATTTTCAATTTCACTTTAGTTGTGTTTTAGCTTCAACCCGATAATTTTTCCTAACAGTGGTATTTGAGCAATTGGTTTAGGGGTGTGAAGCAGATCGTTATGAACGAGATGTCGAATACGACAAAGTTCGATGTTGAGAAGTTCAACGAGAGTAATTTCCTGTTGTGGAAAATGAAAATTAAGGCAATTTTAAGGAAAGACAATTGTTTGGCAGCAATTGGAGAAAGGCCCGTAGAGATCACTGATGACAGCAAGTGAAGCGAGATGGATGGCAATGCAATTGCCGATCTGCACTTAGCACTAGTCGATGAAGTGTTATCTAGTGTGGCAGAAAAGAAGACTACAAAAGAGATTTGGGATACTCTAACAAGACTGTATGAGGCCAAGTCACTACACAATAAAATTTTCTTAAAGAGGAGATTGTACACTCTTCGATTGACGGAATCCACATTAGTGACCGACCAAATCAACATTTTGAATACTCTATTTTCGCAACTTACATCAATGAGTTACACAATATAGACATCTGAACGTGCAAAGCTTCTATTACAAAGTCTACCTGACTCGTATGATCAACTCATCATTAACCTAATGAATAACATCCTTACAGACTATCTAGTCTTCGACGAAATTACTATTGCTGTTTTGGAAGAAAAAACCAGGCATAAAAACAAGGAAGACAAACAGGTAGGTTTGCAATAAGCGAAAGCTTTGACGATGACGAGAGGAAGATCAACGGAACGTGGCCCCAATGGGAGTAAAAAATCATGGTAGATCAAAATCAAGAAATAAGAAGAATTTCAAGTGCTACAACTGTGGCAAGAAATGGCATGTCAAGAAACATTGTTGGTTCAACAAGAAGAGTGGAGCCACTGAGTCATCAAATGCTCAAGGGAATGTGGCAAGTGCCTTAGATGATGGTGAAGTTCTATACAACAAGGCAACAACGACAATTAGAGGCAGAAAGTAGTTCGTTGATATCTGGTTATTAGAATCAAGAGCAACATGGCACATGACATCTCGGAGAGAATGGTTTCACAAATATGAACCAATCTTAGGAGGTTCTGTACACATGGGCGATGATCATACTTTGGAGATCGCTGGTATTGGTACTATCAAGATAACGATGTTTGATGG